>OZ020192.1:71757990-72072624 GCA_963971165.1 Philopedon plagiatum
TCAAAGAGATGGCATTTATCTCCCAAGATGATAACTGTATAAATAAAAAATCTGACATTAATCACTTAAGTGAAATATATGCATATTTACTTCATCTAGACAAAGAATCTAGTCATAATAATATTACTCCTAATAACAGAACATAATTAAATCCCTCGCATTGTTCTTATTAAATAAATAATCATAATTTTCACCATGACAATTACAAACTTAAATTAGTACCAACGAAGTGTAGTTTTGAAATAAATTAAAGTCACGTTGCAGTAACTTAACCACTTCTTACTTTTTGACACACGCCAATGGCGTTGAACCTAACTTTTAATACAGTGACAGGTGACATCCGTCAGATGCACGTGTCTTGTCATGGCAGTAAATTGCTTTTAATAATTTTAAATATTTTCAGCGATGATCATCTGTTTTAATTAATGATGTTTTATGTAATTTTAAAGTGTAAAGTGATACCATTTTAACAATCTACTTAAGTTACCACATAGTTTTTTAATCAATAAGTTTTTGACGATGTTAGTTTTATTTATCTCATACCCAAGCTCATGATTATGTACATCACGAAATACATCCTCACCAAAGATGTAAGTTATCTCTTAAAGTTACCAACTTTTGTTACCTGACATAATCATAATTTTTGTAGTCTCCCTGAAGATGGAAATAAACATTTCCGAAAGCTTGGAAAACCTTTAAAGAGTACTCTTTAATTTTGCTGCGTTCCCCAATATTACCTAGTTTATCTCCTGACTAGTCAGCAACGACTACCTCTCTCATATTATATATATATATATATATATATATATTTATATATATATATATATATATATATATATATATATATATATATATATATATATTTATATATATATATATATATATATATATATATATATATATATATATATATATATATATATATATATATATATATATATATATATATATATATATATATATATATCGCCATTATCGACAGTTTTGTATAGCACGAAAACTCAGTTTTAAGCCAACAAGCTATACAATTTTTGTTAAAATCTCACTAATAGTTACATTTTTATCATTAATAAAAAGAATAATTACAAGTAATATATTTAGCATTTATTACTTGATAAAAGATTCACGTCATGTGAAATAAATTTTGAAGTACGGTCCTGTCTATCACAAGGCAAACGTTCAACAAGGCGCAAGCCCGCAGAAGATTGTCTTTGTTTACGGATTCAGCTTGGTAAATTTGCCACATTCGCATATTGACATTATTTCTCTATTATATATTTTCTCTATGGTCGGTGCTGATAACATTTCTTTTAAATATCTACATAACAAAACCTCATCAAGTAGCACTCCTTAAAAAATGACACCGTGACACATTGACGTTTATGGCAACATATAACAAGACTTTACTGAAGATTGGCTTAATTTTAATATCGCTGGTCATTGATAAATTATGGACAACTATTAGCCAGAAGTTGTTATGTTTACAGATGATGTAAATTTCCGTACGGAGTTTGCATGAATTTTCCTTATCCCCCATTCTTCCTCGACGCAAATCTACAAGATGATGCATGATGGATGCAGCTGGAAGCGGTTTGCTTTGATAAAGTTATCTCTACTGAGCTCTGGGCCCTAGGACATTTTCGAGTTACCAGATACTATTAGGTGTTAGGTTACCTAACGTGATGTTGGTAGTATAATGTAACTGCCTTTTCTTTGCTTGCGTGCCATGTGGTGACGTTGAGTAAAGGCTTCTGTTTCCTCAGGTTTAGGTATAATGGATATATTCTGGCTCCCCTTTGGTATAGGAAGTTGTGCATGTTATTTGGCTCATCCCTAATCTGGTCCATTAAGAGGGGGGTGGCAGGGGTGTCATTTCCCCGGGCCCGCACTGCTTTGAGGGGTCCGCAACTCAAAATTTACTTATTAGCCGGGGGCCCAGGCCCAGAAAGACTACTGCCCCGGGGCCCATCCCGGCTGTCGATTATTATCAGCCAGGGGGCCTCGAGCGAGAAAACTTTACCCCTGGAGCCCGTGCCAGCTCTCGACGGCCCTGTCCCCAATCTCCACTGCCATTGTGCGATTGTGTCCATGTACATGGAACATAGAGTGCGTATCAATACTTATGAATATATAAACTCCTAATTTGACATGCTTTAGCCACTAATAAAATTAAAATTAGAAAATACATTTGTCTTAACACGTATATAATAAAATAATAAAAATTCCTAATATTTAAACTAGTCTATGCACTAAGCTTAATTTGCATATCAATATAAATTACAATTTCTTGTAAATTCAAAAAATACAAGCATGTTTAAAATAATGATTTACATAATACTTGTATAAGAAAAAACTATCCCTGTTTAGTTTAAGTTTTAGTTTGATCTTTTTCTACCTCCAAGTATACTGAGTTACTGAGTATACTGACTTATAACGTTCATTAAATTTTTGAAATGAAGCTTAGTGTTAGGCTTAGAGTGTACCTTAATATTTAACTGCTAGTAGGTACACCTAGGATTTTTAATACTAGAGTAAATAAAAAAACAAGTCTTTAGGGCCTCGAGCGAGAAAACTTTACCCCTGGAGCCCGTGCCAGCTCTCGACGGCCCTGTCCCCAATCTCCACTGCCATTGTGCGATTGTGTCCATGTACATGGAACATAGAGTGCGTATCAATACTTATGAATATATAAACTCCTAATTTGACATGCTTTAGCCACTAATAAAATTAAAATTAGAAAATACATTTGTCTTAACACGTATATAATAAAATAATAAAAATTCCTAATATTTAAACTAGTCTATGAACTAAGCTTAATTTGCATACCAATATAAATTACAATTTCTTGTAAATTCAAAAAATACAAGCATGTTTAAAATAATGATTTACATAATATACTTGTATAAGAAAAAACTATCCCTGTTTAGTTTAAGTTTTAGTTTGATCTTTTTGTACCTCCAAGTATACTGAGTTACTGAGTATACTGACTTATAGCGTTCATTAAATTTTTGAAATGAAGCTTAGTGTTAGGCTTAGAGTGTACCTTAATATTTAACTGCTAGTACACCTAGGATTTTTAATACTAGAGTAAATAAATAAACAAGTCTTTAGTATAAAGTTGAAAGTCTAAGTTAGTACTTGCTCACAGAATTTTAAATTTTGCCGGTGGTACATTCTATATAATTAAATATAATCAATTTGCTCAAACACTGTCCTCAAACACTAGCGTCAACTTTTATGAAAACAAGATGCATAAATCCTTAAAACAACTACTCCCCTGGTTAAGTGCCACGCAGGGTATTGAATGACATAATACATTCACTTGTCTCTTCTTCATAAAATTTGTTACCCTTAAAAACTACTTAAAGATGTCTTATTTGTCAGTAAAGTTTAACCTTCCAATGACTTTTTGAGATAGGGCTATAGGATTATGTTGCTAATAGATAGTTCTCTAGCTGCCCTTTACGTAACACCTTTTTTGTTGTTGCTTATTGTTCCCTAAAATATGTATAACTTCGAAAAGTAATAACAATAATAATCGTCTCTATTTAAAGAAAAGAAACCAAAATTTACAAAACAATACAATTAGGCGAATTTTAGTTAAACAGCTACTCTTACAATTAACCTAAATGTAAGGACATTAAAGATAATGATAGCAAAGTAGACGGCCTAGACTCACTTTATCTCTACAGTTCAACGAAAGATATAAATAACAAATGCAGTAAAATACCCCTGCACCCGCCCGCTCCCCCCGCACAAGCAATCCAAAGCAAAAAAACTGTCACCCCTAAAGTCATAAGACAGATTACTAGCTAAGTTATAAACTTTGCATAGTATAATTGTTTAATCTTGGCTTTAATAGCTACCGGTAGAGACTTCTTGATTAAAGGATCTATTTTGTTGTACAATTGAGCAGCAATATATGAAAATGAACGTTGATAAAATACCATTGTATGTTTAGGAGTACTTAATAAATGACTCGATCTTATGTTGACGGAATGCTGATTTGATCTACAATTAAGTTTTCGGCGAAGGTAAGGAGGAGTTCCCGTGAGTAACAAGCGATGAGTAAAAGATAGTAAATTAATCACCCACTGTTGAGCCATTGGTAACCAACGTAAAATTTTAAGCCTTGTAGATACATTATCATACTTCCTCAAACCGAACACAAATCTACAACATGTTCGCTGAACTCTTTGAATCCTATTTCTAGTATAGCAATATCCAAGCATGGTCCCTACCCTATATTGCCATAGTTAAAAACTGAAAGAACCAAACATTCACATAACTTCTTTCTGATATTAAAAGAAAACTCTTTTCTGTGGGCATTAAGTAACTTCAAAGAGCAGTAAGACTTTCTAAGCAGCTGGTTCACATGCTCAACAAATTTTAGTTTATTATCAATAAGTAGACCTAGATTTTTTGTACAACTGGTATATGGAATTAGTATATTGTTAATTGATAAAGAAAACTTTGTACTTAATTCAGGCCTGTGACTGCCAAACAACATATAAATGATTTCTTAGGATTGATAATTAAATTGTGAGAAAATGCAAAGTTATTAATACTGTTAAGATCTTCATTAATGGCATTTCTCGCATAATAATTATCGTCGTCTGAATCAAAATTACGATAAATTTGGGTATCATCAGCGTATCCTTGTATAGAACATGTCTTGAGTCTAGAAAACATATCAGATGTATAGATTAAGTACAACAGAGGACCCAGTATAGAACCCTGAGGCACCCCGCTAGATACGGGGGTGCTTCTAGATAGCTCTTCGTTAATTATTACTCTTTGGGTCCTATTTGATAAATAGTTACTAAAAAAATTTAAAGAATTTTGATCAAACCCCAGGTATTTAAGTTTGGAAAATAAAACTGAGTGATTGACTGTGTCAAACGCTTTAGAAAAGTCCAACAGCACCAATGCTGTTACCTTTTTATCGTCCACAGCTTTAACAATATCGTCAATAACATGCAAAAGTGCTACCGTGGTGCTGTGATCCTTTCTAAAGCCAGATTGACACTCAGGCAATATACTATTAGCAGTAAGATAGCTATAAATTTGAACACAAATGGCCTTTTCTAAAATTTTGAACTGGTAACTTTTTATCCTTGCTAAAACTGAGTCGTTCTGTACTCAGAAGTATTTTATGTGCGTATTATATACTGTAAAATAATAATATTAATAAATAGATACTCGTATATTCAACTTAAGAACAACGCTTTATTGTTTCGAATTAAAAAGTTCTTTTATGTATTTTGAATTGTAACTCTCTTACTTTCTCACGTAAGTTTATTATAAGTTTGGCAAGCCTATGCTTACAAAAAATGTTTTTTCTTCATACAAAACTAGATAATTATGCAGGATATGTTTCAACAACTACTCTGATTTGGCACTCGTGACACTTTTTTATTCATTCAAATTCTGATGATTCCTTTGAATATGCATAAAAATAAAATGTAAATAATATGAATGAGTACTTGCAGCAAGCGAATATGAAACCCGTGCTAGTTCGACAAACTTATGCCATTATTGTAAAATAATATAAAATTCTTGGCAACCTACATTCTCTGGGTCTTGTAGGGGAGAGTCTCCCAGTACCGGACACCTTAACTTTTTTTGAGCTGGTTACTTAAAAAATGAAGAAAAATCATGATGAAAACAACTCGGATACTCTCAAAGATATTCTTTATGAACTACGCACTACAATTTTAAATATATTTGAGGTTTTGTTATTTAAAAAAATAAAACAAAGAACTATTACATTTCGATAATTCGAAAAATTATTCTCCAGAACCCGACACAAATAAAAACTAAACAAAATTCCTTGTAATCATGATATGATTACTGTTTTTAAAGAAAAAGCACAAAGAAAAGCTTGTTTTCCAGCTGGTTATGCAAACCGTGTAGCAGATGACAACAAGCGAGTTGTGCGCATGCCCCTCGCCGATGTGGCTCGAGAAATATGATCGGTGGCCGTGCGTACAAACACACTATTTCACCCTGGTAACTTAACTTTTGTTTGCGCAGGCTGTCAGGTGTACGGGTCTATATATAAAAGTCAATGGTCGAAACATGTCCGGAGTTTAATAAAGATTTAGATGTTCAAAGTCAACGAATAATTGAAAATATTTATGTTACGGCTGTTTAAAAAATAAAATCCGGCACAGTCAGATAAAGCCATTATAAAAAGAGTTAACGAATTAACACAACTTTCGATATCTACAATTTATCGCGTAATTAAAACAAGAGATGTTACAGATCATTCGGTAATGCGAAAGAAAAATAATCAAAAGTTTCAGAAAGTTGACGATGCAGCAAAAGATGTCATTAGACGAATTGTGTACAATCTATATAAGGAAAATACGGTGCCAACATTAGAAATGATCCGGGATAAGTTACGCGATTACCCTGATTACAATTACCAGTCATTGGAAACTCTTCGAGGAATTTTATTAAATTGCGGATTTAAACACAAAAAAATTGATAATCGGATGGTTATAATGGAATCGCGCCGTCTTGTTGAACATCGTCAAGAATATTTGCGTAAAATAAAAGAACACCGGGAATCAAATAGGTATATAGTGTATCTTGATGAGACATGGTTTGATACTCATGATGTTGTTCAGTACGGTTGGGTAGATGAAACTCAAAATTGCAGTTTCAATGCACCGTGTTCAAGAGGAAAGCGCGTGATAATACTTCATGCCGGAGGTTTCGTGCCCAATGCACTGCTTTTGTCGGCCAAAAACATAACCCAATCTTCTGCCGATTATCATGAGGACGTGACTGGGGATTTATTTGAAAAGTGGTTTGTTGATCAGCTTTTACCAAACATTCCACCGTGCGCACCCGAGCTATCGCGTGTCTTCTTCAAACATTTTGAGCCAGTGGCGGCTATTCAGAGGAAGTAGAGGAAGTGCCACTTCCCCAAGAAAAAAAGGAAAAAACAATCAATTTATTTTATTTTTATTCCTTAATACATTTTAAATTTCAATAATATAATTTTCTTATTGCATTAATAAATTATTATTCGTTACCCCTCTAGTAGTTTAATGGTCTAATACCACAAGATATAGAGGAATCGAATCTCGACTTCCAGAGGTACAAAGAGGTAAACACAACAAAAAATGTTGGTTTTTTGCATTGGTTTTTGCGTACAAATCAAAATTCTTATTTGTATCTACCTATAGCGTGAAGACGTGAGGCTGCAGCGGCAAAAGTCATCCAGATGTTGAAAACATCGTACTAAAATAGTTGGTGGCTATGACAACGATGGCATGGCGTCGCGTCGTACATGTGGCAGTGTTTAAGTTTCGAAGATCGGTCTTCTCGGGTTGGAAGGGCCGGCACTTGACTCTTCGCTAATATTGTTTGGTAATTTCCTATGTTAGTCGTTACTTTGCCTTTGACGTGAAGTATTCTAGAATAGGTGGTGTACCTATATTGATGCGTAGCGACCGTCGGTGTGTTTAAGAATATTTTAGTTTTAGTGGGTTTTATTTAATAATTCAACTATTAGCACCGATTAGTGTTAGTTTGTTTTCTTAATTATTAATTTTATTTCGTGGACAATTATTGGATTGTGAAAAATTCAGAGACAAAATGAATTCATTGGGATCCAATTCCGGATCCATTTGATTATAAAAATAAATTAGTAGGTCAGTGTTACGACGGGGCCAGTGTCATGTCTGGACACTTAAACGGACTTCAGATGAAATTCAAAGAAAAAGCTCCACAAGCTGTATTTGTACATTGTTTGGCGCACCGCCTTAATCTTGTCTTACAACAAAGTTTTAAGAAAATTTCTAAATGCGGAATTTTTTTTGCAAATCTTGGTGGTATACCTTCTTTTTCTCATCACTCGGCTAAGCGATCCTATGCCCTTACACTAAATTCTGCTCGACGAATCCCGACAGTAACAGAAACCCGCTGGTCGTCAAACTCTAAATTAATTGAAGTACTTGTACAAGACTGGGATAAATAAAAAGAAGTCTTTGAATTTATCATTCAATCTGAGGAGTCCGATCAAAAATCAATTCAGCTTGCCACTGGATTTTTGTGTAACATGAATGACTTTGAATTTACTTTCTTGGCATTAGTAGTCAATGACATTTTTGGTGCTACGAATATTTTATTTGACATTTTGCAAAAAAATCTCTAGATATTAATTATTGTTTATCCCATATTAACAGCAATTCCGAGATTCAAAGAAACAAAATAAATGAAAATGTTTTTAATTCAATTTTTGAGAAGGCCAATAATATAACCCAGATTAATATGTTCAAGCGTCAATATTGTAGTTTAAATCAGGATGATATTTGTGCAAGATACAGAGTTCTGTTTTATGAAATATTGGACCATATTTTGACTGAAATGGGCACTAGATTTCAGGACTGTGAAAAACTAAAGTTCGTTTGTCTTGGTGACTCGGCAAAATTGGAACAATATAGTTCTAGTTTCCCTTCCGATGCTCTCAAAAATTTACAAAAATTGTATGCTACCTTATTTACTAAAAGTGCGCGGCTTAAAAACGAACTTGATCTTTTGTACTCGGATGAGGGCTTGCGAAATGTATCTTTACAATAACTATTAAAAAAACTAAATGAAAATAAGGACATTTTCTTAGAAGCTTATAAACTGTTTTCCCTCATATTAACAATTCCATCCACAAGTGTCTCGGTAGAAAGAAGTTTTTCTTGCTTGACAAGAATACAAACTTTTTCTAGAAATACAATTGCCCAGGACAGACTCTCATCTTTGGCAAATATATCCATTCAAAAAGAACTTTTGGAAGAACTTAAAATGAAAGTATATATGAAAGTATATAAGTAATATGACGATATTATTGACAAGTACGCAGGGTTAAAAAATAGAAGGATCGATTTAATATATAAAATATAGGTAAGTTTTTTTTAATTTTTATTTTGATATTTGGCTCTTCCTCTATATTTTCGGCCACGAGCCGCCACTGTTTTGAGCCTGATTTTCTTCATTGATATCATCCATATATCGATTTGAATTTCAGACTTGATTTGGCTTGAGCCGCTTGGTCCGGTGATGTAAAATACCTTTGTTTATAAAATTCGCGTCTTGGGACGGGACGCACTTGATCCCTGCGACACGAGTAAAGGGGCAGGCCGAATGACTTGCTAGCTGTAACCCGTAAGGAGATTCATTCTGGATACATGTCTTGGGGAAGATGGTTTAAAGGAGGAAAATTATTCCAAAATGCTGCTGAGAAATGGACAACTTTAATCGGACAATTAAGCGAATTGGGCCGAGCGGCGGGTTTTTTGCTGAGTGCCTGGCAAGACAATCCATGAATAGAGTCTATATACAGGAAAGAGGAAGAAAGTCTTCCGCCTTAGTAATTAAATTCAGTGTGGTGGTCTCCGCGGTTGTCGTTACGATTGAGTGAAACGCATGAAAGACATGCACTCCGCGTCTCGAAATTAGACGCAGGCTTTTGTACTCAGATGTAGGAAGTCTATACTAGGTACTTGTTAATTTGGGATAAATCAACGTTCTTGGTCAAGGGAGTATTGCACCGACTAGAGGGACCAGAACGGTATTCACGAAACGGTAAAAATGGTTTCTTAGACAGATAGTGGTCTAAGTTATAATTCCAGGAAAAAACTTAAGAAAAATAATTACAGTCAAGAGGCGTGGCCCTGGCTAATAACGACAAGAAAGTGACATGCATAACGCATCCGATCCAGTATGTGTGGCCTTGGTTCTCAGTTGAATAGCTGATCTCGATCATGACAAACCGCGCGTTGTAAAGGTACGCCCATACGTGCGGTGTAAATATAATATAGTTACACTTATTACAAAACGATCATAAAAATAACAACGTATTTATGCCATTAATTTAAAGTCTTAATTATCGGTCGACGGTACGCCCATGAATACAATAATTATTTCTATGGTTAAACGTCGTTTTTGCAGATTCAGTTAGATTTTGATATACTTATAAATAAAATTTGGTTAAAATGTTAAAACTTTTTATTGTGTCCCATCTTAAATTGGTTAGAATATTTTGGGACGCCTATGGCTAGACCTTATCGGCACTGTTGCGTCAAAGGTGTCGGCTGCGTTACTTTTTTTTGCGGTTTCACTTTCCATTGGAAGCACTATACAGACTCCCACTCCCAAATTAATAAACACATAAAGTATTATTTCCCTAAAAACAAACTTCATTTAAAATTATGATTTTCTGTCCGATACTGAGAAACTCCTTAGTGTCCGATATTGGGCAACCGGCAGTTAAAAATAAAAAAATATTTTTTACAAACACATTAACTTTGACTAAACGGTATATATGTAAAATTGTATCCATATGATAGCTTAACAAAAAGAGTAACAAAGGAACTTGTTTTACTTTCCCAAAAACGAAGCACACACGCTTAAAATTAACGAATAGTAGGAGTACGACACCATAAATCAACCTTTTGTTTCATAACTTTTGTCAAACTGACCACAGGTTATACCCCTTCGGAGAGGTAATACTTGTAATGAACACGACTCCAAACCTAAATATATTTGGGGGCCACCTATCGACAAAGTGGAGAAACTGACTATGTCCGATACTGGGGGATGTCCGGTACTGGGAAAGTCTCCCCTATGTTTATTATGAATTACTATGAACTTAAAATAGTGCAAAATTATGTAAGCTTTTTAAATGGTATTAATAAATATTTTTGTACATTAGAAGTATAACAATATAGTCTAATATTTAGTATTTCTTAATTAAAATAGGAAATATTGCTTTGTTCCAGAATAGTGTGCCTTTATCTAGAACGTCTTTACAATATCCTTCATTATAATTTATTGTTAAAATATTAACATTTTTAGAGCTTTCAAAATCATTATTTGCTAAGCAAAACAAAGCTTTTTTGTCTGAGAAAAATGCATCTGCAGCTGAACCTGCGCCATATATTTAGCGGTAATTTTATTTTCTTGAGTAATGTATCTCTTCATAGCCTTTTCAGATGATGGACATTTTATCTCCACGCTGTAATCCTTGCTTTCACCGCCAGGAGATGCTCCAATAACTGGATAGTTCTCACTTAACCTTAATCCACAACTATTGATTTTAATGCCCATCCTTTTTTCTACTGCTCTTACAACTTCTTTTTCTAACATTCTTCCTCGTTTCATAGCCTCAGAATCTTTGAGTTTTGATGCTCCCATAATACTTTCCACTACTGTTCCATCATATAATTTACAATGAACTGCATCATATGCTTTTGAAGCAGTTATTCTTTCACAGCGCAACTCATGCCATAAAGGGCAATTACACTGATCCATAGTTGCACGATAAGCTTTTCCACAAGTCAATCTGTTCATAGCTGTTCTGCAATAATTTAAGAATTCTAGAGGACTTACTGATTTGACATTTGACAGTGTATTACTTAAGTAATTTATTGATAGTTTTTCAACAGGACTAAATTCTTTATAATACTTCGTTAATTTGCTGTCCATGTGGCCAACTTCTAAGCTGTAATTAATTACTTCTGTGAGAAGATTGTCATTATTTGTCAGTGGTTTAGTTTCTGGCAACTGACCCATATCTTTTGCTTTAATAAATTTTAAAGTTGTACCAACAGAAGATAATTTTGATTTCTTCCAATAACATTTCACACTAGTTGAAGGTGGGTCTTCGCTCTTTCTGTGCAACCAAGCCAAGAATGCAATAGCATATTTACATCCTCCTGTAATGAAATGATTAAACAAATTGGAAAAATCATAGAATATAGACCTAAAGTATGTTATGTATAGTTTCCTAGTATTCCTCTTATAACTTATTATGAACGCTAAAAAATATTAATAATTGTCCCTACTACACTGTATGTATGCAATAATTTATTTACCTAAATGGGCAGCACAGTCTTCACACTGAACAGAAATAATTATTTCTTTAGCCTTATCACACACAGCTGTGATAGAATAAGCTTTATGCCGCACATTGTGTTCAGTTGTAATTCTTGCCATAACCAAATTCCAAGAGGGCTCGCGCACTAAGAGTTAAACTGAACACTCATAATGAAGCCGTAGCCTTGGTGCGTAGTCGCAGTAAGCTAAAGGGCAAGAATATTTTTGTAAACCTGGACCTTACAAGAAAACAACAAGAGATTGAAAAACAAGTCTGGAGCGAATTTAAAGATAGGATTAGTAAGGGAGAAAACATACAGGTGAAATACATCAAGGGTGTTCCACAAATCATTAACAACCAGGGAAACTAAATATTGACGGTCAATGCTCTAAACAACCCCGCAAACTCAACATATACTATCAGAACGTTCGCGGATTATGAACGAAACTTACATCACTCATGTGCAATGCATCTTTAAGTGAATTCCAAATACCTACTAATGCTAACAGAAACAAACTTATCAGATGACATCCTGGACGCTGAGCTGGGCCTGAGCAACTACTTCATATTCAGGAAAGATCGTTCTAATGAAACCAGCTCCAAAAAGTCTATGGGGGGTGTCCTCCTGGCAGTACATAAATCCGTGCCATGTAGTCTTCTTCCAACATCACCAGCTGTAGAACAAATCTATGTCGCCAGAGGCTCGCCCAAAGCTCAATGTATCATTGGCTGTGTCTAGCTACCTCCTGATTCACCACTAGATAGTTATCTCATGGTTAGTGACACAGTTGACATTATCTCGGAAAAATATCCCAACACTGTACTCTGCATGGATGGTGACTTTAACCTACCAATGACTACTTGGACTAATGAAGATGATTGCGTATTTGGATCTCCCCGAGAGGATATCCACGTCCCACCTCAAACAATACAGAAGATAGCTGCTACATCTGATTTCTGCGCTTTCCACAATCTTTTCCAATCAAACTTTATCCATAATTTAAATAATGTAACTTAGTTTTTTCTCATAAAATACTATCGGTTTCTCAGTGTGACCCTCTGGTATTACCAATCGACAGTCACCACCCACCTTTATCCTTTAACTTAACAATCCCAAATGCTTGCTCAAATGTTGTTGGCCCTAAATCTGACAGTTATTACTACGACTTTAAATCGGCCAATTATACCTTAATAAATGACCGACTGGGAGCCATCTGTTGGGACAATCTCTTCTCCAATCTTGATGTAGATACCATGATAGATCGATTTTACGAAATAGTATACAATTGTTTAGATCTTTTTGTTCCACTGAAAAAAGTTCCCAGTGGGAAGTTCCCTAGGTGGTTCGATGGGGTCCTGATAAACTTAACAATACAGAAAAAGATAGCTCAACAAAATTTCAAAATGAGTAAATCCGCCCAAGACTACCAGATTTTCTCTCGCTTAAGACTACAATGCAAAAATCTTTCTCGTGAATGTTACAGAAAGTTTGTCCAAAATACTGAAAATAATCTCTGTGTGGATACTAAGTATTTTTGGAATTTTGTTAACTCCAAACGAAAATCACCTGAAATACCGAATGTCCTTACACTAAACAACGATAGAGTAAACATGGGTCCCGACGCTGCTAGCTTATTCGCTACATACTTTTCTTCTGTATATTCCCCCGACAACCCCTACTGCCCATCAGAGATATCACTAAATCACCTCAATCTTTCCAACCTTTCCATTTCCATATCTGCAATCTATTCTGAACTCTACAACCTCAGGGCACATAAGGGCCCTGGCCCTGACAATATTCACCCTATCTTTCTGACAAACTCCGCCTTCATACTTGCAAGACCCCTGCATATCATATTCAAATCTCTTCAGTGTGGCTACTTTCCCACATTCTGTAAATCAAGCTATGTCATACCAATCCATAAGTCTGGAGATAAATCTGACGTCCAAAATTACCGACCAATCTGCATCATTAATACAATTGCAAAACTCTTTGAAAAGCAGGTTACGCAACATATTAGCTCTCTGCTATCTCCAGAAATTGTTCCTCAGCAGTATGGGTTCTGTGCTGGCAAAAATACCGAACTTAATCTTTTAAGCTATACCCATTACCTGCTGGAGGCCTTGAAGAATGGGGCGGAGGTCCACGCTGTTTACACAGACTTCTCCAAGGCCTTCGACAGGGTCCCGCATAATCTAATCATAAGAAGACTGGAATCCTTGGGGGTAAATGGATCATTATTATCCTGGATTGAAAGCCTTATCACAGGAAGGGTTCAGACGGTGAAAGTCAATAACTTTCTATCGAGAGAGATAGCTGTGCCTTCCGGAGTCCCGCAGGGGTCCCACCTGGCACAGCTTCTCTTCAACATATCCATTAATAAGGTTGCACCATGCTTCAGGTCTAGCGAGTTTCTTCTCTTTGCAGATGACTTAAAAATGTTTAAAGTTATATCAAATCCCAATGACTCTGTCGCGCTTCAGGAGGATCTGGATAGATTTGTGGCGTGGAGCCGCAACAACGGAATGCTGATCAATACATCAAAGTGTTACGTCATGAAATTCTCCCGCCGTCAAGTGAAAACTGACTTTAACTATCGCATCGAAGGAAAAACCTTAATCACTGTGGATAAAATCAGAGATCTCGGAATAGTCCTTGACGAAAAACTATCATATGTCCCCCAAATTGACTCGATTATCAGTAAATCACTCAGAATGTTGGGCTTCATAAGAAGAACCACACAAGACTTCCACACGGTTCGCTCTCTTAAAATTCTCTTTTGTAGTCTTGTTAGAAGCCACCTGGAATACGCACCTTCTGTGTGGTGTCCTCAGTATGCCAACCACATCAACAGAATCGAAAATGTACAAAAAAAGTTTTTGCATTACATTCACTTTAAATTTTTTAGGGACACAGACTACAACTACTTGGATATGTACAAAAAACTAAATCTTCTCTCACTCCAGGACAGACGACGAAACCATGACCTCTTACTTCTGATTAAACTATTAAACTCGCTAATTGACTGTCCATTATTAACATCATGCATCGGTCTCCACGTACCACCGGTCAACACCAGAAGAATTCAAACTTTCTATCAACCATTCTAACATACCAACTATGGCCGATATTCTTTCATTTCTAGGTCCGTGACCATAGCAAACCAACACCCGACACTTGACTTTTTCTGCCCTCTTAAAAACTTCCTAGCACAACTGAAGGGGGTCGACACTGTTTGACTGATATCCCTTCCCCTTTGATAATTTATACTTGTGTGTGAAGGTTGCAATAGTTTAACTGTAATAATCGTAATTACATAGTGTGAAATCGTATTCTAATCAGACATGTGCTATTGTGTTATATTTACTAAGTTTTTGTATAAAAAATGGCATTGCCGTCAATAAATAAATAAATAAATAAACTACACAGATCCCATCTCCATCCCTCTTCACCTGAACATATCCTATGGCATTATCACCATAGGATTCTCGCTCAGACCTGAAAAGATATTAAAAAATAATTTTAATCCTATCTAGGGCTTGCAATCCCGGACATATATTAGGATCCCGGGATTTTCGGGATCGAAGACACAAAGTCTCGGGATCCCGGGATTGATCTCGAAAAATTGTAATAATAATAAAGGCAAATTATTTTTATTTATAATACAGGGTTTTAATAAAGGTGTGCCCAAACTACAGGGTATTATTCCTTACTCAATTTAAGACAAAAAGTTTATATAAACAAAGGTCCTAAACGACTTTGTTTTTAATACACAGGTTGTTTAATTTTTTTTAAAGGTTTTTCCTAAATATTATCTAGAATACACAAATTAGTACAAAGTTGAAACTTTGTGAAAATTTTTAATGCATAAAGAGGGCTCTTTTAAGCAAAAAACTATTTTTCTCATTTTACCAGTGACGTGCACAGGGCTAACGACCGAGGTTTAATTTAAAAAAAAATATACTATAAGTACGCCACTTTTTTTCAGTCTGGTAGGATTTATGATTTAGCAAATACAACTACACAAAAATCATGTCTTGAACTTTTTCGCTGAGATTAGCTGCTTTCGATAAGAACGAAAAATGTAAAGTTATGCATAACATGATTTGTTAGTGTAATTTCTTGAAAATAACAAGAAAGTAAGAGAGCCATGGAAACAAAAATACTTCTTTAAACAAATTTGACTAGCAAGACTTCTCTTTATGAATTAAAAATTGTCACCAAGTTTCAACTTGATACTAATTTGCGTCTTCTCTACACTATACCGTACCCATTTACTTTTGAGAATGATGACAGAAGCCCATTTTACAAGGAAGAGATCAATTATGTCTCTCTCTCATGTTCTTTCTCTCTCATTTTTTTCTCTCTCGTCTTCTTTCTCTCTCATACTCGTAAAATTTTTACAGCTGGTAGAAAGTTAGGTTATGTGAAAGATTAATATGACATGTTATTTGAAGCCTGTCCCATGTATAAGTTGTTTTAGCAGTGTAAAAATATACTTAAAAAGTTTATATAAAGTATTAGCACCTTAAATTCCTGTGTTCTATGAATCTGGGACTGACTAACAACTATTGAAATATTACGCAAGGTACATATTTGTTCTCCTTTACATTACTTGGACCGGGAGTTATGGGAATGACTAACAGGAACGCCGACCCGATATAAAGTTGAGAATAGTGGGCATTACAGAAGATTTCTTTAGTTATTGAGAAAGTAGTGAAAATTGCGCCCTAGAAGCGTTTGGTTTCAGTTTGAAGCAGAAGTCACAGTGCCATTACAAAGTGTATCTATCCTTCTGGAACTAAGACTCAACATTTACAGTTAAAAATTGTGAAACTACTTGGTATACCTAGTCGATTAAACAATTTTTATCGCATCTTTAACTTACACAAACATCACTGTTCGCAGGTAGGCTATATTATAGATCCATTTTCATTATATATCGGAGGATAGGGAAGATTTTTTAACCTTATTATAAATTGTTTATCCTAATAAAATTATTTACTCATTTTTGAAATTTTTCCTTTATTTATTTAAATACTTTTCCTCCGATCCTTTTAGTGCAAATTGTTGGTTAGAGGTAGTATTGTTATTTGGGTAGGAAACAATTTTAAATGCTACAAAATAATAAGGTTAATGTGGCTATGCTGACACTGTTTTTGTTTAATAAAAACGAGATTTTTGCAAATGCTGTTTGTGTTCAGTAAAAACAAAGGCCTTTTGCTACAAAATCATAAAACTTACGTAAGTATTTTGTCAGGTTAGAAATTTATTTTTTATGACAACTCCGATTAAACTTCTTTAAACTTCGACAGTTTCACTTCTACAAAAGTCATTCATTACACTATTATTCTGAAACATGTCTAAGCAAATTTATCTATTATATAAATATATATATATATTATAAAAAAACATAAACATTTAAAAAACATAGAAAACATTAAAAAATTAAATAAAATTAAACACGCACCTCACAATATACATAGACCATGTCAAAGTTTACAGAATATATACATATAATGTATATTCTTTAAACTGTGACCATGTCAAGTAGCCCCGATATTGTCAAATATAGGTACAGTGCCCCAGAAGTTTCTTAACAAGCGATATCTCCATTATTGGAAACACTATAAAAATTACCAAAGCGGTATTTTTTATGATCTCGAATGGGCTTTCACATGACGTCTTCGAAACATTTTTTACTGTTTCAAAATTCACCCTCACCCCTTTATTTCCAAATGGCACCCCCTATTTTTTTCTGCAAAAATAGAATCTTAATTTCATTTCACAACATGCCGTGTCTCATTTTTGAGGTTCCCGATAGAAAAGTTGGTAAAATTACATTTTGTAAAGTAAGTATACCACTCTGAATTATCGATAACAGAATGAAGAATATCAACTCAAATTGAGAATAATGTGCTAAAATTGAAAACGTCAATTTTAGACTGACCATATTTGGTTTTAGGCAAAAGCGGAACAAAAAGCCGAAAAAAAAAATTTGCCCCCAACGCAAGACAAAATAGGAAAACGAATGGTCTCCTGGCACCGCGATTTAAAAAAATGAGGGACCACATGGCATACGGTTGCATTAAAAAATTCTGACCTCAACTCCCTAGCGTCACCACTCAAAAGGGAGCTGAAAAAGTTAAATTAGATAAAAAAAAAAGTAGATTTATTAACAACAAGACTTTTCGGACACCCTGTATACATCTTTTTCCTTTGCATTAGTAAAGAGGGAAGTATCGAATCCAAAACAATACGATCGTAAAATAGAACCCAAGGGCATTGTTGCATGATTATGGCACTTGACACCTCCTGCATTGCCACTTGCAGTTCTATTTACGCCAAAATATAGCTATTTTTTATTTGAACAAACGCGGGACGCATGTAAAATCATGACTGGCCACTTAAAGGCAGGACTGTCCCGCGACGTGACGGATGGTCACTTTAGGTTAATATGAAAGAAAACTGCTTATTTGTCATAAAAATAAATATTATAACGGTAAAACAACACTTTTAAAAAATATTTTCTTATTTGTTTCCTGATATTTCCATGAAGTTTCCTTAAAAGATAATTAAATTAAATATCCCAAATAAGTTTATTACCGGATATAAAACAAGGTAAGATTTTTGTGAAAAAAAAAATGGGGAATCTAATTTGAAACTTTAGGGATGGGGGTGGATTTTTGAGGGTTGGCGTAATGAAAAATGGTTTCAAGGATATTTTGTGGAAGTCTATTCGATATCCTAACCTAGATTACTTTTTTAGCTTTCAGAATAACTGATATATTGCTTGTTAAGGAAATTCTGAGACACTCTGTATATGACATTTGCACATGCTCGAGATTTTGAGTAGTACATGTGAGATTAGCAGTTATTATATAAAACTTACAACCCTAACTGGCGCTAAACCGCGTGAATGCGCCTTTCATTGTCAATTCATTAAGTAACACATTTTAAAAAGTAAAAAAGTCTGAATTTAATCGGGCTTCGGCCTTCTGGTACCTACAAAACGCCTAGCACTATATATACACGCCTGTAAGGCTTTAAAGGCTGAACTGTAATTCTCTGAATTATTTTCGCAGATAAAACGTGACAATAAAAGGCGCATTCACGCGGTTTAGCCCCAATTAGGGTGGTATATACTTATTAATCTCATATGCACAGTGTAATACTCAAAATCTCGAGCATGGGCAAATGTCATATATATTTGAATTGATTCTGCCTGTACTTGGTGGAACTCCATATCACTACATATAGACATAAACAACAATTGTTTAAAATTCCACTTTATTTAAACAAAAAATATATGAGTTTACAATATATTCGACATGTTTCGCCAACACGGTGGCTTGTTCGGGAATGAAACAGATTTGGTACCAAGTGACAAGAGGTAGGTAAATAATTCGGGTTTTGGGGATTTTACAACAATAAACATTAGGTATTTTTAAAATAGATTTAACAAAGGAGACGATCTTAGGTCTAATTGGCAATTTAACAGATGTTTAGAATTTTTAAGTTTATTTATTTCTAGAGATTCTAGCAAATCTAATTTAGAACCTTTATTTTCTGTCCACCCGTGTTGGCGAAACATGTCGAATATATTGTCACGGGATCTTAACTAAAATACTAAAACCCTGGCTTCATTATTAATTCTGCAGCTATATTTATTAATTTAAAAAGAAATAATTTATATTTTACACATTTCTAAAACAATTCAAAGTGAGTCCTACCTGTATACTGTCTAAAAGCGCGTGGCCGAAGGAAAATGGCTCGGGACGTCGTAGACTCGCTTGCGTCGAGGTAATCACTGACGTCCTACCGCTGTTCACTGCCTCGAGGTCGACCACTTCCAGCCCTACCGCCGGGCTGACGTATCGACATGCGTCGAACGGTGCGTAGGAAGGGGTGACCCGGGAACGAGTGAAAAGCAATTTTGGTGACACTTTCCCCCTCCACGGAAAACAAAAATCTGAAGGATTTTTGTGTCTCAATTCCCTAATTCTATTCTCTATTACAATAAAAAACAATCTCCTTTGGGTTTAATAAAAAAAATAAGAATATACAATTTAAAAAGCTGCATTTTTTGCGTTTGTCTTGATTCTTTCTCTTCTTCCTCCCGGCAGGTCTTCCTCCCTCTTGTTTGATTTGTCCCTAGTGTGGTCCGCCTGTGTTGTGGTCCCAGGGTGGGCTTGTCCCCCGCTGGCACCGTCAGTGGTCCGCTGGCCTGGAAGGGCGTCGCCGTTCCCCAGGTTGCGGTCCCAAGGCGTTGTGGTCCCATGGTGTTGTGGCCCCAAGGTGTTGTGGTCCCAAGGTGTTGTGGTCCCAAGGTGGGCTTGTCACCCTCTGGCACCGTCAGGGGTCCGCTGGCCTGGCAGGCTCGCTTCTTAGGACCTCAGTGGTTTGTGTACATGAAAAATAAAACAGGGAGTTAGACGCTACAAAAACTATTTACACAATTTATTTACAATTTTATATCTAGTGAAGCAGTAATTTCTTTCCCGTCCAACTTCTGTGTTTGGCCCCCGTGGCCACCCAGCACGACCGTGCTCGGAACAATTACCTTTCTTTAAATAATTTCATCGCTTAAAACTTTTTACTTTTTCCAAAAATTTCAATTTTCCATTTTCCAAAAATTTTCCGCAAATTTTCCGCAAATTATTTATTTCTCCTCCTCCCCTACCGGAAAAAAAACACGATTATTTAGAGGCTTTGCTTATTACTGTTTATCCCTTAAGGAACACAAAAACAAAAATAACGACACAGCATCATTGAACATTGCCAGATTATGCGTGTTGATCCGGCACGCTTTCAAGCAACGCTCAACTGCACAGAGCCTCGTGCAACCGTTCACGATCTCTCTTACTTTTTTCTCTTAACACAAACGTTTAATTTTTCACTCTCTATATTCCTTTAACACCTATATCCTCTATATACCTTATACCTCTTTAATTACTTGGGGGAAAAATCAAAATACTTTTTATTTATTTTACTACTTATTTTCACTAGCGGCTTTCAAAAACAAAAAAATAACTATATGCATTGTTCCTACTACTCTTCAAAATTATATGGTTCGTGGTACGGGGCCAATCTATATACATGGACTGTTTCCTGTTTAGCTCTTGCTCCTTCACCTCTCTGGATAATGTAATTTACTGGCGATGTTTTTCTTACTATTACAAATGGTCCGTGATACTTGCACTGCAACTTGTCACTTTTTCCTTTCTTTCTAATGTAAACTCTAAGTTTGACTTTATCTCCAGTTTCATATGTCACTTTTTTGTGGTTACTGTCATATCGGGTTTTGTCCTTTTTCTATTTCATAGTAATATTTCTTTTTGCTTCCTGTCTATGTTTCTCTATATTCGGGTTCGGAATAGGCATAGTGGCTGATTTTAAAAACATGGCGTCCGGTATAAGCTGTGGGTTTCTTCCAAAAACTAAATAAAATGGCGAAAACTGCGTTGTGTCCTGTTTACTTGAATTATAGGCAAATGTTACCATTGGCAGGTATTTATCCCAGTCATCCTGTGACGTAGACACATACAGGCTGAGCATATCTGCTACGGTTTTGTTAAATCGCTCAGTTAGCCCATTAGTCTGCGGGTGGTATGACGTAGTGTATACATTTTCTGCGCCCATATTTTGCACCATTTTTCTTACCAATTCTGACCTAAAAACTTGACCTCTGTCGCTCAATATTTTTTTTGGTCCTCCATGTATGCTTATTACTTGGTCCACCAGAAACGATGCTATCTCTTCTGCTTTTGCACTTGGTATTGCCTTGGTTATTGCATAACGGGTCACATAATCTGTACAAACAACTATATTATTATTTTGACTTTTTGTTTTTGTTAGGGGTCCTAAAATATCTATGCCTATCATTTCGAAAGGCTGCAAATCATCAATCTTTATTGGTTGCAGATCACCTGCTGGTTTTTCATTGTTTGGCCCTTTTCTGGTCTGACAATCAGGACATCCCCTAATAAATTTCTTAACGTCAAGATGCATTTTATCCCAATAATAGCGTGTGTTTATTCTGTCGTAAGTTCTTGCATATCCTAGGTGTCCTGACAATGGCTCACAATGCAGCTGTTGCATCAGTTGTGCTTTCAGTCCTTGAGGGATTATCAACTTGTCCTCCTGGTTTGGGACAGCCGACTTTTTATATAGCACACCATCTTTGACTGTAAAATTTTTTGCACGACGTTGCAAATGTGAATTGCCATAATTCAGATCCTGGACAGCCTGTAGTAAGTCTGACACGACTGTATCTTCTTCCTGGAACTCTGTGATGTCCACTAAGGGTAGCAAAAATGTGGGAATTTCATTGGCATCATTCTCGTCCTTTAGTGTTGCCTGTACACAGGGTTGTCTGGAAAGACAGTCTGCGTCTTGATTGCATTTCCCTGATTTGTGGATTATTTCGAAATCAAATTCTTGTAGTTTGCAGCTCCATCTAGCTAATCTCCCTGTGACATTTTTGAGACTTTTTAGATAACACAGTGGCCGGTGATCCGAAAAATTTTTTATATGTTCTCCCCAAATATAGCTTCTCAGATACGTTAGACTCCACACTATGGCTAGACCTTCTTTTTCTTCAACTCCATAATTTTTTTCGGCTTTTGTGAGCGTTCTAGACACCTAGCAAATGGGATGCATTTCCTCGTTCATTTTTTGTAAGAGTACTGCTGCTATCCCTTGGTCTGATGCGTCTACATGTAGCTCTTTTTCTGCGTTGGGAAGGTAGTGGGTTAACACTGGAGGCGATTCTAATTTTCTTTTTAATATCTGGAAAGCTTCTTCTTGAGCTGATGTCCACCAAAACGGTGTATCTTTCTTCAGCAAATCGTATATCGGCCTGGCAATGACACTAAATTTTTCTATAAATTTTCTATAGTAGTTGGCGAGTCCTAGAAAACTTTGAAGTGATTTTTTATTTCGTGGAGTTGCAAAATGGTGTACTGCTTCAAGTTTTGAAGAATCTGGAAGAATACCTTGCTCACTACTGGTGTGGCCTAGTACTGTTAGTTCTTTATACGCAAACTGGCACTTAGCTGGTTTTAGTTTTAGACCAGTTGCTTTTAGTTTTGATAGTACTTTTCTTAGGTTCTCGTTATGTTCTTGCAAATTTTTTCCATAGACTAAGATGTCATCTAAGTACGTCATTGCTCCATTCCACTTCATGTCTCCCAAAATTGCGTCTGCCAACTGCTGAAAAGTGCTTGGTGCTGTTGTAAGACCAAAACTTAGTCGGTTAAAGTCGAACAAGCCATCGGTAGTGACGAATGCCGTTTTATGCCTGTCTTTCTCATCAATTTCCACTTGCCAGTACCCTGAAAACATGTCCAACGTAGTAAAATATCTAGCTTCTCCCAGGTAGGTCAAAATGTCGTCTATAACTGGCAGAGGATACACATTCTTTATTGTTTTTGCGTTTAATTTTTTATAGTTTACGCTGAACCTCATATCTCCATCTTTTTTGGGAACTAGGACTACTGGACTGGAATACGGACTTACAGATTTTCTTATTACCTCATTTTCCAACATTTCTTCTACTTGTTTATTAATAATTCTTCGCTCTGTGTGAGAAACTCTGTATGGTCTGGAAACCACTGGAACGTCATCGGTTGTCTCAATTCGGTGCTTCACCAAATCCGTTTTTCCTAGGTCGCTGATGCTCCAAGCAAAAGTATCTTCAAAATCTCGAACTAACTTATTTACACTTTGAAAGTCATTTTTACACAAGTCCCTATTTACATTATAACTTTTTATTAAATTATCGTTCGGTAATGTCACTAAAGTTTCGCTTATATTTTTTATAGAGTCACTATCTGCTTTAAACGCGATGCATGTGCCTGCAAAAAGTTTTTTTGTTTTTCTACCGTAGTTTTTTATTTCGGCGTACCACGTCAAATTATCACTAAAAATTTTATTAATTTTGAGTCCATTTTTTATTAAAAAATCATAGTTCGGCTTAAAGTTTATTTTATTTTCACCAGTTTTTTTAAAGTTCACTTCGCATTTAATAATGTCTTTCGCAATTACCGTGTCACTACGCAACGTAATTTTCGCATTGTCCGTTCTGCAGTTTTCAATTTCTACAGGTAGCTCATCCCAAAAACAACTATTTACATTACTGATTTGACTATTTACAATTTCTTTATGACTACTATTATCTCCTAAATTCATTGCCAAGGTAACTACTTCATTCTCATCCGTTTTCGGACTAATTTCATTCGCTTTTAAATTTATCGTAGCTTCGTGGGCCTTAAGAAATTCTAATCCTAATAAAACGGGTTGGGGTAGATTTTCTATAACTAATGCTTCCAAGGAAAAGGTACAACCAATAAAACAAACATTTATTTCTGCGTAACCAATAATTTTTACCAGCGAACTATTCGCTACTTTAATAAAAGATATGCCTGTGCCGGGCTTTATTTCATTTTTATTTACATATTTACTATCTACAATATTTTTAACTGACGCAGTGTCTATTATAACCTTAATATTTACATTATTTAAACTTCCTTTTACGGAGAGAACATCTGTTGCTGCTTCATGCTGATTCTTGTTCTGATTCTCTTTCTCTTGCTGTTTCTGGACAGTGCTTATGTGTGTTAACACTGTCCGTTGGAGTTTTCCGACTGCTGTTGCTGTTGCCAACTTTGGTACCTGTTGGTTTGCTGCTCTGGACGGCGGCCATTTTGTTCTCGACTAGGTTGATTTGGCGTCCATCTTGGTCTTTGGTTTTCCAAATTTCGTTGACCCCTGTAGTTTTGGTTATTTCTGTTCTGCGGGTTGCTGAAACAAACTCTTGCCTTGTGACCTGGTTTTCCACACTGAAAACATACTGGCCGACTGTCGGTAGTACGTGGTTGCCAGTTTTTAAAATTTCGGTTTTCTCTTCTGTCTTGATTTTTATTTAACATCGCTTTTCCAATTTCTTCTCTCACAACTTGTGTAATTTCATCCATTAAATTCGATCCTGTTTTTTCTGGCTGAACCTGCTGACTCGTCCCTGTTACTTTTTCTGACATTGACAGCTGTGCGAAAATTTCCGAAGCATGGCTTATTTCTTTTTCAGCGTCGTTTATGGTTTTAACGAGCTCTTGTACTTCTGCAAAATTTTTTGGCTGCCTAAGCTTGATTTGGTAGGCGTATGTGGGTAGTAGACCTTGTTCAAAATGTTCCATTCTAATTTCGTCCTTCATTTTTGGATCTACTTTGTCGCATAAGTACACCATTTCCCGTAGATAATTCATTACGTTTTCACCTGGCTGCTGTCTTCTATAACGTAATTTTAGTTTTGTTTCGTTTACATACGTGCTAAACGAAAATTATTTTTTCAGGTCTTCTACTGTCGCTTTCCAATCGGAACCTGGGTTTCGTATTGCATAAATTTGTAACCAAGTTTGCGCTTGTCCCAATAAATACGATGAAAAATAACACAGCTTAAGGTTGTCATCCCAGTTATTAATTAAAGCTGTTTTTTCATAGTCTTCCAAAAATACACTTAAATTATCGCAATCCGGATTATACGAACGCGGCGCTACAAATTGTGGAACAGCGGGCGTTCGGGCTGGGTTTATTAGATTTCCTAACGTGCAATTCAAGGTGTTCGGCATTTTTGAAAACATATTTTTATCAGATTTTGGGGTTATCTCGTCGTTACTTGGCAATAAAGTTAGTGAATCGTTTGAAAAAGTTTGAGAACTGGAGCTATTGCTACTGCTATTTTCCGCTGAAGTTGACGACTGTATGCTTTCCGGCGACTTATTAAATACTAATGACCTTCTAACACTTTCTTTACTTTTAGGGGTTGATGACGTTTCAACAACTTTGTCGTTTTCTTTAGTACCGCTTATTTCCTTGTTTTCCGCCTTATTTTTATTTTCTGTTACTTTATTTCCTGCCTTCTTAGAATGACTTCTTAACACCATTAATTTTTCCATGTAGTAAGAAAAGTGCAAAGTTTAAAAAATAACGCATCCTTAAATATTAAAACCGCGATCAAAAATTTATTTTTAAGTCTTTTTCCAAACTAGTAAAAAAAATACGTAGCAATTTTCATACTGTATAACTGACATAATTTTAATTTTGCTTATTTTTAGAATTCAAACCCAAAAAGGCAGAAGATATTCATTAAATAAAAACAACTCAATAAAGTTAAAAACAAATTTTAAACAAGTTTTCTACCGGCATTAGTTACTAAAAAAAACCCAATAATTAAAAAAAAATTCAATACGTATTTTACAGAAACCGTGACATTAAAAACCATTTGAAAATAAACTAAGTTTTTCCAACGAAAACGAACCTAAATGTAACATAAGCCAATAAAATATTTGTTTAAAAACGCCCTAAATAAATTTCAACTATAAAATAATATCGTTAAAAGCATGAAAGATTGTTCACTTCACACCAGGAATGTACGTAAAAAAACATTTGGTCAATCCGCAAAAAATAAAAAACGATAACCTTGATCATGACCTTTTTAAGAATTTTTATCAGCAAATATCATTTTAATAATTTTATATCTATTTCAAAAATACATTTTTCCCTGTAAAACAAAATATAAAATCGATACCTATAAGTAGTTTGCGAATTTTGCAAAAATTAATAACGAAACCAAAAAGGCAATTATTCAGAAAACACGGCCGTTCTGGCCGAAACACGGCGACCTCCACCAAAATTGTCACGGGATCTTAACTAAAATACTAAAACCCTGGCTTCATTATTAATTCTGCAGCTATATTTATTAATTTAAAAAGAAATAATTTATATTTTACACATTTCTAAAACAATTCAAAGTGAGTCCTACCTGTATACTGTCTAAAAGCGCGTGGCCGAAGGAAAATGGCTCGGGACGTCGTAGACTCGCTTGCGTCGAGGTAATCACTGACGTCCTACCGCTGTCACTGCCTCGAGGTCGACCACTTCCAGCCCTACCGCCGGGCTGACGTATCGACATGCGTCGAACGGTGCGTAGGAAGGGGTGACCCGGGAACGAGTGAAAAGCAATTTTGGTGACAATATTGTAAACTAATATATTTTTTGTTCAAATAAAAATGGAATTTTAAACAATTTGTGTTTATGTCTATATGTAGTCATATATATTTGACAACATCGGTGCTACTTGATATGGAATATGTGTTATGGTAGCGTGTTTATTTTTATTTAATTTTATAATCTTGTCCTGGTTTTTTTACGGCCAGATTCTTCCAAGCTAGTCCGGTCTAATTTGAAAACCAAAAGTTTCAAACTGACAAGTATGACAAGACAACTAAGTTTTATACGGTGAATTTTTTTCTGAGTTTTTCGCAAATATGTATATAAAGGGAAGGTCAATTTTAGTACGTTCTTTCGACAACAAATAGAACTAAATTCATTCTAGCAATCCATTCCAAGATGAAAATCATTTGGAAACCTAGCAAATCGTTGAAATATCAGAATAATGTATACGTTTTTAATGACAACTTATTAACAACTAGCTCTCGCCCGCGACTCCGTCCGCGGTGTAACAATATTGCTCCATTACAAACTTTGAACCCCCATTTCATCCCCTTAGGGGTTGATTTTTAAAAACTGTAAAACATGTGTTTAAACATTTATTTTTAAGAGTACTTCAGTTAATAGGACGATCTACTATTTTTTCTCTATATAAAGATTGAACCCCTGTTTCACCCCTTAGGGGATGAATTTTAAAAATCCCTTCCTTAGTAGATGCCTACGTTATATAATAAACTTCTGTGCAAAATTTCAAGTTTCTAGACCCAGTGGTGTGGGCTGCGAGTGGATGTGTCAGTCAGTCAGTTTCTTCTTTTATATATGACAGGATAAAAACTTGTCAAAATATGTATTTATTTACTGATTTACGGCCGTAGCCACTTATAAGCGTACAACAAAGTTACACACTAGCAATGATATATGTACACCTAGATAAATCATACAAACGACAACGTCGTAGACCTCTTAATAAATGAGCTTTGTGTGATCTATAGTAGATGGCGCGGAAGCGGTTTTTTGGTTTGTGTGATGACTGGTAGATGGCGATATAACGACACTCGCCAAACCGATTTGTAGCAAGTAACTGCGAACACTGATAGAAGGCGCCAGCAGCTTAGTAGTGTGAACGCTTTTTAATAGATGGTGCTAAAACGCCACCAGTGGCGGGTTAACCCAAGAAGTTCTATGCGTTTATAAATCAGCGACTGTGAGAATCGAATTGAACAAGAAATTGACTTGGTGCGATTACAGAAGCCCTGCAAGTCAACTTGCAGGTACCAGAAGGTTAGATGTTACCATAGTAATTCTGAATGAGCTAAATAAGCAATGTTCTAAAATACTTGCATCTGCAAGTTGACTTGCAGAGCTTCTCTAATCTCACTGTTATATTATATTTAATGCGAATTGTGCAGTGAATTAACTGCTTTCTGCCTTAACCTCCTCGGTTCCAAACAGAATAATCTTTTTTACTAAATACCTAAATTTTTTATTAATACGTAATAATTAAAACACAAAATAAGCACCTACATATACTTTTCAAAATTTTTAAAAGTTTTAGCGGTGCTGTACTTGTTTACAGCTGCACTTGCACTGGTTGACTACATATCTTGTCATTTTATTTCTCGCTAAAAGATTTGCGTGATCTGCAAGTGATTTTTTTGTTGTGCGGGGTTGAAGTGTCTTTTAACGTTTTGACATTAGAAAAAAATGAGTGGTGGTAGGTAAATCTATGTATGTATATGTTGTGTACATAATATGATGCATTTACATGCTATAACTATAATATTTAATAACAGTATATTATATTTTTTTTTCTAATTTATACATTAATTCAGTAATTTCTGTTTTCGTAATAGAAATACCTGTAAAATGTTTAAAAATATAGATAGTATCAACGGAATATATTAAGTTATGTCTGTAAAGACTTGGCCAGCTTGATCTGTTAGCAGAGGCGTCGATGCCGACAATTAAGTACGTAAGTACTTATATGGCATTTGACAATAATAATTTAATTCCTGGGCGTTGCCGTGATTTTGAAATAAGAAAAAACGGTCAAGTGCGAGTTCGACTCGTTAATAGAGGGTTCCGTACGGCTTGCCGTAATTTTTCTATGGAGCAGCCTAGCAACATACATTAAAAATGTCAAAATGGCACACAATTTTACCGTCCGGGCGGAGCATAACAACTGGTAGTCGAGCTATAGTGCCAGGCAGTACCAGCGCAATACATGTGCGCGCGCACGTTTTTGTTTTTGTGGGGAACTTTTTTTCTCAACTTTTGTTTTCGACTTCTTTTTACATGTGCGCAGTAGACCAAAATGCTTACCACGCGCAAACCGAGGGTACAAAATTTCAGGGGATGTACTTTTGAGCCTACATTCAAACCCATCACCAGAATATACCATCAATAGTAAAGCTACAACTACGTATTTAACATTAGAGACCGGATTTTAATATTACATGACGCAAAAACCTGGGTCAGACTCAGGTAACTGATGGAAAAGACAAATGAAATGAAATTAATACTATATTTTGTCAACCATACCGTATCCAGTTTATTTTGAGAATGATGACAGAAACCCATTTTACAACGGAGAAATCAATTATGTCTCTCTCATGTTCTTTCTCTCTTATTTTTCTTTCTGGTCTTCTTTGTCTCTCATACTCGTAAAATTTTTACAGTTGGTAGAAAGTTAGGTTATGAGAAAGATAAACATGACATATTATTTGAAGCCTGTCCCATAATATAAGTTGTTTTTGCGGTGTAAAAATATACTTAAAAAGTTTATATAAAGTATTAGCAGCTTAAATTACTGTGTTCTATGAATCTGGGACTGACTATAACAACTATTGGAATATTACGCAAGGTGCATATTTGTCGTCCTTTACGTTACTTGGACCGGGCGTTATGGGAATGAGTAACAGGAACACCGACCCGATATAAAGTTGAGAATACTGGGCATTACAGAAGATTTCTCTAGTTATTGAGAAAGTAGTGAAAATTGCGCCCTAGAAACGTTTGGTTTCAGTTTAAAGCTGAAGTCACAGTGCCACTACAAAGGGTATCTATCCTTCTGGAACTAAGACTCAACATTTACAGTTAAAAATTGTGACATTACTTGGTATATTCGATTAAACAATTTTTATCGCGTGTTTAACTTACGCAAACGTCACTGTTCGCAGGTAGGCTGTATTATAGATACATTTTCATTATATATCGGAGAATAGGGAATATTTTTTAACCTTATTATAAATTGTTTATCTTAATAAAAATATTTACTCATTTTTGCTATTTTTTTTTATTTATTTAAAAACTTTTCCCCCGATCCTTTTATTGCAAATTATTGGTTGGGACTTGGGTTAGGGGGGGTTGGGTTACTTGGGTAGGAAACAATTTTAATTAGTATAAATTAAGAAGGTTAATGTGGCTATGCTGACACTGTTTTTGCTTAATAAAAATGAGATTTTTGCAAATGCTGTTTGTGTTCAATAAAAACAAAAGTCTTTTGCTATAAAATCATAAAACTTACGTAAGTATTTTGTCAGGTTAGAAATTTATTTTTTATGATGATTCCGAGTAAAATTTCACAGTAGACAACCAGAAATACCTGCACAAACAAAGCCGACTGTGATAAAACGTTTGATTATTCTTTTTTATTGGCAACAACATCGTTTTTATTTGTCTTTTACTCATGGCCCTTTTGCTAACAAGGATAGAAAGAAATCGGATTCCGTTGGGAATGTTATTAGGGAAAAAAATAGTTTTGCGATGACTAATCCTTCGAAGTAAGTATATAACCAGCAATACTTCCACAAGCAACAAGCAAAGAAGGTACGATAAAAATTTGAACAAATTCTTTTTTTGTTTGTGTTTGTCTAATGCACTTTCGCCAACACGGATAGAAAGAAATCTGATTCTTCCGTGATTATCAGGAAAGAGAAGATGAATATTGTGATCACTAAAATATGTTCATGGAACTGACAAATACGGTGAATTCTTGTTCAATTGTTGTTTCTGTCATCATTCTTACATAAAATTGGATACAATATAGTCAAATGTGACAATCTGTTTAATAAATATACTTGGTGCAAGTGAAAGTTAACCTTTAAATCTAACAGGTAAAGAAATGTGAACTAAATAAAAGTTACCAGGCGCGGCCCGTACATAAGGTCATTTGGTCAATGACCCACCTAAAATTTTCAGTAATCTACCTAATAATTTATTTTTTAATTTTTTAAAACCAAAAAATAATCTTTTGTTTCAAAGTTCCATGCGAAAAGTCCCCAAGAAAGAATCAAGCCAAGCCATCGTCAAAGGATATCCAAGCTTGCTCCGGGCTGGGTCATATTTTAAATTGATCTTATAGGTTCATATGGACGACATAAATTCATTAAAAGTACGAGAGAAATAGACATACGCGCTTTAGGAAGTTAAAAAGAGACACAATTGGTCGACGGCCCACCCATAATATCTGGCCACTCCCACTATGGAAATACTCTCAAACCGCCCCCTAAAATATACTATTTCAAAACATTTGGTTCGGAAAAAGAAAAACTAATTAGGTACCTAATATGCGAATTGTATTTGCATCGTATTAATAATTAGTGGTTAAACATAAAATATAAATACGATTTCTGTCAGGCCAGCGCTAGACATCAAATTTAACGGTATCGGACCGCTTTTCTTACATAGCCAGCGTAGTGTAGAGGTTACGGTGTCAGGGAGCTAATCAAAAGGTTGCGGGTTCAATTCTGTGTTGCGGCAAGAACTTTTTTTTTAATTTTTTGTTATTTAAAAAATTAGATCGGCTCTAAAAGGTGTATTGGCAACAAGTTGTTCCTCGATAAAATATTTTTAAAATTGTTGGCAATCTCATATTTACTACAACTTACATCCTGCACGTGCGTATACAAATATCGTATTACTAGGTAGGTATGTCTAGTCGCCAGCATTGTATTTATTAAAGAAAACGGAGTTTCGGCAGCGTTCCTAATTTAATTTTACGAATAATCATACTTTTAGCTCAGGTTGGGTTTTTTTTCTGTTTATATTCTGTTCTGTTTATATTCTGGGCTTTTAATACAGGGCACGACATCTATTGAAGACATGCTAAACTTATCACAACGGAACCCGCTAAAATCTACTATTTTAGAGTATTAAAACACATAGAAAAAAGCCATAAACAAAAAAGTGATACTAAAAGTCACAAACATCAAGAGTAGTAATGTTCAATATTCTGCAGTACCTATTTTATGATTGTTGCAGTGTTTATTTGTAGGTAAATAATTTCTTGGCACATTATTAAAAAACCTTTCTTAATTAAAAAAGTGTATTTTGCTTGTTGCGTTGATATCACTAGTTGCCCACAAAATTTTGACCCACCTGTAAAAAAACTCACGGGCCGCGCCTGAAAGTTACACACGTTTTTTGTCCTACATTTCAGGATCCTGAGGGCGTGGAGAAAATAAAATATTATTAGAGTCAAAATCAATCGTGTGAAGTACAATGACGTTGGTGCCGGCGGATCGAAAACTTTCAGTTAGCCAATGGTTTTTAATGAAGTCACACAAGGACGAGACGGCGTCGCAACAATCTTTCCGCCGGTACCAACGTCATTGTACTTTACACGATTGATTTTGACTCTACGATCACTAGTATTACACCCATCGACACTACAATAATAAGGATGAGACGTCATAAAAAAAATAAATTCTAGCGATACGAATTTCACGTGCACAAACTACCCTGTGTAACCCGCGACTGGTTTTGCTAGGAGCGCTACCGGCTTAGGCGAGAGGCGTGCAACGGCAGAGGGGGAATTTACAGCGCGATAAGCAAGTGACTATACTGTTTAGAATATCTTTCGACGATGCCATAGGTATTGAGAAATTCACAATATTATATGTGGTACGGAACTTTCTATGCGCGAGGCGAACTCGCATTTGACCGGTTTTTTTGATTTCACATCATCAGGGCAACGACCATGACAAAGTATTTTTCAAATACCGTATACGTACTTACTTAATTTTCGGGATCGCGACGCCTTTGGTAACAGACCAAAAGTGGCGAAGTTTAGTAATAAGGCATACGTTTTACACACGGTATATTTCTTTTGATAATCTGTATAATGCCATATAACACATTTCTTCTTGCAAACGCTTACCTAAAAGCAAACATGTCTAACTTTTCTAAAAATATGTACATATGTCGACCTGTTTGCCACTATTGCTGCACTAATGAAATAATGAAAAAAAAACCTGTTTGCAGTTAGGGTTCAAGGATAGTTGGGGTACCCGTACCCTTCCGGTAGGATTGCCTTTTTTGGTTTTCTATAGATAAAATTTTTGGATAACCATGTTCTTTTTTCATAATGTAGAACTTTTTATGAATATATACTTTTTTTGCAAAGGCGATATTAAAAAATTAATTTTATTTTTGGAGCCTCCTGTATGTTCTAAACCTAATTCACTAGCATAAAAAATTAACTCTAGTAGGTACATTTGCAGTGGGCAGTTTCCCTTTAAATAACGATTTTGTCATTTTAGCTTCACCTGGATTAGGACTTTTATATTTTGAGAAACCCTGTATGTACCAGATCAAATTTTGTAAAGGCAATGCTTTTTTTCTCACGATGCAGAACTTTTTATAAAGAGACACTTTTGTACGTAAAATCAATAATAAAAATTTTTCCATTTCGAAGACATGCTGTATATTATTTTTTAATGAAAAAAAACATATTATTGTATTTTCACCAGAATTGCATACGTTTGCAATGTTTTAAATCGATACGACAATTCCAAGTGAGTGAAAAGATTCTATTACAATGTTACAAGTCTAAACAATAAAGAAGTTTTTTGGTCTGTACTTTTGTGTAGCTCGAGGTGGTAGACGAAATTCTAAATCCGCCCCTGTAGCTGCCGAACGCAACGGTTCGACTCAGCCGCCCGCCACTGAAGCTTGAAGGTCGGCCAGCCGAGTCGTGTTTTGTGCTAGCCAAGCCGATAGAAGATTTCATATTTCACTCGGATTGCAATATTAAAATACTGTGAGGCCGCCACCTCTCGGGTCTACTGTCGAGACGCAGTAAAAGTGTTACAATATTATTTCTCTTTCTTTTTAAAATATAGAATGGAATGAGACTCGATGTATTCGAAGCGTGGTGTTTCATGTCATAGGAGAATATCAAAAGGCGTCCCATAAAATCGCTCCAGTGAAACATCTATAACATTATATCATTGACACTAGTTAAATCTAAATTTCGCATTTCTTAAATATACTCCACACACATCTCAATCAATAACTCTACCAACCATGTCTAAGCGCGCGCACAATCCCCGATTTGAAAGATTTGAAATTGATTTCAAAAAAATCTATTTCCTTATGATCACAGAAATCGTTCCCAGACTTACACAACTGCGCGGTTGAAGATGAGTTTCCATAGTTTGTACGATGAAAAAGTACATGAAGTAATATTATTTGTTCATCTTGGTGGGGCAGAGAAATTAATCCTTTCTATTTCTAACAGATCTGGCCAATCAAATTTAGAATTTGTAATTTTAAATAGGGTGCACAAGTCAATAAGTATTCTTCTATTTTCCAAAGAATCCAAATCCTGTAATTTATGAATTTCATTATAATTAATGCTCTCTACTCCGAAACATAACTGATCAACTAGAAGAGTTTAATTTAAACCAGTAGCTACTAAATCCTAAACCTTCTTGAACGTTAATGTTTTTTTATATAAATTTGCTGAATTATGTTTCATAATAATAATGTGTTATATGACTTGTATACTAGAAGTTTCAGTAAAACTATCGAAATTTAAAAAAAAAATCCCCAGAAAAACCTAACCAAATTTTTTTTGGAAAACCATGAGACCGCCGGAAATTGATTTCAGGTTCGTGTTCTACGACCCAAACTTAGGATGTATAAATGTGTAAAAAAATACCTTCATGCTTTAACACCTTTCATTTCAGCAGACGTAAAATCGGAATTCGTAGCGAAATATGCCGTCATCAACCAAACCCAACCCAACCAGTGCGGTCGTATATAGAATTTTATTATATTTGTAGAGATAATAAAGCGATATTGTTTCGCTTTGTTTTACGTTCACTGTCAAATGATCGGTAGACAAAAACAAAACGATCGCTTTAAGTCGATTATAGAAAACTATAAGCACCCGGAGTAGCATTGCTGAATTTTTGAATGTTCAGGCGACTCGACCTGTCGTTGCTATTTATTACCAATCTAGTTCACAATGCTGCCAAGTGTGCTAATAAAAATTTTTAATCGAACAGTTTTTTATTTGCCCCTTGTCCTAAATGAACTAGGTTGTCAGAGCATTGTCACCGTTGTCACTGATCGTATGGTAAATTTGATTGGACAGAAACAGACACAAAACTCTGACTATCTCAGCTCAGCTACGACAAGTGGCAAATAATAAGCAACTACTAATATAACATAAGGTGATTTAAATCACTAACTTAGTCATGACTACGTCACCTTATTTGGCAATGTTGTTCCAAATACTCAGCATTTAACCTCAAATATCAAAGTATTAAGATTAAATGAGTCAGTGTTGCCCAACGGTCTGACTAGGTCATGATTTGATCACTGATTTAAAAATAGCTTTAAGGTCTGTTTGTTTGTGTTGCCAGAAACTGCACTAACCTACATTCTTTTTTCATCACAGCATTTAAAAGGTAGTGGACCCAACCCTTGTCGTGTCATCTATGTGTAGGAATCGCGTTTAAAAAAGGAGTTATTGACAATTTGTGGCGTTACCGACAAATAAAAGAAATCTCTGCTGTAACACTGTCAATATGGGCAATAAATCTCAGTTCCCTAGCGAAAATGATACCAAGATCATTGACCAGTGTAACCCTCGGTAGTGGAGAGCCATCAATATTATAAACATGATCAACAACATACCTTTTTCTGGAAAAAGCTAGCTTTATTCTTGGTTGTGTTTAGTGTCATTTTATTATTCTCACACCACGTCATTAACTTTGTTATTTGATCCTGCAATAACACGCAATCACTCGTGTTAGAGAAAAATAGAAAGGAGTAATGGTCAAATATGTAGGATAGATCGTTCACGAATATCAAGAAGTATTAAGTATTCTTTATAATAATGTTTATTTTACAGTTACATATACGTTTATACTTATACATATACATATTATAGAGTTATATGTATAGTTAAGTCCCACTTTTTAGTTACTACCAACTACCAGCCGGGGAATCCCCGACAAAGATTCCCGTATCATCGTCGAAAAATATTGTAATATTTTTCACGATGTCCGTACTACTTAAACCAAATGTGCCCATACCCCCATTGGCTCCATCTGTTATAGTACATTGCGTACTTGCAAAAAGCGCTAGGTTCGGACTAAACAAGATTAAGTATTCCGCTGTCGAGTGTCAATGCTGTTCAATGTAGAATTTTGCCACTTTTTTGTTTAATCCTATTATGAGTCAGTGGCGGCTCGTGGCCGAAAATATAGAGGAAGAACCAAATATCAAAATAAAAATTAAAAAAAAAAATTACCTATATTTTATATGTTAAATCGATCCTTCTATTCTTTAACCCTGCGTACTTGTCAATAATATTGTCATAGTTATGTTATTATGGATTATTTTATTAATTATTTCTAAAATCACACTTTATTTATATAAAGATTATTTTGTCAATAACGATGAATAGACACACTCTGTTATTCGGTGGACTTGGTGACGACATTGAAGGTCAGCTTGGTTTTGTTTAACTTTATTGAGTAAGTCAAGGTATGCTGACCTAGCAATGCACCGATCGTCGATAACTGCATAATGGAGTGATAAGGAGTCGTTCTTAAGATGTCGAGATAAGACATGTGCCCGTTGGTCGGGAGAAGAGCCGCCCTTATAGAGAAGATGTAAGGGAAGTGTATAAGTAAGTGCCTCATTTCATTTATTTAATGCCAAAATTTATTTTATTGCAATTATTGTTGATTAATTATTAAATGTTATATTTTTTATAACCTGTTTTAACTTCATTCCCTCCATACGATCCCAGAGACTATTACTTAGTCTCAGTCGCAACAACCCCCGTTGTGACATTTGGTGGAGGCGCCGGGCATTTACATAAGTACCTTTATTTTACATAAAATAATATCCACAAAGAATTTTTTTTTTAAATTTTGTTTTAAGTAAATGCTATTTATTGTATCCTGGCGTTTACAAGAAGTAAAAATTTTTTTTTTTTGTGTTACAGTAACAAAGAACTAAGTCAAAGCGTTTGTTAAAGTGTGCATATACATATACATATGCACGTACGTACGTATGTACGTATCTACGTTTCTTCACATTTGTTTCTCTACTAAACTTTTATTTCAGAATATAAAATACGTTAGCAAAAAAGGTGCTTAGTTATACCGGAAAATGCTTCTTTTATAAATAATTTTTCTAGTTGAATGTAAGATTTTAAGCAAGTATGAGTATCAAAGTATTATGCGTTCAAGTACCTATCTAACACCTGAGATATTTCTCGTTTTAATTTGCACTGATTTTTCTTTGGTTCAAAATTTAGTGTAAAGTTGATTTTATTTATTTATCTAAAATTGCATACTATTTTAGTTCCAAGTCAATATTTTTACGCAGAAATTGTAATTTTTTTAATGTCCACAGTACAATTCGTCAATCTTCTGTTGATACATTTTCTATGTTTTTTTTACGTTGGAAGACAAAATCCAAATTATATTGCTTGTTTATACTTTCAATTTTTGTGCCGTAAAAAATCTATTTCTGATGTGTAATTTATTTGCAATTAAACATTATGCACATAGGCGATATGAAAGAAAAAAAAACAACAGAAAAAGATGATTCGATTTTTTTTAACGAACATGACTTATGTATATAGTACTAGTTACAAGTTTTAAAATGTGTTTTATCGTGCGAAAAAACAAAAAGACTGAATCAAGTTTTACGAAATTAACAAAGACCACTGGTGAATAAGGGCATTAATGTGTTGTATTTTTAACATAATAGCCAGCGACAATTTTCTTTTCAATTTCAGAAGTTTGTTTTAAAATTAAATCTTTCTTAAATAACTAACTAGTAAACATATCAACATTTTATTATTATTGCTTACGTTTATAGAAATACTAAATATTATTAGACGTAATTAATTGTTATACGCCCAAGGTATAAAAAATATTTTTATCAAAAGCTTACATAATTTTGCTTTATTTCAAGTTCATAATAAATCATAATAAAAACTCCTGACCCAGAGAATAACAGGTACCAAGAATTTTATATTATTATACAATAATGGCATAAGGTTCCCGATCAGCACGCGCCTCATTCTCGCTTGCTGCAAGTACTCATTCATATTATTTATTTATATTTTATTTGTATGCATAATCTATGGAATTATGAAAAACTAAATGGAAAAAGAAAAAGGGCTTATACGTGCAAAACCAGAGTAGTTTTTATCCAGAATTATTATCTAGTTAATCGAGGCATAAAACAATTTTATAGGCATGAGATGATTGCCAAACTTATAATAAACTTACGTAAGAAAGTAAGAGTGTTACAAATCAAAATATATAGAGATTTTTTTTCAATGCAGTATTAAAGCATCGTGCCTAAGTTCTTAAGTTAAATACACGAGACACGAGTATAATATTTATTATTCTAGATTCTAGAGTACAGAACGATTCATTTTAAGCAGGGATAGAAAAGTTGCGAATTCATTTTTCTCAAAGAAGTTATAGGTACATATTGTAGGAAACAATAAGGTACACACAAAAAGTGGTACGAAAAGGGCAGCTAGAGAATTAGCAATCAGCAACATAATGCTATAGCCCTACTGCAAAAAAGTCATTTGCAGGTTAAACTTTACTGACAAGTAAGGTAGTTTGAAATGGTTTTCAAGTGTAACAAATTTTATGAAGAAGAGACAAGTGAATGTATTATGTTATTCAATACCCTGCGTGGCACGTAGCCAGGGGAGTAGTTGTTTTAAGAATTTACCCATCTTGTCTTCATAAAAGGTGACGCTAGTGTTTGAGCACAATGTTTAAACAAATCGATGATGTTTAGTGGTACAGGATGTTACCAGGTGAGATAAGCCTGAAGTTATCTATTTCCCTTAGGGAACGTTTACAGATTTTTTAAGAGTTTCTGGTATTTGTAAATACTGCGTGAGCAAAAACTGCTCAAATGTTCGTACGGTTATTACTTAATATTGACAGCATGTAAAATATCATCAGACATATTTTGAAAAAACAATAGCACAAAGTAAATTTTTTTTGTCACGAAACTGCCTACTACCTCTCAGTAAATTGATATAATTTAAGCTTTTTAAATAATCCTAAAACATTTTAAATTTTATTAGCAAGTACTAACCTAGACTTTCAACTTTGTACTAAAGAGTTGCTTTTTTATTTTGTATTAAAAATCCTAGGTATACTAGAAGTTAAATATTAAGGTGCACTCGAAGCCTAACACTAATGATTCATTTTAAAAATTAGACGAACGTTATAACTCAGTATACTTGGAGGCAGAAAAAGAGCAAACTGAAACTAAACAGGGATAGTTGTTCTGTTATACGAGTGCTATGTTATTATTTTAAACATGCATGTATTATTTGAATTTACAACAATTTGTAATTTAATTATTGATGTGCAAATTAAGTTTAGTTTATAGACTAGTTTAAATATTAGGGATTTTTAATATTAGATATACGTACGTGTAAAGAGAAATGTATTTTCTCATTTTAATTTTGTAAATAATTAAAGCATGTAAAATTAGGACTATATATTCATAAGTGTTGATACGCACTCTCTTTATGTTTCATGTACCTGGACACAATAGCTCAATGGCAGTGGAGATTGGGGATGAGCCAAATAACATGCACAACAACTTCTTACAACAAAGGGGAGTCAGAATATATCCATCATACCTAAACCTGAGCAAACAGAAGCTGTTACTCAAAGTCACCACAACGCACGCAAGCAAGGAAAAGGCAGTTACACCATCACGTTAGGTAGCCTAACACCTAACAGTATCTTGTGTCTCGAAAATGAAAATTCCCGAGGTACCAGGGCTCAGTAGAGACGACCTTATCAAAGCAAGTCGCTTCCAGCTGCATCCATCTTGCATCATCTTGTAGAATTGTGGCGATGAAGAATGGGGGATAGGGAAAATCCATCCAAAAGTGGCGAATGTTAAGTTCGTAGGAAATTTATATTATCCTTAATATAACTAAACTACTTCTGGCTCATAGTTGTGCATAGTTTATCATTGTTCGGCGTTATTAAAATTACGCAAATCTTCAGTAAAGACTTCTTATATGTTGCCATAAATGCCCGTGTCACGATCTCATTTTTCAAAGAGTGCTACTTTGTGAGGTTTTGTTATGTAAATATTTAAAAGAAATGTTATGAGTTCATGAGTATCAACAAGTTTTAAGATTGATAAGATTGAGCCTTCTATATGGCATTAAATGTGGCTTTCAATTCAATATTTTAGAAAAGTTTAATAGTTAGAAAGTTTACCTAAGTCAGTAAATAAAGAAAAATAAAAAGAAGAAATAATTTGTTTCTAAGCTTTTAATAAGTATTAAATTATTTTTTCACGCCAATTTTAATTATTATGCTATACGTCTCTTCAAGATTTTTTTATGAATACTAGGTACAAATTTTTACAACTTCTCATCAACTTATAAGTTTTATTGAAAATCGTATTTTGTTTTTGTAAATTTAATTAATTTCTGGCGGCTTGACCAATATATTTGTATTGCATAGTAAGATGGAAATTTTGTAAAGCTGTGGGTCCAGCTTTCGCGAACGAGGGGAATATGTCATAGTTATGTTATTATGGATTATTTTATTAATTATTTCTAAAATCACACTTTATTTATATAAAGATTATTTTGTCAATAACGATGAATAGACACTCTGTTATTCGGTGGACTTGGTGACGACATTGAAGGTCAGCTTGGTTTTGTTTAACTTTATTGAGTAAGTCAAGGTATGCTGACTTAGCAATGCACCGATCGTCGATAACTGCATAATGGAGTGATAAGGAGTCGTTCTTAAGATGTCGAGATAAGACATGTGCCCGTTGGTCGGGAGAAGAGCCGCCCTTATAGAGAAGATGTAAGGGAAGTGTATAAGTAAGTGACTCATTTCATTTATTTAATGCCAAAATTTATTTTATTGCAATTATTGTTGATTAGTTATTAAATGTTATATTTTTTATAAACTGTTTTAACTTCATTCCCTCCATACGATCCCAGAGACTATTACTTAGTCTCAGTCGCAACAACCCCCGTTGTGACAATATCGTCATAGAAAGGCACTTTCATTTTAAGTTCTTCTAAAAGTTCTTTTTGAATAGATATATTTGCCAAAGATGAGAGTCTGTCCAGGGCAATTGTATTTCTAGAATAAGTTTTTATTCTTTTCAAGCACGAAAAACTTCTTTCTACCAAGACACTTGTGGATGGAATTGTTATTATGAGGGAAAACAGTTTATTAGCTTTTAAGAAAATATCCTTATTTTCATTTAATTTTTTTAATAGTTCTTGTAAAGATACATTTCGCAAGCTTTCATCCGAGTACAAAAGTTCAAGTTCGCTTTTAAGCCGCGCACTTTTATTAAATAAGGTAGCATAAATAGTGAGGTGGCTTAGAGCTATATTTCAAGATTACGGTTACCTGGCGGATAAAAGCACCAAAATTGGTATGGAGGTACCTTGGGGTATACTAATAAATGTTAGCCTAGGAGTCCTATACACAATCTATTATACTGTTAATTCTGGATTACAGCTTTAAGCCAACTAAGTACACTACACACCTATCTTAGGGTAGTCTACATATTATATAAAATAAAATTAAAGATATCCATATCATTTATTTCAGTAATATATAAGTCCAAATATAACGCTAAGAAGAGCTCCCAATATCAAAAAAAAAATATTTATAGTTATTCAGTTAATGGAGTTCAGTATGCAACGGTTATAATAAATTACACTTGCAAATTACACTTGCACTTGCAAAGTGGTGAGCAGTCCAGATTGGCTTTCCCGCATTTGCAGTTTTTGCAGTCTCCTTTGCAGAAACATCTAATCAATTCCCTGCATGATCGGGAAACCTCTGGAATTGTCATCCAAACTGGTACCCATGACTCTGAAACCTTATTCCAAGCAAAATCCTGTGGAGAAGGAATCATTTGATGTGTTTGTGAGCTGGTCGTCCAGATACCTGCTTGATAAACTGCCCTTCGGATATGTTGAAGAAGCGCATCCTCAGTCGGTGGAAGTTTGTCCATTGCTCGATTCTTCTGACAGAAAAGCTCCTTTCTTATCTGGTTGATACTGCTGGAAGGAGTAGTTTTATCATATATAACAACAGTCAGTCGTTCCAGCTTTTTGAAGTGTTCGGAGTCGGCTTTCAGCAGTTGGAATGGATGAGTGGCCAAATACACAAATGTATCAGTGACGTCTTGAAATGCTTGCCATGCTTCCCAAATGGACTTCTTACTCTTACCTTTGAAGGCAGAGGTTGTATCGCAACCAGAGAATGAGTGGAACACAGGTAGTGCTCGTGATTTTGGCTCCCCCAGGCTTGCACAGATGGCGTTGATGTGGTAAAACCTGCCCATGCCAAAGGCCACCCAGATATCGGCCAAAGGTTGAGTAACTAGTAGATCATAGAATGTGCCAGCACGGATGATAATCACATCTGTTTCTACAGTACGCACAAGGATACTCTTTGACCCTTGTTGTAGTGAATGGAGTACATGAACCACAAGCCTCGCGTCTGCCTCTTCATGATTGCAGTTTTCCATGGGTGTGTTCGAGCCGATTTGTGCAACTGCTTTCCCTGTTGTGACATATACATATTTGCCTGGTGGTCAGTTGAACTCTACAACCTTGGAATTCAAAAAGTTGAACAATTCCTTCTTGTTCATTGAGTCACGGAGAAAGTCCATCCAATTTCGTGGCAGTTTGGTGTTGCCAGATACTTTTCTTCGAATCCCCTCACCTCTTTTTTCCCGGGTAGACTCCTTTAAACTGTCTGGAATGTAGGTGTCCCAAACAACATCTAACCTTTGGGCATTCTCCAGCTGCTTATGAAGGTAAGGTAGAAATATCTTATCAGCATACTGATTGAAGGTATCGACACTAGTAGTGGGCAGGCAGAAATTTGGAGTCATAGGTTGAAGGGGGCTCTGATTGACCTGGCTGCTCAAGACATTGCAGTATTCCAGCCTTGTTGGTTGGCAAATGAAGCTTGCCAAAGTCTGAAATGGAAGGAGGGAATGACTGTATCTCATGCGCAAAAAACTCATTCAAATCAGATTCCCTTTTCTGCATAGATATATATATATATATATATATATATATATATATATATATATATATATATATATATATATATATATAAACAAATGCTAGAAACTAGCGCGGATCGATACATAAAAAAAGAGAGGAGAATTATTGTGGGCATGTCCGCTAGCAATGAACAGTAAAATGAAAAGTTAGAATGGTAACCCGTACGACACGTGTTTCTGCTCATTGGCTTCATCAGGCCCACGTATGTGACTGTGCCTCTCAACATAAGTCGAGATGCACAACGTCACATACGCAGTTACGGGTGTAACCTTAAGAAAAGGGAAAAAAAATATATTTAACGAGGACCACAAACAGGAGCCAGTGCACCAATTTGTGGCTTCAGCCAAAAGACCCCTTTTTTGGGGGCAACAATTAGCGTCGCCGACGGAGGCAACTATAGCCAACTGTCGTGGTATCCTATAAGCCCTTGGGCTTATAGGATACCACGACAGTTGGCTATAGTTGCCTCCGTCGGCGACGCTAATTGTTGCCCCCAAAAAAGGGGTCTTTTGGCTGAAGCCACAAATTGGTGCACTGGCTCCTGTTTGTGGTCCTCGTTAAATATATTTTTTTTCCCTTTTCTTAAGGTTACACCCGTAACTGCGTATGTGACGTTGTGCATCTCGACTTATGTTGAGAGGCACAGTCACATACGTGGGCCTGATGAAGCCAATGAGCAGAAACACGTGTCGTACGGGTTACCATTCTAACTTTTCATTTTACTGTTCATTGCTAGCGGACATGCCCACAATAATTCTCCTCTCTTTTTATATATATATATATATATATATATATATATATATATATATATATATATATATATATATATATATATATAGTTGGCCAAATAGTTCCACATTGTTCTGAAGCACTTTCAGCTTCTTCCCCTGCTGAGATGGTGCTTTATGCTTTGGTCTCTTGAAGAGTGCAAGAGAATTCCTCTTGATTGGGTCATGTATAGAGAGGGTGCGCTCATCAAGCACATTCTTGACAAAGTCCTGATACTGCCGCTTGCCTATGTCCACCAAAGTGCGTAAGGTTACAACCACCGACTCACTTGTGCAGTTGCGACTGTGAAGACTTACCAGATTAGGAAAATCATCCAAGAAAGGATTGCCCATTTCATTGATGGTTTGACATAGACTAACAACCTGTTGCTGAAAGTTCTTCTTCGATGAAAGTCCCTGCTCATGATGTTGGAAATTCTTGGGATTATCTGCGTCATCATTATCCGGAATGTATTCTTCTTCAAACTGTTTGATCATTCTGGCCATCTCAGGCCCTGAGAGCATCCATCGTCGGAAAGCAACAGGGTTTTCTGTGATCCCAACAACACCACCCGAACCTTTCACAATCTTGTTCTCTTGTTCGTGAGCCTGATCGAATGGTATCGCAGAAAATATGTTGCATGTTTTTGAAATGACCCAGTTAGAACACCGCTCAAACTGATCCTTGATAGAGTCAGGCATCTTGAGTAGTTTACATGATCTAAGGCAAAGAATAGTGGTGTAAGTTCCTCTAAGACTGCAACATAAAGACTAAAGTTCTTTTCCCTGTGAGCTCTAATGAAAATGAGTATAAGGGTTTCATACTCCATGATCAAGTCCCAATACATGAAAGTTGGACTCCTTTTTCGCATGTCGTTTCTCCAGGCTATTTCAGACTCTTCATCTTTTGGGCACTCAGAGAGTAGGAAAGCTTCATGCTGGAGATTATGCATGGCCATTAAAGTGATTTGATGAGCATGTCTAGTTCGAGTTAAGTGTGCTGCCTTTAGGTAAGATTCAGCCTTGCCAGAGGATGCCACTCCTGCATCTGCAAGGGCAGTAGTCCAGCCAGATTCTTCCAAGACATCTCCCAATGTATTCCAGAGGGCCATTTCAATGTGCAGTCCACCTAGCATATCCACTTGAAGTCTCTCACCATGAGTGTTCGGCCATTTCCACTGTACAAACTTAGCCAGGGCAAACAGAGATTGATCAAATGTAAAGACTGGTATTTGTCCTGGATTAAGAAATTGAATAGCTTGTTTAATAACATCCATGCCATGTTTAATCATTGCGGGTGTGGCGGCCTTCTCTAGAACATAGGAAGGAGTGTAGTAAGGGCTGGAGGGTCTTTTATCGGAGGTTGCATTGCGGCGTGATAGGCAGCCCATGTGATGTTATCGCCACTAGTGAGATTTTCTGTTTGCAGAAGTTGTAGTGCATGCTGGAGCCAGCTACATTCCTTTGATTTGGCCGCATCTAAACATTGCTCTACTGCAAACACAGAACACTGTGGTACAACAACATCAGTGATCTTCAAAGCTACCGATGGGACACAGGCATAGCTGTCAGGAAGAGAGTGATTTAAGTCTCCAGAAGGTGGAATTGTAATAGGTGGTTGGCTCTCCCCAGGTTCTGTATTTGTAGGCATCTGGAAAAGACTGATTCCAGTCCCATGGAATGAGGACAATGATGTAGTTGAGCTTGGGTTGTGGTCTAGATTGTCTAGGCCACCAACAGTAAACAACCCTTTACGGAGACAAGCAGGAGACACCCCTCCATTTTCTTCAAAGCGTTCACAGGAAGAAGTGCCGATCCAGTCTTCAATCTCTACAATCCTCTCATATGAAATACAAATGCCCATGCGATATAACTTCTGGATGAGTTTCTTACTTCTGGTAGCTGCATGAACATTGATGCCGATGTAGATCGGGAAGGGTGGCTCACGTTCCTTAGTGTGTCGTGTCTTTAGAACAGTATCAGACATTTTTTTCTTTGAGTTGTAAACGATGCACTGGCCAATGGTTAAACATGCCTGAGAGTCACGTTTGTCTTGATCTTGCAAGTTTGAACCATTCAACATCATAGAAACAAGCGACTTAAGACTTGCAGGCAGTGAGTCTTCTTGGCATTGTGCTGGGAAGCAGCCACTGAATTTGAAACCTGGGTGACTCATGATATCTTTTCTGATTATTGCTGCTGCTTTGGCCAGAATAACAGCATCTTCTGAGAAGTCTCGAATCTTCAGAGCTTCCCTCAACATATTTCTCATACCTTCATTAAATATGATTACAGTGTGTCTCCCATCAAAGTGCTCTTGGGCTTCTGGGAAATGCTCTAACAATTGATTGTTAGGTCTTGTCTTGTTGATTTGTTTCTTGATGCCCAGTTCCTCAAGACGATTTATATACATAGAGTGGATCTCAGATACTTTAACAAGGAGAATACCAGACTTCACTGATTTACTAATGTAACTGGTAAGTTCTACGAATGACCGACACTCGTTCATTTTCTCATCTGTATTTTCTTCTTTTCTTGTCATACGAGTGAGGCTTCTGTAGCGATTTCTCAGCTGGACTAAACATGCAAGGTGGTATTTTGCCTCTATCGCTATAAGATCTCCTCCAATTATTCTTGTCATGAGGTGTGTGTCATTGAGCTGTGTGATCATGGATCGAATATTGCTGTCGGTATCAAATGTTGAAACTTCATGCAGTGGACCTTCATCTTTCCCCTTTTCACAAAACAAGCAACTTTGAACGTCCAATGCTACGCGTTTACTAGGACGTTTCTGTTTATCAACACCAGATTGTTTTCTCTTGATTGCCTTTGCCAGCTTCGAATTATTAAACTTCAGATGACAAGATTTGTGCCATGAGGCGGAATAAGAAGCAAATTTAGTAGCAGTTTCATCAATTCCGAAAGACAGGTCAACTGGGAGAGCATCAATGCTGCGGAACTGTTCTACATTCTTCAGGAATGCTGTGTAGGCATCTGTTTTTTCACCACTTGTCCCTGGGGTCAGTAAAGGACATTTCAAGTTTTCACCAGTGTCATGCTGGCAAATCACGCATCGATCCCAGTTCACATCCATGTTGAATTATTCTGGAAAAAATAATGGTAATTAAAATTTAGTCTGTGAGACACACTATATGAACAGAATGAAATCCAAGATAGATGTGTAGTGTACTTAGTTGGCTTAAAGCTGTAATTCAAAATTAACAGTATAATAAATTGTGGTAAAAGTGATATTTTGTCGTATTTGTCAGCCATTTTGGATTTTAGTGCCGTACATGAAAATTTTTAGAACTTCCAGAGGGCTCCTAGGCTAACATTTATTAGTATACCCTAAGGTACCTTCATACCGAATTTGGTGCTTTTATCCGCCAGGTAACGGTAATTTCGCTAAGTCACCTCACTAAAAATTTTTGTAAATTTTCGAGAGCATCGGAAGGGAAATTAGAACTATATTGTTCAAATTTTGCCGAGTCACCAAGACAAACGAACTTCAGTTTTTCACAGTCCTGAAATCTAGTGCCCATTTCAGTCAAAATATGGTCCAATATTTCATAAAACCTGATTCAAACTAGAATATTGACGCTTGAACATATTAATCTGGGTTATATTACTGTCCTTCTCAAAAATTGAATCAAAAACATCTTCATTTCTCTTGTTTCTTAGAATCTCGGAAGTGCTGTTAATCTGGGATAAACAATAATTAATATCTAGAGATTTTTTTTTGCAAAATGTCAAATACAATATTCGTAGGACCAAACATGTCATTGAATACTAATGCCAAGAAAGTTAATTCAAAGTCATTCATTTTACCCAAAAATCCAGTGACAAGCTGTATTAATTTTTGATCGGACTCCTCAGACTGAATGATAAATTCAAATACCTACTTCTTTTAATTTATCCCAGTCTTGTACAATTACATCAAGTAATTTAGAGTTTGACGACCATCGGGTTTCTGTTACTGTCGGGATTCGTCGAGCTGAATTTAGTATAAGGGCATAGGATCGCTTAGCCGAGTGATGAAAAAGAGGAGGTATACCACCAATATTTGCAAAAAAAAATTCGGCATTTAGAAATTTTCTTAAAACTTTGTTGTAAGACAAGATTAAGGCGGTGCGCCAAACAATGTACAAATACAGCTTGTGGAGCTTTTTCTTTGAATTTCATCTGAAGTCCGTTTAAGTGTCCAGACATGACACTGGCCCCGTCGTAACACTGACCTACTAATTTATTTTTATAATCAAATGGATCCAGAATTATATCTATCATATTGTATAAATTTTCTGATGTTCTGTCGACACTAACATCATGGAATCCTAAAAATCGTTCGACCAATGTACCTTCTGAGTTTACAAATCTCACTATTACAGAGCACTGAGAAGTTTGAGTCAAGTCAGAAGTGTCATCAACTTGAAGTGAAAAAAATATGGCATCATTAATTTCATTTTTGACCGCTTCATTTAAACAATCGGAAATGCAGTCTATCAGCTCATTTTGGATAGATTTCGAATCTCCTTTAAAAATATTTTTAATTTTTTCATACTGATTTTGAATTTCTGACGTACGTGTCGATATTAGCAAGTGCAACAATTCTTTAAAATTTTCTCGATTTACTGAGTCCGTAGTTTCGTCATGCCCGCGAAATGCTAATTCTTGCTTGCCGAGAAAGAAAACGGTATTAATCACCCTTTCCATAATCAACCCATTTAGTCGAACATTTTCATTAAATTATTTCTTAAACAGTCTGGCGTTTTCTTTTAAGGCGTCTGCTATAGTGTTCGTACTTTTTTCAAAATTTCTCAACATTAATTCGCATTTTAAATGTTCGCCTGAATCTGCATGCCTGTGGAAAGATCTTGTCACATTTAACAGATCGGCGAATCCATCTTTATTCCAAGCAGAATATTGGTGGCAAAACAATAAACAGGGCCAGCAAAACATCTTCTGCAAATATCCACTGTTACATAGCCACTTATATTCAGAAAACCTAGAATTTTTAAAGTGAATATTGTAAGACTTGCCGGGCTTCTTAATGTCCTTTTTAGCATTAAGGGCCAACACACTCGTTGGTCGACCCGTTATTAAAAGGTCCTTTTTGTCTTCATCTTTCCAACGGGAAAATGGAGTTTCTAATAAACTAGAAACTATGTCACTAACTGGTCCCAATGAATTCATTTTGTCTATGAATTTTTCACAATCCAATAATTGTCCACTAAATAAAATTAATAATTAAGAAAACAAACTGACTCTAATCGGTGCTAATAGTTGAATAATTAAAAACCCACTAAAACTAAAATATTCTTAAACACACCGACGATCGTTACGCATCAATATAGGTACACCTATTTTAGAATACTTCACGTCAAAGGCAAATTAACGACTAACCTAGGAAATTACCAAACAATATTAGCGAAGAGCCAAGTGCCGGCTCTTCCAACCCTAGAAGACCGATCTTCCAAACTCAAAAACTGTCACATGTACGACGTCATCGTTGCCATAGCAACCAACTATTTTAATACGATGTTTTCAACATCTGGATGACTTCTGCCGCCTCACGTCTTCCACTATAGGTAGACACAAATAAGAATTTTGATTTGTACACAAAAACCAATACTAAAAACCAACATTTTTTGTTGTGTTTACCTCTTTTTACCTCTGGAAGTCGAGATTCGATTCCTTTATATCTTGTAGTATTAGACCATTAAACTACTAGATGGGGTAACGAATAATAATTTATTAATGCAATAAGAAAAAATTATATTATGTATTAATGAATAAAAATAAAATAAATTGATAGTTTTTTCATTTTTTTCTTGGGGAAGTGGCACTTCCTCTACTTCCTCTGAATAGCCGCCACTGCTATGAGTAACCTAAGTAGTTTCGTCGATCTAATTGACTCTATTTAGAATTTGAAAAATGGGAAAAATATCGCAAAAAACTTTGACGTTATCGACAGAAAAATTATCAAACATAAAAAGCAAAAAATCGGTTTTTGTAAAAAAAAATCAATGTAGATAGTAGCAGATAAAAAGCAACAATGTTGCCTCCTGTCACACGAACATAGGTGCAGGAACTGTTTATTTATAGGGATGTTCGGCAATATCAATAATATTATATTGGAGATTTCAAGACAAAAATTAAAATTTTCCCTAAAATTGACGTTGACGATATGACGCTACTATATCTATTCATTTGATTTGCTGGCAATAAAGAATATTATTATTAAAACTGTAATTGTTAAATTTCTGCTCATTTTCCGTTATCAGACCATTTTCGCAGAATTTTTCCTAAAAATATGGAATTTCCCTACATCTCTCCCAACCAATCGGCGGATACAAATTCCGATTGGAGGATTGTTTCAGTCAATGGATATCTTTCGAATTTTAAAATACTTACTGTGGATAAATTTCGGATATTTTACTAAGAGATGGATGTTTTTCGGATTTCTAGCTCCAACCTACACTGAAAAAAAAATGTATTGTTACCATAACCATATATATCATGATCATAACAATACTGTATGATTAGTATAGGCACAGCCATACATATTGTTATCAGTACCATATGGATATGGTTAAGTAAATATTGTTATTGTAACAATATGATTTTGATACCTCTGACAATATGGAAAATTGCTAGGCAAACCATGCTTAGGATTCATATAACTATATTAGATAGTTAACTTAACAAGAAAATATTGCTAGTTAACTATATGGTATAGTTACAATAACTATATTGTATTGTTAGTTAACTATATGTTATAGTTGCAAGAACTATATTGTATTGTTGGTTAACTATATGTTATGGTTACAATCACTATATGGTAGGTATTTTTAGTTAGCTATATCTTATAGTTACAATAACTATATTGTTTTGTTAGTTATCTGTATGTTATGGTTACAATAACTAGGTATACTCTATTGTTAGTTAACTATTTATATGTTATGGCTACAATAACTATATCGTATTGTTAGTTGACAATATGGTATGGTTACAATAACTATATTGTATTGTTAGGTTGGGTTGGGAATTGGGAAAAAACACAAAATATGCAAAACAAATTTTATTCCAAGTTAAAAAAAAGTTTCTTTTAGGTCCATATATTTCTTGCAACGGCGCGGCGGCGTTCCAAAAAAGGTTGAACTTCTGCAGCGGTTTTAACGTGCCCCATAAACGATTCTTGTACTTCCAACTTGGATGGCCTCCACTGAATTTTTTTGTTTGCCTTGGGTTTTATTAAAACAGTTTTTGAGAAAAGATAGGGCAAAAGGATTAAAGCCAGTGCTTGTTCATGTTATAAAATAAATGATAAAATTAACAAGACAACAGTTAAGAAAGCACAATCCTAGTTTTATAAATGTCTAACACAAATTTCTCATTTCGACAGAAAAACTTTGTATATACCAACCATAATCTATAATTTATTTTTAACTTTTTAGTACGCTGCTCATAAAAGCGAGTTTTTTTTAGGTTTTTTAGTGAATTAGGTTTGAAACATACACGAGGTCTAAATTTTTTTTTATTACCAACTTTACAAAAAGATACCTATATCTTCATAAAAAGTTCTACATTGTAAAAAAAGCATGGTTATTCAAAAACTTGACGAAGGACAATACAGGGTGGCTCAGAGAGCTTAGTCACAATTTTGATTTAAATTTTTAGTCACCCTGTATGCCCTAGATAAAATATTTGAATTTTTCACAATATAGAACTTTTTATTAAAATAAACTTTTTTTTTGTAAAGGCGATATTAAAAACATAATTTTATTTTTGTATGTTCCAAACCTAATTCACTAACATAAAAAAAAATAACTCTAGTTGGTACATTTGCAGTAGCAGTTTACTTTTAAATAACGATTTTGTCTTTTTAGCTTCACGTGGATTGGGACTTTTTCATTTTTGAGTCACTCTGTATGTGCTAGATAAAAATTTTAAAAGAGAGGGCTATTTTCTCACGAAGCAGAACTTTTCATAAACAAACACTTTTTTTCGTAAAATCAATAATACCATTTTTCCCATTTTGAAGACATGCCGTATATATATTTTTTAATGAAACAAAAACATTATTGTATTGTACATTTGCAGTGGCAGTTTACCTCTAAATAACAATTTTGTCTTTTTAGCTTCACGTGGACTAAGACTGTTTCATTTTTGTGCCACTCTGTATGTACTAGATTAAATTTTTGAATGGCAATGCTATTTTATCATGAAACAGACGTTTTTATAAAGAGACACATTTTTCGTAAAATCAATACATAATACGAATTTTTTCATTTCGAAGACATGTTTAAGGTACTTATATTTTTTTTTAAATAAAAAAAACATATAATTGTATTGTACATTTGCAGTGACAGTTTACCTTTAAATACCGATTTTGTTTCTTTAGCTTCACGTGGATTAGAACTTTTACATGTTTGAGCCACCCTGTATGTCCTTGATCAAATTTTTGAATGGCAATGCTATTTCCTCATGATGACCAACTTTTTATAAAGAGACGCTTTTTTTCGTAAAATCAGTAATAAAGATTTGTCCATTTCGAAGACATGCTGTATATTTTTTTTAAATAAAAAAAAACATTACTGTATTGTACATTTGTAGTGGCAGTTTACCTTTCAATAACGATTTTGCCTTTTAAGTAGCGATGGGTCGTTCGCGAACAAGTCGTTCAATTTAAACGACTCTTTTCAAAGAGTCGCGAATGAGCCGCTCCCATCAACTGAACGATACGTTCACCGCTCGTTAAAATATCTGGCTCGCTCTCGTCCGTTCGTAGAAATTCCACTCCACGCTTTTGGACAACTCGGAGAGCGCAAGGCAAGCCGCGAGAGCGCGAGCCGGGAGCCGGGAGCCGGGAGCCGGGAGCGGCTCAGTCGGAGTCGTATAATAGAACGAGAGTGGTGGAGCATCTGCTAGCGTCCTATGATAATACATTACACAGTTTGTACGTCTTTCGTATTACTATTATTTTACGATTAACGATTAATTACTTTGCAGGAAATCTGCAACAACGTTTTTTAACGGCGTATACTGCGGGTAGTTTATAACTTTGAAATCCATATTACATAATCATTATCTAATCGACAATAAATCCATTTTTGTTAATATGTATTTACTTTTATTTTGAACATTTAACAAATAAAAATTTTAATCATTCCAATATTTTAATTAATTTTATTTAATTTATTTATGTTATGTATATTATTTTTCTTTGAAGCCGTCACGCCACAATCAGGCAGCGAGCCGTCGGCAGTCGTAAATGTGTAATTCACATCCGCGTTTTATGCTCTCTTTTATACACATGAACAAGTGCAGGTGTCACATTAAAGTAAAGAGCTCCGCGATTCTCTAATTCGCAGCTCAGCAGCCCTCGTTCAATCGAACGACTCCTTGCGAACGGCTCTTCCAAGTGAGCTGAACGAGTGAGCGGGCTCTCTTGAAAATGAACGAATGACCCATCGCTACTTTTAAGCTTCATGTGGATTAGGACTTTTTCATTTTTGAGTCACCCTGTATGTACTAGATCAAATTTTTGAATGGCAATGCTATTTTCTCACGATGCAGAACTTTTTATAAAGAGACGCTTTTTTCGTAAAATTAATAATACAAATTTTTCCATTTCGAAGCCATGCTGTATATTTTTTTAATGAAAAACACGTATAATTTATTTTACATTTGCAGTGACAAATTACCTTTAAATAACGATTTTGTTTTTTAGCTTGACGTGGATTAAGACTTTCATTTTTGAGCCACCCTGTACAGGGTCTTTGATTATATTTACGTGGCTATCTGGAGCCTTTATTTTTGAAGATAGAAAAAAATGTTTTATATAAAAATTGTAGTTTTTTTTCCATATTATCTTTTGAAATTATCAGTAAAAAAATATCGCATTAAAAAAATGGAAAAATATAGGCAATTTCAATTTTTTTAAATGGAACACCCTGTATATTATGCGCTACAACGAAAGATCTTTTTATTCTGATTTCAAATATATATATATATATATATATATATATATATATATATATATATATATATATATATATATATAATATATATATATATATATATATATATATATATATATATATATTTATAAATTTATAGTTTAGTTATTTTCTACAATTTGATTGTTTCCATGGCTTTCTTGATACCAATATGAAATTTTTTTGCAATTTATTTATAGTTTAAGCTAAAATATCTCAAAAATGGTTCACCCAAATATCATCAATATATATATATATATATATATATATATATATATATATATATATATATATATATATATATATATATATACAGGGTGATTGATGGTGAGTGGCCTATTAGAAGTTCTGGCGAACTAGTCAACGGATCACTTTGAAAATTTGGTAGTTTACATAAGTGGACATGACCTTTCTTTTAAAATTATTTTTGGCCTTGCGGTGTTGCCGCTTCTACTGAAAAGTATTAGCACCTATGATAATTTAAATGGAACACCCGGTATATTATATTTTTTTTAGAATCCCTGTTGGTTTGTTAATAAGTTTCGTTAACATATTCCTATGTCTATCTAGTATCGTTGTCGAGATAATAATTATTTTCTTCTTTTTTTCTCGGAAAACATGGTAGTCAATAAGGGCTGATATTTTTGAACTCATGACAGATAGGACACTAGAATTTGGTGGAGAGCTAGGTAATACCACGAGGCTATTCACTCGGTGTCCAAATCGTAGTTATATTTGTACAGGGTGTTTCAAAAATAAACATATTTTGATGGTTTGGAAAAATGATTAAAAGTACATTTTTTTAAATGGAACACCCTGTATTTTAACCGCGGTCCTAAAAGCTCTGTAAATTTCCTATCTTTCAATATATCATGTCCCTATACCTATCTCGAATAGTTTTTGACTTATTAGCATTTATTTGGACAATTTAACTATTACAGATAACATTCACGAGTTTTTAGGAAAATTTGAAAAGTAGCCTTTGGAAACTGTTGTTTTTAAATGGATGACACTTTTCTATTATTTATTCCGTTTCGTTGTCAGTTGGTTGCCGTACTTGAAAATTCTAATTTAAGGTTTTAAGAGAAATGGAAGAAAACAATAATTATTCAAATACAGTACTTATGAATTTATTTGTTTTACATGGTCAGTGTGATAAGATCATTAGTCGTACTTGTAGAAAATTCAATGAAATGTATCCAAATTTGCCATCAATGAACAATAAGAAATTTAGACAAATTTTAAACAATTAGTAAATTCTTAAATGCTTAAAATTACTTAATCATATTTAAGTTGTAGTGTACATAATAATATTTTTTTGACTTCTAACAAAATTACCAAGAAAAAAGTAAAAAACATTTAATTAGTTTTTAATAAATGTTCAAAACGTTGGCCGTTGACATCTAAGCATTTTAAAATTCGCTTGTTTACACCATGTCCAGTAGCAAGTCTAAGTTCACCAGCATCCAAATTTTGAAATGCCCGATTCACCCGATCTTCTAACTCTTCCCTTGAATTTACCGGTGTCTTGTAAATAATATTCTTGAGAGTGCCCCAAAGGTAAAAATCCAGAGGTGTTAAATCTGGGGACCTTGCAGGCCAATTCCAAGGTCCCAAACGCCTGAACCAACGATCTTCAAACATTCTCTGTATTTCCGCACTAACTTCGTCAGTGCAGTGAGCGGGAGCCCCGTCCAATTGGTACCAGCAGCTGCGATACTGGGCGAGAGGAAGGTTGTCCACGAAATTTTCGACAAATGTAGTTAAAATTTCTAAGTATTTTCTGGAAGTTAAATTTTCATCATATATCAAATATTTAATTTTGTTGTCCATCATTACACAAAAAACATTAAATCGAAAATTTTCTTGAAATCCAGTATCTCTCGTTACATGAGGATTTTCCTTCGCCCAATAATGAATATTTTTCCTATTAAAAATTCCTTCGCGAGAAAATTTTGATTCATCAGTCCAAATGATTTTCCTTAAAAATTGTGGATCTTCCTGAATATGAACTAACAAGTTTTCGCAAAATAAAACTCTTTGTGGACAGTCCTCAGGCTTAAGACATTGAACTTTGGTATACTTATAATCATGCATATTATGTTTAGCCAATATTTTTTGCACGCAGAAATAGGTTAAGCCCAAATCTTCTTTGGCACATCTTATTGAAGCCTGCGGATAGGCATGAAAATAAGCCAAAACGTTAATTTCGTTGTCCTCACTAGATGTTACAGGTCTGGGTAAATTTCTGGGAACTTTCAAGGAAGAACCAAAATTTTTGAAATTGCTTTGAATTCGTCTAAATTTCTTATTGTTCATTGATGGCAAATTTGGATACATTTCATTGAATTTTCTACAAGTACGACTAATGATCTTATCACACTGACCATGTAAAACAAATAAATTCATAAGTACTGTATTTGAATAATTATTGTTTTCTTCCATTTCTCTTAAAACCTTAAATTAGAATTTTCAAGTACGGCAACCAACTGACAACGAAACGGAATAAATAATAGAAAAGTGTCATCCATTTAAAAACAACAGTTTCCAAAGGCTACTTTTCAAATTTTCCTAAAAACTCGTGAATGTTATCTGTAATAGTTAAATTGTCCAAATAAATGCTAATAAGTCAAAAACTATTCGAGATAGGTATAGGGACATGATATATTGAAAGATAGGAAATTTACAGAGCTTTTAGGACCGCGGTTAAAATACAGGGTGTTCCATTTAAAAAAATGTACTTTTAATCATTTTTCCAAACCATCAAAATATGTTTATTTTTGAAACACCCTGTACAAATATAACTACGATTTGGACACCGAGTGAATAGCCTCGTGGTATCACCTAGCTCTCCACCAAATTCTAGTGTCCTATCTGTCATGAGTTCAAAAATATCAGCCCTTATTGACTACCATGTTTTCCGAGAAAAAAAGAAGAAAATAATTATTATCTCGACAACGATACTAGATAGACATAGGAATATGTTAACGAAACTTATTAACAAACCAACAGGGATTCTAAAAAAAATATAATATACCGGGTGTTCCATTTAAATTATCATAGGTGCTAATACTTTTCAGTAGAAGCGGCAACACCGCAAGGCCAAAAATAATTTTAAAAGAAAGGTCATGTCCACTTATGTAAACTACCAAAATTTCAAAGTGATCCGTTGACTAGTTCGCCAGAACTTCTAATAGGCCACTCACCATCAATCACCCTGTATATATATATATATATATATATATATATATATATATATATATATATATATATATATATATATATTTGAAATCAGAATAAAAAGATCTTTCGTTGTAGCGCATAATATACAGGGTGTTCCATTTAAAAAAATTGAAGTTGCCTATATTTTTCCATTTTTTTAATCCGATATTTTTTTACTGATAATTTCAAAAGGTAATATGGAAAAAAAACTACAATTTTTATATAAAACATTTTTTTTCTATCTTCAAAAATAAAGGCTCCAGATAGCCACGTAAATATAATCAAAGACCCTGTACGTACTAGATCAAATTTTTGAATGGCAAATGGCAATGCTAGTTTCTCACAATGCAGAACTTGATATAAAGAGACACTTTTTTTCGTAAAATCAATAATAAAAAAGTTTCCCATTTGTTAGGATGGTTTCTGGATACGCTGTAAATAACAGTCAAATTATTTTCCGAATTATCTGTGGGAACTTCATAGAAACCCCAAACCTATTCCTTGCATATCAAAAGTATTGCCTTAAAAATATTATAAAAGCAGTAAAACGTGAAACAAGGGTTATGTTATCACTGTTATCAGTATCACAGATTGGTTCAAACATGTCCACCTAACATAAGAAACGGCGTAAGATAAAAAAAATATACTTAGGTAGTTGGATATTCCATTTTTTCCGTACAATGTTCATCATGTCCATATCCTTTCTTTTCTAATATAATATTAACGAAAATATTTGTACAAATCAAATTAAACTAGTTGAATTCCCTTACCTTAACAGATCGATGTCACCACAAACACCTTCACTGCTCAAAGCTTCTGATAAAATAACGGTAAAAAGTAAATACGCCGAATAATATAATGCCTCCAACCAAGAATCAAAACAATTCCTGGAAATACAAAAGAAGTCTATGCAGTGATTTACTAGAACCAGAGACTATAAAGAATATAGACAACTCCTCGAATATACCGAAATGGGACCGAGCGGGCATCCTTTGAAACATTTATGTGAATTTACTGGTTTATAGTTTAGGAATTTGTTTGTTCACCATTATATATCTATATAGTACATATAAACGCATGGATATATAATTGTGGGTAAACAAATTTCTAAGCCATAAACCAGCAAACCCTCAAAATGTCTCAATGGATGCCCGCTTTTTGGTCCATTTTTGTTACACGCCTGTGTTCGTCTATGTATAATTTAGTCTATGCTAGAACTAACAGCCAATTCGAGGTCATCGTTTAAGTTTAATATTGCCGACCAGGCGCGGCCCGTGGGTTTTTTACAGGTGGGTCAAAATTTTGTGGGCAACTAGTGATATCAACGCAACAAGCAAAATACACTTTTTTAATTAAGAAAGATTTTTTAATAATGTGCCAAGAAATTATTTACCTACAAATAAACACTGCAAAAATCATAAAATAGGTGCTGCAGAATATTGAACAGTGTACTACTCTTGATGTTTATTACTTTTAGTATCACTTTTCTGTTTATGGCTTTTTCTATGTGTTTTAATACTCTAAATTAGTAGATTTTATCGGCTTTCGTTGTGATAAGTTTAGCTTGTCCTCAATAGGTGTCGCGCCTTGTACTAAAAGCCCAGAATATAAACAGAAAAAAATTCTGAGCTAAAAGTATGATTATTCGTAAAATAAAATTAGGAACGCTGCCGAAACTCCGTTTTCTTTAATAAATACAATGCTGGCGACTAGACATAGTAATACGATATTTGTCTACGCACCTGCAGGCTGTAAACTGTAGTAAATATGAGATTGCTAACAATTTTAAAAATATTTTATCGAGGAAGAAATTATTGCCAATACACCTTTTAGAGCCGATCTAATTTTTTAAATAACAAAAAATTTAAAAAAAAAGGTCTTGCCCCAACACAGATTCGAACCCGCGAGCGTCGGATTATCTCGCTGAGATTGTACCCCTTGGACTATGCTGGTTATGTAAGAAAATCGGTCCGATACCGTTAAATTTGATGCCTAGCGCTGGCCTGACAGAAATCGTATTTATAATTTTTTATATTTAACCACTAATTAATATTATTAATACGATGCAAATACAATGCGCATATTAGGTACCTAATTAGTTTTTCTTTTTCCGAACCAAATGTTTTGAAATAATATATATCTTAGGGGGCGGTTTGAGAGTATTTCCATAGTGGGAGTGGCCAGATATTATTGGTGGGCCGTCGACCAATTGTGTCTCTTCTTAACTTCCTAAAGCGCGTATGTCTGATTCTCTCTTGCTTTTAATGAATTTATATCGTCCATATAAACCTATAAGATCAATTTACAATATAACCCAGCCCGGAACAAGCTTGGATATCCTTTGACGATGGCTTGACTTGATTCATTCTTGGGGAGTTTTCGCATGGAACTTTGAAACAAAAGATTCTTTTTTGGTTTTAAAAAATTAAAAAATAAATTATTAGGTAGATCACTGAACATTTTAGGTGGGTCATTGACTAAATGACCTGATGGTCGGGCCGCGCCTGTTGCCGACATCGCAAAAGATCGGGTGTTCTGTTGCTGGGCGTCAACAAAATGCTTTTAAACATTCTGTATTGCTAGGATAACCATACAGGATTTGTAGGGTAACAAATTATATGGTTATCAAATTTTAACTAAATATTTTTGTTAAAATAACTAATGATATAGTTATTTCAATACCATAACTATACAGTATTGCTGTAGCTGCAATACTGAGTGGTTAAGAATATAACGATATGTATTTGGCTATGATGACAATTCGGCTTTTTGGACTCTGGTAACACTAGCAATAAAAATTGTATTCGTAACTATATTTTCCTTGACAATACTATATTGTTAAGAGATAACAATACATTTTTTTCAGTGTAGTCTAATAAAATTCGTCACAACGTTTCGACTGATAACGTCAGTATATCCAGTTGTCTTTGGCGTTGTTATAATGAAATTTTGAGAATGGCGAATGCGCTGGAGAACAATTAAAATTAATAATTTTGATTTCGGGGCGCCATAATTTTACCTTTAGATTATTCTGTTGGCAGAAGTACCCCACGAGCATGTCTCGTACAAGCGGAAAGTTTAATAATTACAAAGGAGTGGGATTATGCACAGGTTTGCCAGATGATTCAAAACTGATATCGTCAGATTATTAATAATAATGAAATAAAAAGTAATAAAATGACTTTCTAGTTTTGAAAATACCGAGTAAAATACCAAGAAATTCCACACAGAGGTTATAGTTAAATTACTGAAAGCTAAACAGACAAATATTTTTTTGGTTGTTTTATTGGCTTCACTTTCAGACAGAAAATTAATATAACATAGCCAAATGTATTATGTTTTCATATTAACTTAATATCCTAGATACAAAAAATTATTAGTACAAAAATTGTTTAATGCTACTTACCCGTCACCAAATTTTTTTCTTCAGATAGGCACCTATTAGGTTCATAACTAGGTACCACATACATAAAGTTTACATCCTCATACTAAACATGGACTAAATTTTAAGTATTTTATTTTAGATGATTCTAAAAAAACGAATTTGTATTAGAAACTGTACTTAATATAAAATTTCCCAAAAATTTAACGTCATTCAAAAAAATTGGCTATAGAAATATTGGATATATTATGTATTTTAGCATTAGCTTCCGTGGGTCAAAATATGTAGGACAATTTATATTCCTACTCTACTTATGTATTTAGATGAACTTTGTTTTCTAAAAGTTAACCAAGGAATGGTGAAATCGTGCCTTAAAGTTTATTGATCTATTCAGTTAAGATCCTGTATTACACAGTCTATGAATAACATTTTTAAAGCATATTGAACACCCCTATAAAAATGCATTAGCTATATTTTTTGGAAAAAAATAGCTACTATGAAAAGAAAACGTGTTAACACTTTATTTAGTACCCGTCTAATACAAACAAAAAAATAGTCATCTTTCTATACTCCACTCCTGCTTGCCAGATTTAAATAAAAAAGTAGGAAACCGAGTCAATTGGCTGAGAAAGTTTAACATATAGAACTATTTTGACAGCTAATAACTTTTTGAGTATCATTTAAGCCAATTTTTTACCTTACATAACTGCACATTTAAGATTCGAGTATTTTTGGGCTTAGAAACATTTATTTATTTAGCCAAATAACTGTATCTATCTATGACCAAAATTTATCTCTACAACTACTTGAATATTGTCACACCCTGTTTTAAGGGCGTAACTAGGGGCGTAGAGGTAACGGAACCTTAACTAGAGTGAAATTAAACGTGATTTAAAAACAAACATAAATCGTTTATTTACAATAAATAGGAACATTCAATGACATAAACAAAAGACAGATTTATGTTATTACTCTCGAAAGACAACTTAATTTTCTATTACTTACATTAAAGATTTGAAGATCATTTCTTCTACAATCTATCACAATCACAAACGTATCGGACCGAGGATGGTGCACTAGTGTCCTTTTCGACTCTTATCTTCGCGATCGCCCTATTACCCGGTCAGCAGTTTTTCCCCTCTTTTTGAGGAGCGTTGATTTTAGGTCAGAAACCTCGATACTGCTGACTAAATAATTGAGCGTCGTTTAAATAAATTATTTCAAGTAATTGTTTGATTTTATAAAGGAACTATAATATTTCATAGTTGCAATTTTAATGCATATTCACTAAATAAACTACATCCTGCCAATGTAGAGGGCAATAACTTATGATTAAGTAAAATAGGATTATAGTTTCCTTATTGAACTTCCAGATATTGATCTATGAAATATTATTGGTTTTTCCACTTGTGACACATCCCCCGGCCCTATAAAAGCTGGACCCCAGCTTAAACAAGCCTACAGTTAAACCAGTTTAAAATTTAAAAATGTTTAAATAAAATGTAATTAAATCAAATTGAAAAAATAAAAAAATAATTTCAGCATTTAAAAAAAGATAAAAACTATACATATAAATTCCTGAATACAATATATAACGGTGCATAACAATTCACCAAAACAATAAAAGTTCACAAGTCGTCTTTAATATTTTCACCAATTTCCGTGTGCACCTGTGCCTCGGTACGGTCCTGTCGTAGAAAGTCATTCCCTGAAGTTTGCTCTTGACTGCTCTGCGTCGGTCGCGTCGAGGGTTTGTTCGTGCCTAAGATGAAAATATGGTTCGTGCTACCTTCTGCCTAATAGCTTATGCCTACTAGTATGTTCCATTGCTGGCTGGCTTCTACGCTTCGCCCATGTTCTTGTTGCCACTTGTAGTCTGCCGTCAAAGAATTGTCATAACGTTAAATTTGTGTGGAAAAGTTGTTACGTTCTTTAAAATTTCGCAATTCTGCAGTTTTTTCGAGGCAAGGCTGGGAAATCGACGTGGTGAATAGTATGCTTTTGTAAAAATCATCCCTGTGTTGCGAGCTTTGGTGGTTGTGTAGTTCGGTTGTGTACAGGCGGTGCTTTTTCCTTGCGTCGTTAGAGCCTTGCTAATTTCGGTCTCCGGGTAGTGGACAGTCGGGACAGTGCTTCGAACTTCAAGTGGATGACTTCAGACTTGACCATAGACTTGGGCTGTTTTGATGAAGCATCCTGGAACCAGGTTGACTGCTTCGCCGGGCATTGATAGGCAATAGCATGTCATGGCAGTCGGTGCTGGATGCTCCAGTCGTACATCTTTTCATGGGACGTGGATGGATCAGGTTTGTTCCAGTTGGTTGCCTGACACCTGAGAGCGTGGCCGCTGAATACGTCTTGCAGGTTCCTTGGACTGGTCTTAGGTGCACAGTGGTGAAGTTATGACATGAAAAGAAAAACAAAGAGTAAGTATATGTTCCTATTTTTGCTTATATCTAATTAAACGACTGTAGATACCGATATAATAATATTTCGATATAAATAATATACATATATCGATATAACAAATATCTCATTTTTAACTTGTACAACCCAATGTACATTTTTTGTACTTAACCATGTTTGTGGTTGTTTGCATTAAGAGAGAAAAAAAAATGATAAAGTAGCTCACTTAACAGTACTAATATAATTAAATTTTAATAGATTGGGTCCAGATTGTCTATAATAAAAGTTTCTGTTAATTTACAGATTTACCTGACCTTTTTGAAACTCAAGGTCTATATTAAAATAATTTTGAACAGATTATTTGCTTTATTTGTTCATCTCTTGTTACTCCTTTTTTAAGTATTTCTTGATACTATGTAAAAAGAATCTTTCTTATTACCCGTCTACTTAGGAATTTAAGCAAAATGTAGCTTTTTGTATACAGTATAACAATTAATGTCTGACGTAGGATTTTGGAATATACTTGGTAAACGCTTCTATCGGTTTGTATGCCCCGGTCTCCTACCTACGTTTTAAATAACAATTGTACCTATTTTTATAGGTTTGTTTACTATATACTTACACGTATATGTCACTATATACTTACTCGTATATGTGAATAATATATTTTTATAATATTTGTCCTGTATTCCAATGATATTTCCAATGACTATTTTTTAAGGTACCTATCTTATATATAGTATCGGCCTAAATAACAAGGAAACGACATCAATCTTTGATTGATTATTTTTAAATGGAGTTTGCGAGAATACCTGGGCATACGAAGTTTTCTAGCTTTCCATACACTTATAGTGTTTATATTTCTATGCACTGAATTCGTGCATTAACTTTATCCCCAGGAGACAGTGATAGAATGTTTTCCTCTCCAAGTATTTCCAACGTATATCGTTTTTTATGTCTCTCCCCTGACGTCGAGGGAAGTGTAGATAGTTCTATTCCTTCTTCTATTTGTGTAGGGGTAATATTATTATTAGTTTTATTTTTTCGTTTGCAAAAGCACTTCAGTATCACACGATAAGTTAAATAGAGCAGGACTGTTGCTAGGCATGTGCAAAGAAGCCCAAAGACGATATCATGAGCCACAGGGGAGTTGGGGGTTTCTGCTTGTCCAGCAGTAATTGCAGACGCCTTTAGCAGGAGTCTGTTGCGGCTAACGAAGAGGTATGCGACTGTGAGGGAAAGGACTATGTTCCACACTAAAAAGAGTGGGTCGCTATGAAGCCCGTAAGTTTCACTGTATGAAGTTAATGTGGGATAAACATCATTAATTGAATCGAGAATAATTTTAAGTTACTGTTAGTGGAGGTTAAATTTAAATGGGGTATTTTTAAAGTCCAGTTAGTATTTAAATATTCATGAATATCTTTGTATGTAGGTAAATTATGTTGTAATTTTGGGTTAAGAATTAACGATTGTAAATTAGACCATATGGCAGGAATAATGTGTATTACTTTAACTTCACTTGTCGTTCTGTCAGGACAAAGCAACCTGTTTGGAATAATAATTTCTTCCCCTGAATAAAGTTTGCAGTTGCAAGGTAAATGAATTTTGATTGCACCCTGATGTTTGTGTGTCTCTGGAATTTTATGTTTGACTTCGCCACAAGAAATATAGGTTTCATTTTTTGGGGTAAGTTACTACATAACTCTCATCATATATTTCTGAAATTATCATGGATGTTGCAGAGTGACCGTTCATGGGGCAATAGTGACTCAGTTCTTGAACTGCAGTTCCTTCGTAAAGATTCTTGGCACATTCGGGACCTTGTATAGAGTCCGCTGAAAACCTTGGAATATAACATAGTTTGTTATGGTAAGGTTGGCACTGGTGAAGTCCAGTCCCAGAAATTTGTCGAATATGGTGCCTCTGAGTGTAAGGGTCAGTAGATACTGCTAAAAATAATGTTTGATGAGGTATAGAACATGTTTCGTTAAACCATGCAAATGGGCTAGTTACTAATTCATAAAGTTCCCACTGCTTTCTATTTTGAACAATAGGAATTTTGATATGAATGAAAAGATTTGTGAATGAACAATCTACTATTGGGAGTTCGAAGTACTTAGAGATTTCGGTAACATGAATGACCAGTTCCTGATTCGATCCTCTAATTTCTTCTTCCAATCTTTCCAAGTCCTTTTTGAGTACTGCGGGATGAATAATTGACGAAGGAATTTTGTGGTGTTTGCATGAGTCTATATTGTATGTCTTCGTATAGTCCTAGTAAGCAGTATGGTCCGTTTAAGATTTAAGTATTCGTTGTACAGTGAGGTTAGGATCATTGTTTCCTGGTGGTCTATTGACTTAAATATTCCGTTCTGTAAATTGTTTGTCTGCTGTTCTATCATTTTAAGCCTATCTTCTGGTTGCCTAAAAGTATTTTCAGAGACTTTGCATATTCTTCAAAGTGTTTTAAGTTTTCGCTTATTTCTCTTATTGTCTTGGAAAGTCCTTGACCGGTCGAATTTAATTGTTTTCTCACTTGTTCCTCACTTTCAGCAACTAAATTAAATTTCTCTTGGGTGACCACACCACAACACCATGAAAATCATCTGGCAATGAAATCTAACGCTCGCCTTCTTCTACTCTTGTTCTAGGAATTCAAGTTCTTTTGCAAAAGATTTTCCTAATTCATTAATGTGGTGGTTAATTATTCATGCTTCGCTTTTTGTACTTTGGCTCCTGCATAGGTATTGTATTCAATTGTTTAGTCTCCGTCTCCGTAAGGTTGTCCTGTGTCCATTCGGTTTTATATGTTGTTGGGATCGTGGCGTCGTACGCTATTGCTTCTGGAGGGGGCTTCCAAAACGCTCCTGCACTGACTTCCACACTATATGCTTCATACTTTGCAGTCTGTCCTCCATTTATTAACGCTATTATTGGTAATCTGAGAAAGAAAATTTATTATTTATATAAAAAGTCCTGTATCTAATAAGTGAGCATTGTTTTAGTAAATATTTTTATGTAGGTACTGGTCCAATTGTCTTTTAACCAGCTGTACCTAGCATATCTGAACCTTTTAGGAAAAAAAATATTTTTCTTGAAACCTTTGCGTTTCTACTGAATTTTTATTTATTTTCTTTTAATATTCATGTATGTATCTAAGTTTCAAATCGTAAATGTACATTCCGGATATATACATTATCCTACTTTATAATATGTATATTTTTGTCTTAGTACCTAACTGTTATTACCTTATATTAATACCTAAAAAAATTGGTAAAGACCTCTTTTTATTTATTTATATTTTTTTGTATTAAGCCTTAGCTTTTAAAGATAATTCTACTGAAATTTGTAAGTTATCATTATTTACAGAGGAAATTAATTAATTAAGTTAATATATGTACTTTCAACAACTACATTGTGTAGTTATCTGCCTAATGCAAATGTTATAAATATTTGTTATTTTAACAGCTAGGGTTTGTGATTAATAATTATTTACGTTTCGTTTGTGATTATCTTGGTGGCGGCTATTGTTTTAATTATTTCCCCTTCGACCACGTACTCCTCTGAAGGGTCTAAAATTTGGTCTTCCCCGGTCCGGTTGACTAAATTGTGTAATTGACTAGTGCACGCTCTCTTATTTCGCTTAGTTTCAGAATAAGTGTTTTTAATTGGTCGAAGTCCATGTTAGCCGTACTCATAAGGTAGTAAGTTTCGTAAAAAGATAAGTAATCCGTGTTCGAAATGGTCCCTAAATGTTTCGAAGCCCATTTTCGAGTCTACCTCGCGAGCTATAGTTAATAAGTCGTAGTAGTATTTTTAATGTCTTCGTTGTCTTGTTGCTTCCTCGTATTTAACCTAAATTTTAATTTGCGCATAGGTTGTTCGCTACTACATTCTTCTATAACGTCTTGCAGTATTTTTTGCCGATTGTTATCTTTATTTGCGGGTTTATCCGTATATTCCACATACCAATAACTTGCAGGACCTTCCAGAAAATTTCCTAGATACGATATTTTATACGCATCGCTCCAGCCATTACAATTATTTGCTGTTCTATCGTATTTTGCTAGAAAAGTTACCGGAGAGTCTAAAATCGGGTCAAATGTTGGTGGCGAAATGAATTTTGGAGTTGTCGGGGTTTTTGTTTCCGCGAATGCATTTTGCAAGGTAGTATTTGCCATGTTAGTACCTTGTTTAGGTTTTGTATTTACGTTTGTTTGGTTTTTATTGCGGTTATCTATTATTGGTTGGGTTTGTACGCGTTTAAATGGGTTTATTTCGGTACTTCTATGAGAGGGTTTAAAGTTTGACAATAACTTACTTGCAGCAGTGTTAATTTTTAAATTTAAATTAGCTTTACTCCTTGTAATTCTTTCGTCACCACTCATTTGATTTAAAACTATACTAATCAAGGAACGAACTCTACGCAAACCAATAAATTTACATAATGTATTAACGATTTCGGTTAGTTATTGTGAGTACTAGCAATTTTCAACTAATTTTTTGACATGTGAATATTTGTTGTAAACGATACGATTGAGCTAAAAATGCCGAAAAAATAAATGAGAATAATTAAATTTACGAACTTAGCCTGGTTTAGATGTCGTCTTACGTCACGCAAAAATGGCGGCTTTTCTAATGCGAATAAAATATATCGAAAAGAAAATCATTGTACTTATAAAATAATATTCTTAAGATTCTAATGACTTGGTTAGAAGATTTCTTGTTTTGAAAAAATACATTAATATTCCCAATTGTCCTCAGTTTATTAGCAACACAGCTTAAACCACTCAAAAAGAAAAAAAAATCGAAACTTGGAGAGAAACTAAAAGTTTGTCTTGACAACCCACATATTATTAAATAATTATTAAATAATTAGCATAATATATTCTGAGACAAAACACCTTTTAATTTGTTTATCACAATAGCGCGGCTTTAATTATTAAAAAATAAAAACTATAAACGAAATAAAATACGATAAAAAATGATGACCGCCTCAACTATGTAACAAACTGAAGGTTTTGTCTTTCGCGTGTAAATAACATAAAATCCCTTTTTTAAAATTTGAAGGTGGAATGCAAAAACAAGGCCGGCTGGCCTCCACCAAATGTCACGACCTGTTTTAAGGGTGTAACTAGGGGCGTAGAGGTAACGGAACCTTAACTAGATTGAAATTAAACGTGATTTAAAAACAAACTTAAATCGTTTATTTACAATAAATAGGAACATTCAATGACATAAACAAAAGAGAGATTTATGATATTACTCTCGAAAGACAACTTAATTTTCTATTACTTACATTAAAGATTTGAAGGTCATTTCTTCTACAATCTATCACAATCACAAACGTATCGGACCGAGGATGGTGCACTAGTGTCCTTTTCGACTTTTGTTTTCGCGATCGCCCTATTACCCGCTCAGCAGTTTTCCCCCTCTTTCTGAAGAGCGTTGACTTTAGGCAAAGAAAATAATAGTGCGTAGTAGTATTTTCTTTGCTTTAGGTCAGAAACCTCGATACTGGTGACTTGATAATTGAGCGTCGTTTAAATAAATTATTTCAAGTAATTGTTTGATTTTATAAAGGAACTATAATATTTCATAGTTGCAAAGTAGTTAGACAGCAAGAGTTCTGGCCCAAAATCCGATGTATTTTCTTATGGAGGTTCATTCTGCATTTCAAGGTTACCGGCGCCTTCAGGGTGTGGTCCAGATGTAGACGTTGCGGCGACACAGGAGTGACGCTAGTCTTCTTAGGCACTAACTAGTCAACTGTCATCTGTCACCCGTCAACTGTCACCTGTCATACGCCATCTGTCAACTGTCATCTGTCAACTGTCATCTGTCAACTGTCATATGTCAGCTGTCACACTCTTGGGCGTTAGGTACTTTGGTCTTAACTACTTGGGGCTTTAACTAAAAATTTGGTATACGTCACATGTTCAAAATAACCTTATAAGGCATGTGTAAAAGCAAGGCAGCCGTCACCAGTCATTTAAGATATATCAGCCGTCACTTGCCACTTATCAAACATCAAAATTAATATTTGACATACATCACGTGTTCAACGTGACGCAACAAATCGTTTGGAAAAACCCGAAGGCAATCAAGCAACTCGTTTGTGAGCTACCGCTGATATGAAAATTTTGGTGTTAGATGGAAGCCATAACGACCATGAGATATACAGGTTCAAAAATCCCAAAAATATTAAAGCCATTTCGGCGATTTCTCTGACGCTGGCCAAAAGGGCCTTAAAATTTGTTTGCTTCGATGTGGACTAAGGGTAGGAGTAATAAAATACACACCCCAAATTTCATCGAAATCCGCTAAGCCGTTTAGGCGCTAGAGGGTTACAAAGGTGTTTAAGGCACCAGGAGCATATAAATGTGAGAAGTTAAATAAAAACTAAATTACGGCTTGCGCTTAAACGACAAGTGTTGAAGAACTAAAATTTTGGTGTTAGATAGAAGCCAGAAAGACCATGAGATATACAGGTTCAAAAACCCCAAAAATATTAAAGCCATTTCGGCGATTTCTCTGACGCCGGCCAAAAGGGCCTTAAAATTTGTTTGCTTCGATAGGGACTATACAGGGACATACCCCAAATTTCATCGAAGTCCGTTAGGCCGTTTAGGTGCTAGAGGGTTACAAAGGTGTTTAAGGTATCAGGAGCATAGAAATGGGAGAAGTTAAATAAAAAACTAAATTACGGCTAGCGTCTAAACGACAAAAAGGATTTTTGCTGAAATCTTGAATTTTTCTCCGAAAATCTGCTTTAAACAAGCCGCCTTTAAATCGCCCTTATCCAAAAATTTAGGAGAGTCATACTGAAGACATATGTCACGTAAAAGACTTTCAAAAGGAGCAAGAGTTGGAGATGCGGAACATTCGAGAAAGATCGCATCATCAGTGGAATAGTACTGAACAAAGCGAGCTAAAATGACTCAGCACGAGGAAAGGCCAACGCAACAGCCGTTTTCCGTACCTAGCGGTGCCATCCTGAGTAAAGTGGTTTGAAGTCAAGTCATGATGACTCAGCAAGTACTAGAATTTTCTAGCAAGTACAATGATCATGCATTTTAATGTAAAGCGCAGATAGTTACGATCAGGCCGGCGGGGCGTCGTTATAAGTCATGTATAAAAGTATGGCGGCCATCACCAGTCATTTAAGATATGTCAACTGTCATCTGTCACTCGTCAAACGCCAAAATAAAAATTTAACATACGGCACATGTTCAAAATGATGTTATAAGTCATGCGTAAAAGTATGGCAACTGTCACCTGTCATTTAAGATATGTCAGCTGCCACTTGTCACTTGTCAAAAGTCAAAGTAGAAATTTAACGTAGGTCGCGTGTTCAAAATGACCCCATAAGATATGCGTAAAAGCACACCAGCTGTCGCCTGTCATTTAAGATATGCCAACTGTCACCCGTCACCCGTTAAATGCTAAAATAGACATTTAACATACGGCACGTGTTCAAAATGACCTTATAAGGCATGCATAAAAGTCTGTCAGCTGTCACCTGTCATTTAAGATATGTCAACTGTCACTTGTGAAATGCCAAAAGAAAAATTTAACAACGTAACGTGTTCAAAAGGATCTTATAAGCCATGTATAAAAGTATGTTAGCTCTCACCAGTCATTTAAGATATGTCAACTACCACCAGGCACTTGTTAAAAGCCAAAAGAAAAATTTAGCATACGGCACATGTTCAAAATAGCGTTATAAGTCATGTGTAAAAGCAAGGCAGCTGTCGCCTGTCATTTAAGATATATCAACTGGCACTTGTCATTTATCAAACATCAAAATTAATATTTGACATACATCACGTGTTCAACATGACGCAACAAATCGTTTGGAAAAACCTGAAGCCAATCAATCAACTCGTTTGTGAGCTATCGCCTATATGAAAATTTTGGTGTTAGATGGAAGGCATGAAAACCATTAGATATATAGGCTTAAAACCCTAAAAAATATTAAAGTCCTTTAGACAATTACTCTAGCGCTGACCAAAAGGGCCTTAAAATTTGTTTGCTTCGATAGGGACTAAGGGTAGGAGGAATAAAATACATACCCCAAATTTCTTCGAAATCCGTTAAGCCGTTTAGGCGCTAGAGGGTTACAAAGGTGTTTAAGGCATCAGGAGCATAGAAATGCAAGAAGTTAAATAAAAACTAAATTAAGGCTAGCGCTTAAACGATAAGTGTTGAAGAACTAAAATTTTGGCGTTAGATGGGAGACATGAAGACCATTAGATATATAGGCTTAAAAACCCTAAAAAATATTAAAGTCCTTTAGACAATTACTCTAGCTCTGGCCAAAAGGGCCTTAAAATTTGTTTGCTTCGATGGGGACTAAGGGTAGGAGTAATAAAATACATACCCCAAATTTCATCGAAATCCGTTAAGCCGTTTAGGCGCTAGAAGGTTACAAAGGTGTTTAAGGCACCAGGAGCATAGAAATGCAAGAAGTTAAATAAAAAACTAAATTACGGCTAGCGCTTAAACAATAAGTGTTGAAGAACTAAAATTTTGGCGTTAGATAGAAGTCAGAAAGACCATGAGATATACAGGCTCAAAAACCTCAAAAATATTAAAGCCATTTCGACGATTTCTCTGACGCCAACCAAAAGGGCCTTAAAATTTGTTTGCTTCGATAGGGACTAAGGATAGGAGTAATAAAATACATACCCCAAATCTCATCGAAATCCGTTAAGCCGTTTAGACGCCAGCCGCTACTGGATAGATTTTCGGATAAAGATGGTGTTAGTGTAGAAGTATTAGTAAGCGCAGTAGTAGGCGTTCAGAGTTTCGGACAACCGTTAATGGGTTAGACGCGTTTTCGAGGTACGAATATGTAATTACTGCTAATCCCCACAACCCTGCAATGCAGTGACCATTGTCAATGATCTTTGCGTAGTAAGATATACATCACACCGTATATTCTAATATTTACGTTAAGTTTGTGTGACGTTTGTCTTATTGTTGTGTAGGTGTTTTGCGCCGTGTTGGCGTTTTGTAGGCGTAGTGTAGACGTTGTGTCAACGTTTTGTAGACGTAGTGTGGTCGTTGTGTACAAATAAAGGCATCAACATCTGTTAACAAGTGACCATTGTCAATGATCTTTGCGTAGTAAGATATACTTCACCTCGTATATTCTAATATTTTTATATCTCGTACACCGCATTATTGGCAATACGCCAGAAAGATTGCAGCAGCATTGCTAGGCAAAGTGAGCCAAATAAGGCAAGCGGTATTACAGGAGCAATCATACTACACAAACCAAGCGGAGATATTCTATTATTAGTTTAGATACGTCTCGACGCGTTTTCCGTGCTTTAGACGTGTTCTTAATCGGGAAACGGTCGAGCGATTCAGCAGTTGTTCGAAAACTTTCTTTGAGAACATTCAGTTCGTTTAAAATAGACGCGTGCTTTGTTTTATTGTGTTGTAAAGTGTGTGTAATATTATTTGGTAAGTACATTTATTTCTATGCATTATATCAAGAAACAAATAAAAATTAGTGATAGTAGGAATTCTGCGGCGGAAATTTATTGTGTTGTATTATGATTTAACAAAAAATTAGTAATTTGTGTTTAGAGTAGTGTTAAAATACTACAAGTCTGTCTGTATGCAACACAGATCTATTAGTAAAAAATTATAGTTGTCTTTTTAACTTTGTAAAACGATTTTATTATTTCTACAAAATAAGACATTTGTGTTTATAGTAGAAAAAATATTACAAGTCTGTCCGTATGCAACACAGCCCTATTAGTAAAAATTATAGTTGTGCCTTTTTAACTGTAAAAACCATTTTATTATTTCTACAAAATAATAATTTGTTCGTTTGTCTCACACATAAGCCAATAGTTCTATAAGGTTAAGTAATAACTAAAAATGCCAATCGCTGCTAACCTCAACCCTCAGCCAAAACCTTTTATTTTTACAGAAAATGTTTGCGTGTCAAGTACAACTTCAAGCGTCTACTAGTTTGAAAATTTTAAAAGTGTATGGTATGTTCACTATTATTGTTAGTGAACTGGCTCCTTCGGGTATAAAGGGATGGTTAACTTTTTCCCGCATGGAAACACGTCAGGTGCCCTTCCGAGGGGAGACGTACTGACTTCGGTGCTCGGTAATTCCTCTGTACAAAGGGGGTTGACACCTTAAAGGAGTTTGGTATATACAGTGTTTTCCATATGTCTTATGGGCATGATCGGGGTGAATAGTCGTCTGTAGGCTATTAAAGAACCACCCATCGGTCGTGTTTCAACTTAAAATAGCTTTTTGCGTTTGCGATGTTACGCGTTCTCTTGTTTTGACTCTATAAAGGAACCAATTTTGACTAATTGCGTTACGAGAGGCATTAATGTTTAAAATATGTCTTACATATTAGTACCCTAACGGTAAGAATGGGGCAGAGAATATTTGGGGTATTGGGTAAAGGTTAAAGACCTCTCGACCGGCAAAAATTTTTTGACAATCTTGGCTAACGTTGCTAGTGGTTGTAATGTTGAAAATATGTCTTTCATATTTTACAATAATATCATAAAATGGTGCGAGAAATTTTTCTGTGAACCATTTAGCGATTTATTGTTATATCTGCATACTAAGAATATATTACGCCCCTTAGACAGCCTCAATGAGGTTAAAGATAGTGGAGCTTGATTTGTAAGACCCCCCTACAAAAGGGGCAATTTGAGCTGTGAAACCTATCTTCCAGCGTCTTTTGGGGCCCCTTTTTATTCTTTTTATGCGGCCTAATCAAATACCGTAATGTCGTCTTAAATACAAAGTAGTAGTAAATTTTTTTCAAGATATGTGGATTTCTATTAAAATAAGAAGAGGGTTGATTCCGTTTTGCACTTTTCTTTGTGGTGTTTTGAAAAACGCGTTTTACAAATACCAACAAAATGGTGATGCTGAAAAAATAATCTCGACCACGCAGTTTTTCGAAAATCTAAGACTTGGCATAAGAAAAAGAATCTCTTTCGACTATCCAGTTGTTCGAAAATATAAGACTTAGCATTAGAAAAATAAACGTTATTATTGTTTATGGAGTTTTGAATGGGACTTTTTTTTATTATTTTTTATAATTAACTATTATATCTCCTATATTTAGATATAAGCCCTTTAACCGGATGCATAATTTTAAGGCATAATGTATTTTTAAATATATCTAAGATATTACAGAGCGTTTAAGTAAATATCAACGACAGTTTTAATACTTTTATTCCAGTTTTGCATGAAAAACATCTGCTATACGGGGTGCACTCGGAAAACAACACCCCCAATGATCCTATTTATTTAACGCTACTAAAATTATTCGTAAAATTTACGCTATAAACTAAATATATCAATGAGCGCGAGAGTCCTTTCAGTAAGAGGCGAGATATTATCTTTCTCTAAAAGGGCTTTTTAATGTTATCAGAACATATTTTCTAACTGCAGAAATTAAATATAAATGCAATGTTAAAAATAATTATGGGCAAATAAAATGTTTATATTCATACTTAGCCATGCATTGCCGGATGTGAATTATAAAGTGTAGAACATATGTGATTAATCATAATATTTAATAAGAACTAACTATTATTTATACCATATCTGGGATGTTATTTTACAAATAATACCAAACGACAGTTTCTAACACTTTTTTTATTTTAGTTTTGTATTCATACCTAAAAACATAAAGTGTACAGTTATTTTTTTTATTTTATTATTTTTTATAATTAACTATTATATCTCCTAAGCCTAAGATTTTACTGGGTGTTTAAATAAATACTAACAACAATTTCTAGTACTTTTGTTCAACATAAGTTATACAGGAGGAAATCAAAAATTATTAGCACTAATAAAATTCTATAACACCGAGTCTTTGAAGTTCCTTAAGAATCACCATTACTTTTGGGGTGTTAACCCCCGAAGTATTGCTTTTTTCTAAATACTTCAGACGCTCTACCAGCTCATTAACATCATCGTATTCTTCTACTGCATCCATTTCTACATCTTTTTCATTTTCTTCCTCATATTCTTCATTACTTCGATAGTCGCATTCTTCAGCGACGAGCGTCTTTTGACTTTCAAGTTTACATAATTTTTTCATTAGGACTTTTTGGTTCTCCATTTCGGGTTGTTTCTTTTCCGCCTTACCTACCATTCTTGAGATATAACTTCTTTTAGGAGGCAACAGTTTGGAAATGATATGGGTATATTTCCACCCTTTGGAGGCTAAAATGTTCTCGTCTCCATTGAAACCCTTTCGGTGTGCATGTGTAATCAATAAAAGCTTCTTATAATTATTCAAATCATTTGAATTAAATTTTACTGGTTGATTTGTAGCTAATAAATTAAACAGTCCATCCGTCAGCAAAAATTTTTCTTTCCCTATTATGAGAACGTTATCTTTTATTACAACAGGGATATTTCCAAGAAAGAACTTAGACCTCTCTGTCCTTATGCCATATTTAACAGCTGGTGTTTCAAGAAGCTGATACTTTATCTTATTGGCATACATCTTATCACTATGACATTCAGTTCTCAACTAAAACATTTAATCTGGACATGTCCTTTTATCCTTCACAACCTCGTTATAACACATACAGGACAACGTCATGACGTTATCCGGGCGGCAACAGGACGTTAACCGGACAACAACAGTTCAGTAATCGGACAACCATAGGGGTTCACAGGACGTTAACGGGACGTCACACAACACAAAGACAGACGCCATGAGAAAAGCTCGTATCCTTTGGAAACAGAACCTGTTCTATTTATAGTCTGAGGCTGAGAATCCTTTAAGTTTCGAATAATTTTGTACCACCTGCGATAGAATATTTGTTGAGGTTAGGTTTGATTGTTTAAGGTAATAAAACATATAAAGGACTTCGTTTAATTCTTTAATTAATACATCTAACTACATTTCTATGGATAATTTTTCTCAGAGTTTTAAGTTTATCTGGAGCGTTGGAAAAGTATTGGCGTGTTGTGTTTGTTCTCTGGAAATGATTAAAAATATCCAACATGACTGCTGTCTCCACATCTGCGCTTATACTAGGTTCTTCTTTGTACACAAACTTCGCAAGGTCTACGGATGGCATCATATGTCTTATAACTTTAGCGGTGGGATCGTAAATTTCTCCTTCAAACACGTTCCAAAAATGAGTGACGCCTCCTATTTCCCCATAGAAAAGCTTTCCGCATTTTGGTTCTACATGTGCATTATATTTTTTAGCAAGTTCCCAAACCATTAAAGTTGAAGGTAAACAGGACCCATAATACTGATTTCGACTAAATACTTTTTCAATGTTGGCGAGAATAATTTCTAATATTTCCGCCATGTTAATCGCTAGCCGGTTGGCGGTATACTGAACATTTCTTACCGAGTCATTCTACCTAAGTTACAAATTTCGTCTGTACCATTCTATTCTTCATACTCAGCAGACGTTTAGGTATAAGATCGACATCCTCGTAGATTAAGGTGCGCATCAAGATTTAGGAACCAAATAGGTGCTTGGTATGTTTGAATTTGTGTAACTAACGCCTCGATGACAGTTTTGGCAAACCACTCCACTAAATCTCCTCATTTAGGCAACTCCATTTCCTTCGTATTAAAGCTCTTTTTTTCTTTTCCCGAATTAAAACTAACGGAAAACTCTATCTTGACCACATCTGGTGTTCCACTTAGCGCAAATCTTATCTGTTTTAACTCGGCACGAAAACAGCCTAAAAGCCTTGCGCGAATATCTTCCTCTGTCTGTGATTTAAAAAATGTTTGTTCTGACCGAACTGGATTCTCGACTATTGCCTTTAATAATTCATATCTTGCTTGCTCATATTGCCCGATATCTTCCTGATAACATTCATAACAATAGGTTTTAAAGTCGTAGTATGCGATTCTCTTGCGATCTTTTCTTCGTTTACCACCAACTTTATATCCATCCTTGTCTGAACATATTTCACATTTTTCCTTTAGCTCTGGTCGACACTCGCTACAATCGCAAGGCCTTCCCCAAAAGCACTCTTTAGGCATTGTGCTCGCTTTGGCAGACTAACAAAGACTGATTGTTGCAGAGTAAAATAATTAAATATATAGTTAATTAGTGTGCGGTAAAGGTTGGTTTGTTTTTGTTTGAGACTTTGCAGTACTTCAACATAAAATTTTTTGTCTTCGTTACTAGTAAGTAGGAATAACAAGAGTCTTTAGTTGTTCCAAATAGCCACAGTTTTTGAGAATCCCAGTAAGAACGATGTGGGTCCAACTTCAATGTTCTAGAATTTTCTCTAATATTTTAGTAATTTTTCCTTTGAATTTGTAGATTTACCCCAGCTTCTGAACGTAGCTTAAAATTTTTACATTTATCCTTTTTGTTGTGGCATGTAAGAGAGAGAGAGAGAGAGAAACAGAGAGAGATTGAGAGTTCCTATTAATTGATCGAAGTTTAGGAAAGAGAATATTTTAGCTCTATACTTATCTCAAACTTTTACTGCATACTAATCTTTGACTTCGCATTAAAGGTTTTCCGAACGCACCCTAATTTCTGAATGCACCCTAAAATTTTGCTTTAACAAACCGAACCGTGGCTATAAATAGGGGTCAAGTTTAGGCTCAAGGCCATTAACGCTCTGTGTGTTCATGAGAGTAGACGTGTGAGCTCTAGTCTTTAGTATTCTATCGTTAAATATTGTTCCAGCTTCAGAATGTCTTTTGCTGATAAACTGGTGGAAACCATCAAAACTTTAGTTTACAACCCCACGCTTGATGGAAACAAGAATGCAATTAAAGATGGCCTAAAGCAATGTGCGCAGGCTTCAAAAGTGATAAATAGAGCATTGAAAAATGCCTCGACAATAGGAGTAAAAAATAATTTATTAGCTTGCTTAGGTCAGATCAAATGCTTTAGAGAAATGTTTAAAGCTGCGGAAGTTACTGGTTCTGGATATATACCCAGGAAGGAGACTGCTACGCACCGAGTGAAATGGGAAGATCTCCATTCAGCATTCCAATCTCGAATTCGGACCGGCATCGTCATTAATCTCAAGCATGCTGATGTAAAATCATTCTTGGAGGATGCTTCTGCACTGTTTAAAAGGAAGATTCAAAACGCGCCGAAGAAAGACGATGCCTTGAAGGTTAACGCTGTGTTGTGTGGAGAATTTGAAATTCAAATGGCAGATAAGGAATTGTGTGAAAACAAGTATCTAAACACCGCTAACGCTCCAATCTATAAAGATACAAATTTAGACCTGTGGTTTGTCGAAAATATTATACATCCTATATTAACTAACTTGGATGAATTTCAGGAAAAAGACTCCAATTGGGCGCTATCCCGCGTCGTTCACTTAATGATTAGCATAAACAAATTGAATCTATTACGAGTTGGAAATTATATCGAGCTTCCAAAGCCTATTTCCCAAAGAAAGGCTTGTATTAATGTACAGAACAGTGATGATTTGTGTTTTGCTTGGGCAGTTGTTTCCGCTGTGCACCCCGTTAACAAGCATTCTGAGAGGACGTCATCATACCCAAACCCAAAGGATGTGCTTAATTTAACGGGGATGCAGTTCCCCATGACGATACGACAGATTCCGTGATTTGAAAAACAGAATCAGATCTCTGTAAATGTGTATAGATTAGAAAAGAGGTCAAAGAAGAACTTTCAGATTATACCCTATTATTTGACCAAGGATAAACTAGAAACGCATGTAAATTTACTTCTAATTCAGGACGATTACGTAACCAAGAATAGCTACAATGATCTGTCCCCGGTTAAGCTTCATTACGTTTGTATAAAAAATATGTCTCGTTTGTTGTCATCGCAACTTAGTAAAGAAAATGGTCAAAAGTATCTTTGTGATCGCTGTTTACATTACTTTCGTTCTGAAGAGAAATTACGTTTGCATACCAAAGATTGTTTAAAACTAAATAATGGCACCACCATTCCGCAAGTTCCAAAAGAAGAAAAGAAGTGGGTTGAATTTAAGGACTTTAAGTACAAGGAAAAGGCGTCCTTTGTAATATATGCAGATACCGAGTGTTTGCTGGTTCCTGAAGCAGATGACGCGAGGAAAACTACACAAAGTCTGCAAGAACATGTACCCTACAGCGTCGGGTATTACGTTAAATGTCAGTATGATGACACATTATCATTTTACAAGCCATATACTGGACAGGACTGTATGGAGTGGCTCGTAAAAGAGCTTCGAGATTTTGCAGAAGATGTGGAAACGGTGTTTTTATGTGATTTACCCATGGATAGCTTAACACCCGATGAACAAGAACAATTTAATAATGCCACCATCTGCCATATATGTGAAAAGCCCTTTGTAGCCGGATATAAAAAGGTCACAAAAATCACAATCACTTCACGGGGAAAATAAGAGCCGCCGCCCACGAGGTTTGTAATCTAAATTGTCAAGATGACTGCACCATACCGGTCCTGTTTCATAACTTAAGTTGTTATGATGGTCATATGGTTATTAAAGCTTTAGCGGAGGTAGAGGGGCATATTGATATTTTACCTGTCAACAAAGAAAAATACATATCTTTCACCAAACATATTCCCGATAGCTTAATTAAATTCCGATTCGTCGATAGTTTTAGATTTCTGGCTTCCGGATTGGATAAGCTAGCTGCAGATCTCCCTGATTATTCAATTCTTAAGTCGGGATTTAAGAACCTAACAGAAGAGCAGTACTCACTGTTGTGTCGAAAGGGCGTATTTCCCTACGACTTTATGGATAGTTGGGATAGACTTGAAGAAGATAAACTACCAACAAAACTAGAATTTTACAATAGCTTGAGCGATTCCTCGATCTGCGATGAAGAGTATGCACATGCACAAAGAGTGTGGAACAGTTTTAACTGCAAAACAATGCGTGAATATTCAGAGTTGTATATGAAGACCGATATTCTACTGTTGGCTGATGTATTTGAAAAATTTCGCAACACGTCGCACAAAACATATGGGTTGGATCCAGCATGGTCGTATACTTTACCTGGTTACGCCTGGCAAAATATGTTGTTTCAAATGCAAAGATCAAGTAACACCAAACTCGAGCTTTTAACCGAACTAGACATGATATATTTTATTGAAAAAGGTATTCGCAGTGTTCAAAAAGGTATGCTGAAGCTAATAATAAATTTCTACCTGATTATGATTCTACCAAGGAGGACTCATATTTAATTTATTATGACATTAATAATCAATACGGCTGGGCAATGTCGCAGTACCTGCCGTACGGAGGATTTAACTGGTTATCTGACAGTGAAATTTCTCAACTGAATATTCAAGATGTTGCCGATAAGGCAGATATTGGCTATATCTTGGAAGTAGATTTGCAAATACCAGAAGCACTTCATGATAAATTTTCCGATCTCCCACCCTGTCCACAGCATGGGACGCCTGAAGGATCTAAAAATGAAAAACTATTGGCAACGCTGTATGATAAATCTGAATACGTCATTCACTATAGAAATTTACAGCAAGCTTTGGCATTGGGAATAAAAGTAACAAAAATACATCGTATTTTAAGCTTTAAGCAGTCGCCTTGGTTAAAAGAGTATATTGACCTCAACACTAGACTTCGCCAAGATGCCAAGAACGATTTTGAAAAGAATCTGTTTAAATTAATGAACAACGCGGTATTTGGGAAGACCATGGAAAACATTCGAAATCATTCTAATGTAAAATTGATAACTAAGTGGGATGGCAGATATGGCGCCAAAGCTTTAGTTTCAAGGCCCGAATTTAGAAGTAGTACTATTATAAGTGAAAATTTAGTTATTATTGAATTGGCAAAAACTAATATTTATTTCAACAAACCGGTCTATGTGGGTATGTGCATTTTGGACTTGGCCAAGACAACCATCTATGACTTTCACTATAATTATATGAATCGGACATTTGGGGATCGCTGTCAAGTGTTATATACTGACACAGACAGTCTTATTTACGAAATTAAACATGAAAACGTTTATGATGTTATTAAAGAGGATTGCCATCAGTATTTTGATACCAGTGATTACCCAGAAAATAATATATATGGCATTCCGAAAGTTAATAAGAAAGTTCTGGGTACGATGAAGGATGAAAACAATGGCCGAATTATGACACATTTCATTGGACTTAGATCAAAAATGTATGCAACTAAAGTTCTGTACACACCTGAAGAAATAGAGACATCGCGTATTAAATTGGAGAATGCTAATAAGGAGCGTGCCGATATAGATAGAGCATTGGCGAACTTAGGTATAACAAAAAAGATTAAGGGTATAAAAAAGTCTGTAATCAAAGCTGATATTACATTTGAGGACTATGTCACCTGTTTGGAAACATTTACCGAAAAATGTATTTCACAAAAGCTAATTAAGATCTAGGCAACATGAACTCCACACAATACAGCAAACTAAAATAGGATTAAGCCCCCATGACGATAAAAGAAGAATATCGAAGACTTCACCTACTACATTACCTTGGGGACATTGTAGCATAATCAAGAAGATGAACAATTTTTACTTGCTGATATATAAAACATTTGAAATACTTGGAAATATACATTGTAAATATGTTTGGTTTTAAAATAAAGAGATGTTTAGAAGTTTTTCGTTTACTTAAAAACTATGGTTTTTGCTTTCAAAATTTTCGTTTTTATCTATAAGAAAATCGAAACTGGAGCGCGCTTGAGGGATCAGTTCACGCCTGGCAGCTCTGTTAAGGTGTTATTTTGTACTTGTTAATACCTCGGTTTAATAAGTATTATAAATTTTACTCTCAAAAATAGTCATCAGTATAATGTTGAATTTAAAGTTTGTAATATTGGTTTTACCTTTGTATTTACCAATCACAAAATAAGACCGATCGGAAGCCCTCATACTTTACACCAACATTATTTTAACTTGGAAAGTTAGCTATACCAGGTGGTGTAATAATTAGTTATATTTTTTTTTTCAAGCCTTTTATTTTTTTCTTGCTCAACGTTCACCGTCCTCATCAAGATGCTGAAGTTTGCATTCTAAATCCTGATCTTTGGGCCCATAATAACAGTTGGCACATTGAAGATGACGAGTTACAGCTGATATACTTTTACATATATCTTATGACGTCATCCCTAACACGTGACGTATATTAAATGTTTATTGTGGCGTTTGACAAGTGACAGTTGACACATTGAAGATGACATGTGGAATATTTTTTCATATGTTGTGACGGCCGACATACTTTTACGCATGTCAAGATTTCTTTTACACACCTTCTGACATCATTCCCAACACGTTACCTACGTTAAATTTCTACTTTGACGTTGGACAAGTGACAGGTGACGGGTGACATTTGACATTTGACACCTGACATACTTTTACGCATGTCTTCTAACGCCATTTTGAACACGTGACCTACGTTAAATTTCTACTTTGACATTTGACAAGTGACAGTTGACATATCTTAAATGACAGGTGACAGCTGCCATACTTTTACGCATGACTTATAACGTCATTTTGAACATGTACCGTATGTTAAATTTTTATTTTGGCGTTTGACGAGTGACAGATGACAGTTGACATATCTTAAATGACTGGTGATGGCCGCCATACTTTTATACATGACTTATAATGACGCCCCGCTGGCCTGATCGTAACTATCTGCGCTTTACATTAAAATGCATGATCATTGTACTTGCTAGAAAATTCTAGTACTTGCTGAGTCATCATGACTTGACTTCAAACCACTTTACTCAGGATGGCACCGCTAGGTACGGAAAACGGCTGTTGCGTTGGCCTTTCCTCGTGCTGAGTCATTTTAGCTCGCTTTGTTCAGTACTATTCTACTGATGATGCGATCTTTCTCGAATGTTCCGCATCTCCAACTCTTGCTCCCTTTGAAAATGTTTTACGTGACATATGTCTTCAGTATGACTCTCCTAAATTTTTGGATAAGGGCGATTTAAAGGCGCCTTGTTTAAAGCAGATTTTCGGAGAAAAATTCAAGATTTCAGCAAAAATCCTTTTTGTCGTTTAGACGCTAGCCGTAATTTAGTTTTTTATTTAACTTCTCCCATTTCTATGCTCCTGATACCTTAAACACCTTTTTAACCCTCTAGCACCTAAACGGCCTAACGGATTTCGATGAAATTTGGGGTATGTATTTTATTACTCCTACCCATAGTCCCTATCGAAGCAAACAAATTTTAAGGCCCTTTTGGCCGGCGTCAGAGAAATCGCCGAAATGGCTTTAATATTTTTGGGGTTTTTGAACCTGTATATCTCATGGTCTTTTTGGCTTCTATCTAACACCAAAATTTTAGTTCTTCAACACTTGTCGTTTAAGCGCAAGCCGTAATTTAGTTTTTATTTAACTTCTCACATTTATATGCTCCTGGTGCCTTAAACACCTTTGTAACCCTCTAGCGCCTAAACGGCATAATGGATTTCGATGAAATTTGGGGTGTGTATTTTATTACTCCTACCCTTAGTCCCCATCGAAGCAAACAAATTTGAAGGCCCTTTTGGCCAGCGTCAGAGAAATCGCCGAAATGGCTTTAATATTTTTGGGGTTTTTGAACCTGTATATCTCATGGTCTTTATGGCTTCCATCTAACACCAAAATTTTCATATAAGCGGTAGCTCACAAACGAGTTGCTTGATTGCCTTCGGGTTTTTCCAAACGATTTGTTGCGTCACGTTGAACACATATGAGTATGTCAAATATTAATTTTGATGTTTGATAAGTGGCAAGTGACGGCTGATATATCTTAAATGACTGATGACGGCTGCCTTGCTTTTACACATGACTTATAAGGTTATTTTGAACATGTGACGTATACCAAATTTTTATTTTGGTGTTTAACAAGCGCCTGGTGGTAGTTGGCATATCTTAAATGATAGGTGACTGTTGCCATACTTTTATACATGGCTTATAAGACCATTTTGAACACGTTACGTATATTAAATTTCTAATTGAAAACGGGCGCTCTTCTAGCTGCAAGTCGGCATCTCATCAACTCAATATTTTATGAGCAGTCGATGGCGAGGTTGGCTAACGCGCTGGTATTCCACGTAGTAATATGCAGGTCCCAGGTTCTAATCCTACTATCGGCAAAATAAAGAAAAAAGTTTTTGACGTCATTTTTCCCTGAAAAGCTGCAAGCCTATATGTTATGAACTAAATATTTTATGAGAAGCCGATGGCCGGGTCGGTTAGAGCGTTGCTGTTCCACTATGCAGGTCCCAGGTTCTAATCCTAGCATGGACAAAAATAAAAGAAAAAAGTTTTTGACGTCATTTTCACATGGAATAATATTCTTAAGGAGTAGTACTAATGTCCGATGCAGTTAGGTCCCAAATAGATAGTGCCCAAGTAGTTGATGCCCAAGTAGTTAAAGCCCCAAGTAGTTAAAGCCCCAAGTAGTTAAGACCAAAGTACCTAACGCCCAAGAGTGTGACAGTTGACATATGACAGTTGACAGATGACAGTTGACAGATGACAGTTGACAGATGACAGTTGACAGATGACAGTTGACAGATGGCGTATGACAGGTGACAGTTGACGGGTGACAGATGACAGTTGACTAGTTAGTGCCTAAGAAGACTAACGTCACTCCTGTGTCGCCGCAACGTCTACATCTGGACCACAACCTGAAGGCGCCGGTGACCTTGAAATGCAGAATGAACCTCCATAAGAAAATACATGGGATTTTGGGCCAGAACTCTTGCTGTCTAACTACTTTGCAATTTTAATGCATATTCAATAAATAAGCTACATCCTGCCAATGTAGAGGGCAATAACTTATGATTAAGTAAAATAGGATTATTGTTTACTTATTGAACTTCCAAATATTGATCTATGAAATATTATTGGTTTTTCCACTTGTGACAATATTATAGGATTTATATATACCTACCCAATATTTTATGTTTACCTCTTCAATCTTCCTATTTCTTTTACTAAGCATAATAGAATTGCAATCTGATAATGAAGCACCAGTTATTTCTTTAAGTAATCTCCACCCAAATAGATCCACAACACTTTTTTCAAACTTTCATAAAGTTTATTAGTCTTTTAAGAACATAACCTTTATGATGGTTTGGAATATTTTTGAAGATTTCTTATAATCACAATAATTTTCAGAAAACTAGACATAATTCTTGTTGTTTAATACACAAGGATTATTGCAACGCTTGAAATGCGGCGGCCATAACTGTACTGTAGCTGTATCGAATAAAAATTCTTTACGTATACCTATTTTCTCGTCTTAGTCCGAGAGTCGGTAAACATCTTGTATTTCCTATCCCAGAAAAAATGTGCTAAAATTATTGTAAAAAAATCACCTTTTTGACTTTAGGTCTTGTCGACTGACATTTTTCTATTCCTAAGCATATAATATTACAATATTAACAATCAGTTTGGTAAATCAATTGATATAGGTACAGTCGTACGAGAAAATACTGACTTGCTTTCGGACTATCACAGAAATTGTCGATTTTCTAGACGTTTGTAGGTAGGCACCCCTCGGTTGAGCTTTACATTAACATGTAGATTGCCACTTATCGAATGACGTAACTTTTTTGCGCGGTCGAAGGGCTGTTTTTAAATTGTAATAAATTTTACCGGAAAGTAAAAAAACTTTTTAGCTAAATTAACCCAGCAATTTTCTTCAAAATAGCATTTTTGGGGTTGTAATTACTTCCTTAAACGAAACAACGAGAACAAAAAAAATGTGCATATTCCTTATTAGTAGTTAGTGCCCTCCCCTTGGCTTTTTTTAATATCTCTTGCAATATTTTTGTTTTCAATGTGATTTTGGTATTCTACTTCCATCTCTGTTTTTTCTTTTGGTGTTGAGTTCTGATATTTGTATAACACACATCCCATAAATCTGTTTTAGGGTGATTAAATGAGAGGTTAAAATCCTGATTAAAAATATGCCGATACATACTTTCAGTAGCCGGTCGGGAAATATTGTTTTCTTGACAATATTCTAAGTAAAGTTTAAAGTTTTGATATAGTGTAAAGTTTTGATATAGTGACTTTCGATAATTTCAAATGAATTAATATGATTTTTGACATTTTGCTTAACGGATTCATCTAAAAGGTTGTTTTTTGCAGCCTTGCCTCTTCTATCTTCAATCACTACTCCAGCGCTTCCTAGTTTATTAAAAACTGTTTTCACCATCTGTGCACTAATACTTAGTGTGCCAATAAAAAAGTTTTACAGACCCGAATCATGTTATTTCCAATAGGCAAAAAGTAAAAATAACTAAACAATCTTCTACTTGTACCACCCAACTGAACATATTTAGCTTTGAAGTCTATCTATTGATATCTCCTAAATCCCAGTAAGCTTGAAATACTACAGCCCTCTGTTCTTCTGTGATCTACTCTGTACATTTCATTCTACCGTTATTGCAAGCATTTTTTATAATGCGATGAGGCTGAATATTTCCTTTCCAGTTTTTAAACGACTTCCCAGAGTTTCGAGACTTTTTTATTATGTTTCTTTTCCATCTCCCTGTGTTGCTCTTTCTTTTCTTTGGGTTTTCCTTATTTCCACTTCACAGGCACATACACTGAAAAAAAGCTATATTGGAGTCAAGAGTAATAGTCTTCAGTGAAGGATAGCTTAGTCTTGTATATCCGCAAGAGCAAGTACAGTCCTTCCAAATGGCATGTTATTCTTAAAACAATACGCATATATATGCAAACATATATAGTTCTTTCAATACTAAATAAGAGTAAACTAAGTATTGTAATTTTTGAAACAAGAACTTTCTTAGCTTGAGAGAAAAGCAAATAAACTTGAAATAAGTATAGCAATTCTTAAACGAACTGCAATACGGTCGTAATGTAAAAGTAGGTAACCTCAACCCAAGTATAGTAATCCTTATTTCAACTTTTTCTTAACTTAAAAGAAAAGTAAGTAAATTTAAAACAAAAACAGCAATCCTTAAAGAACTTACTAGTTAAACTTGAGTTACCCGAAAATAAACTTGAAATAAGTATAGTAATCCTCAAATCAACGGCTTCTTGCCCTTGACTTAGGAATAGGTAACCTTAAAGTAAATTTACTAGTCTTTAAACCAATTGCTGGCTTTAATTGACTTTAGAGGAAGTAAATTTAAAATAAGGATAGCAAGTCTTTGAAACAATAGTATCTGTAAGATAAGCCAAGAATAAAAGACATTTATTATTACAAGATAAAGTACAATTCAGAACAGCTTACAAAAGATATATAAGTACAAGTACAAGGTACAAAATACAAATAAGTATATGACAAGAAAGTGCACGCAAAGCGTAGATACAAGTATCCTCCTCTGCGTGGAAAAGCCGGCAGTGCCGGGGGCTGGTGGGGGCCCTGGGGAAGCCATTGCAAGTGCAGCTTCTGAAAAAAAAAATTAAATCTGAAAAAATCATGAACATTGAGAATTAAGTGTAGATTGAACGAAAAGTATCAGGATTAAAAAAATCTAGCGCGATCAATTGTTATAATAATAATAATAATAATAATAATAAGAATAATAATAATAATAATAATAATAATAATAATAATAATAATAATAATAATAATAATAATAATAATAATAATAATAATACTAATAATGTTTTGGTGGTAAGTATACAATAAGCATTTAAACACGTCAACACAAAATAGAATAAACTAAAATAAAATCTTTACTACAACATATATGTTAGATTAAAGAAAATATAAAACAAACTTTTTAACATCCGAACAAACAACATATTAAAAATGACAGACTACAACCCTATTCGTGATGTGTCACATTTTAGGAAATAGTCCACTGTGTAAAAGGATTCCCCCACTAGGAACCTCCTCACTCGATCTTTAAAATTTTTTATTAAAAGCAATCTTAATGCAATCGGTATTTTGTGTATTTTTGTGCCTATGATAGATGGACACGCAGATAATATTGTGAAATGAATCACTATGTTGACAAAAGAAAGTGTAAACTGGGACAAAGCCCTACCACTTCCTTTAAGGTCGCGATACTGCAATGTTAAATAACCTAAACCTGTATCCCTCATCTCGAAAGTTTCGTGAATGGTTTGTAAAAAAATTAAGAAAATTAGGCATACAACCACGCAGTAAGGATAGATCGTCAACATGACGCAATATTATTAAAAAACTAAATAACTACGAAAATTCTAGGTATATTTCAATTAAAAATCTAATATAAATACTTACGATTAAATAAAGGAATTAATTCCTCAAGTTTCCATGTCTTAAGTAACTCTTCCATACTTCTTCCCGATTTTGCCACAAAAATTCGGCTCTAACAAAGCCTCTAACCAAATTACACGCGACATTCACGAATTACAAACTACAAAGGCTGGCCGGCGTTGGCAAATAGAAGTGAGTAAGGAGTAGGTGACGGACCGATTGCAGCTATACTGCGTTCGATGATTTATCACCTTGATCAAAAATAAGTAGTAGTTAGATTGAAAATAGCTATTCTTGTTGCAAATACAGTTCAAATTCAAACAATATGTATGTCTATTTGTTCCGAGTGGAATTAAATTCACTTAAAAGTAGCTATTCTTTAGATAAGTATAGTTAGTATTTGGTTAAATTTATAGTATTTCCACGAAGAATAACTTCTTTTGCTAGAAAAGTGTATCTCTTTGTTCAAGATTAAGCAATATTTATGTCAATGTACATAAACTGTTTGCCATAACTTTAGTTATCCTTGAGACAATGTAAATTACCAATTAAAATAACTTTACTCCTATTCTTCATCTTAAACTAACCCTTCTTCTTGACTGAACAGTAGCAGTTATTAAACCAATATTACTATTGTCTTGGATGCCAATAATAGAACGTTTTTAGATTCAAGATTAGCCTTTACTTGCACTAAGAATTTTTACTTGACACAAGAATATTAGCGCTTCATGTAAGGCTAATTTTCCAAAAATACTCTAATTTTCAAATTAGATCAAGATTATTTTCAGTGTAGGCACATTTTGCATTGGAACCTTCAAAATTGCTTTTACTTGATTTCGAGCATAGTCACATGCGTACCATTCTAAGTTTTCGGTAAAATATTATACACCTTTTCCTTTAATGGATGTGGAAAGAGTCATTTAAAAAAGTGAGAATGATATGATTCTCAAATCGTGACATGTTGGTTTAAATTTTGATTTGACTTTAAAGCTCTTTCCGAAATTTAATATTTTTTCTCCTTTTAACTACGTACTAAAGTACTAAAAGCACGTAAAAACTTAAAGAAAAAAGGAAAAGTAAGTAGGAAAGAAAACTTATTTTAAATCAATAATATTTACTTTGAGACACAGGTTTGTATGTATACTCAAGTAATTATACATATTAAATATAATTATAGATATTTGAAAAAAAAATAATTGTAGTGTGTAGTATCCTCAAAAGTTTCTATCTAAACGAACTAAACCTCTATTCACGCCAATAATCTGATTATACGTGCTAGATAAATTGTAGAAATTTTCTTTAAAATTATAAAACTTCAAACTAAATATTTTGTATTCTTTAGTTTACATTTAGGGAATCTTAAACAAGGTTAAAAATCACAATATCTGTGATAGAAACGTTTCCGTATTTAAACTTGTTTCAACTTAATACAATTTTATTTCAAATGTAAATAGTGTAATGCTCCATCTTATATTTAGTCACATAGCGGGGGTTTTGTATCCTGTGCAAGTGATATTTTAATTGACTGTGATAGACATCACATGTAAAATGTGATATTATTGATACAATTTTAGAATATGAAATGATATTTGTGATTTTAATAAATGTGATTTTAATATGATAACTAATTATTTGTTAGATATTTAGTAGGGAGGTTTTTTTTATTTCTAATATTGACAGGGATGTTGATTTTAAAACTTTCAAAAAGTAGCTATAAACTTCCCATTTGGTTTAATGCTGAACATAAACATCATATGATGCAGAAAAAATTGCTCATTAAAAAACCTTATGATTACTTGACATTTAGTCAGTTGAGAGCCTTGTGTAAGGATTTACCTAATGATTGTTACAAATCCTATATAGAAGAAATCGAGAATGAAATTGGGAATAATCCGAGGACTTTTTGAAATACATTTATTCTAAACTTAAAGATAAATAATTAGATCCCCGCTACGATGACATATGGTGATAAGACTGCGTCTGATGGTTTAGGGATCGCTAACTTTTTACACATTATTTTTCTTCTGTGTAGTATGATACTTCAAGTAACTCATGTTCTAACATATTAAGTTTTAGTAGGAAATTTCCCATGCTAAACATATCTGCATTTACTATCTCTATACCTACAGTTTTGGGCAAATTAAATAATATTGATGTCAGCGAAGAACCTGGTCCCGATATGATTCCACCTTTATTTTTGAAGAAATGTGCGTTTACCCTTTCATAACCGCTTTGGTTACTTTACAATAAATCCTTACATATTGTTGTATTTCCTAAGACATGGAAAAGTTCCTTTGTTACCCCAATTTTTAAAAATTACAGCAGTAGACACCATGAACTATCGACCAGTCTCACTAATTTTCCAGTTTCCAAAGGTGTTTGAATCCATTATGTTTTTACTACCAGACAACATGGATTCTCAAAAGGTGGATCAATCATTACGAACCTTCCTGAGCACGCTTTGTCAGATACCTTGGAGAGAAGTGTTTCTGTTGATTCAATATACTCTGATTTCTCTAAAGCCTTTAATAAGGTTAACCATGGGCTCTTAGTAGATAAACTATCTAGTTATGGCATAGGCGGAACCATGTGGGACTGGTTATATTCTTACCTTTCTTAAGGTTAAATCTTTTTTTTTTCAGAGTGTGACCTCTGGAGTGCCTCAGAGGGGTCATCTTGCTCCTTTTTTATTTAATATTTTTATTAGTCACGTGGTAAACTGTTTTCATCACAGTCATGTCCTACTCTTCATGCAGATGATTTAAAAAAAAATACGGCAATTGATAATGGAATGCAACTTAATGTTGATAACTGCAAAAACATTCAATTTACCCGTAAAACAAATCCCATATTAAATACAAAGTATTTTGATGACTCCATTGCCCGGCAGGTTAATGTAATTCGCGATTTGGGTATCATGTTTGATCAAAATATTACTTTTATTAATAATTATATTAAATAGTGTTGCAACCAAGCTGTAAAAATATTGAGATTTATTAAACGCATCACTAGAAACTGTAATAAGGTATTTGCACTTAAAACATTGTATACTTCTTTAGTTCGGCCACATTTGGAGAATAGTAGGTACTTGTGTATGGTTTCCTTATTTTGCCGTACATGTGGATAAAATTGAGAGGAGTTCAACATAATTTTTTGCGTGTGTAGCATTTAAGTTGTCCATTCCTTCAGAATTTGTAGATAATGCTCTGCTATTTAATTTATTTAGTCTTAATACTCCAAATACCCGACGCGTAAATTTTGTTAAATTGCTTGTTTTTAATCTTGGTAATAATTTTATCGGTTGTCCTGATTGATTACCATTTTTGAATTTTAGTGTGCCGTCTCGGCCTTTAAGGGAGGTGCGCACGTTGAGGCTAGAACAGCAGCCCACTCTGTATGCAAATTTTCTGCAATCAATAGAAATGATGCAGGCTAATTTCTTGAAAATTGATGTGTAGGACCAGGTATTAGCTTTTTTTTTAATTTTTCAGCAAGAACAATAAGAGTATGTAAAAATTTGCTACCATTTTAAAAAGTATACCTAGTGTAATAAAGTAATATTATAGTAATAATAAGGTACCCTTTATTTCTGAATAGTCAGCTGCATACTCTTCTTCCACTAGAAAAGACAAAATAAAAGCAATTCTTACCTAATTTTTCTAAATACACTTGGCGAACGGATATATGAGCCGTAATCAAAAATAAATAGAACTTTGTCCTTAAGGTACGTCTGCTCTTTAAAGTTGTAATACATTTTTACACCATTTTATCAGCTGTATAGAAAGAATGGTAAAAAACTGGCCCATAACACCTCTTTACTTAGGCTTAAAAATTCCTTTAATGTTAAGGTTTTAACATATCATTGTAAACTACATTATATTGTAAAATGGTTGATCCGTTGAATAAATAAATAAATGAATTAAGAATTACTTAGGTTCATAATTACTATATATAGGATTTACCAAAAGAATGGAATATCGCTTATATCTAAGTAACAACATTTTCGGGATAAAGCTGAAGCATAGTAATTGACTCAAATTGTTTCCCGTGTTTTGACAGTGCCTTTTGGTATGATAAGATTAACTTTTAACAATTAGCGCAACCTGGATATTTTTTAATAGCAACCTACCCTTTGAAAAGTGCAGGAAAATCACATTTAAATGTAACAATTTACTATATAAATGGATTAATGAATATCTTGATTTCTGAATACATATACAGAATACAAATATAATGTAACATTTTAAAGGCAAATTAAATTACATAGTCAGAAAAAGGCGAAATTCAAATGTGGCATCAAAGATGCACTTACTTACAATGTACTTTAAATATGTACAAAAATATTACATTTATTTTAAACAGATGTTAAGATTTACGAATGTGGAAATTTTAACACTTCCTGCTGGCATACAGGGTGTCTCAAAAGTCTTAGTATGGGCAAATATCTTTAGTAAAGATCTCTATCTTTACTAATAATGTCTCTAAACCAAATTTTTGGTGTATCTTATTGGTTCATAATTCTACTTTTTCATGTAATTTAACTTTTTCAACCCCCTTGAGGGGCGACGCACACTAGGGAATTGAAGAAAATTTTAAATGCAACCCTATGTGTTTTACCTCATTTTAAAGGTCTTTAAAAAACAAACCGGAGATCTTTATCTTAATTCATTTTTAAATGGCAAGCCTTTAAAAATTAAAAATTGTGAAAAAAAGTAAAAATTTAAATACCTTTATTTCTCCTAGTACTTTAAAACTTGTTTAAAATGACCAGCATTAACTTCTTGGTAGTAATAAAGTCGATTTTGGAAGTCACTTCCCACATTTTCTTATATTTTCTCACAAATGCGTGAATTCCATAAAGCACAAAGGATCACCACGTGGTTGTCATTTTCTAAACGTTGAGCGCTTTATGGATTTAACAAAAATTTGATAATTAATTTTGTATGCTTATTATACAGTGACAGGCATAAAGTGTGCGACATATGGGAAAAAATTGTATTATTAAATAAGGAAAAAAATCAACTTGGCCATTTATCTCTGCATCACTTGAAACCCAAAAAACGATTCTGTGATGCCGACTGTCATTTGTCATTTGGTTGGAAATTTAAATTTTCTAAGGTTGTATAGCCAAAAGTCACACTATTTGTGAAAATATCGAAAAATTTTATTTTAAAAATGTGTTTATAATTTAATTTTATAATCGTGTACAGAATTTGGGTTTGTTTGGGGAAATTTTAAAAATTGACACTTTTTTGTCAATAAAAATACTACCATTAATTAATTTTCTGTTTCCGCCTTTAAAATAAATCTTTTGCTCTTAAACAATATGTTTTGCGATCAACTGTGTCGATCCCCAGTTATTTGGTTTATTCTTGTTGAGAAATACCTGAAAATTTTTGTTTTAGGGGAATCCTAACTGTCGCGTATGTGATTTTCTAATATTTTTAACCTGTATCTTAAATTTTATGGATTTATCTATTAAGAGACACTGTAAAGACGTAATTTATTACACAAAACCAAAGGAAAAACTCTATGCAGCGAATTGTCCGAGAATGTAGTTCTTTCAAAACATTTCTTAACATGTTCGCACCGTTGAGACAGCGGTATAAGAGGGTTTTCCACAGTGGATAACATGACATCCAAACTTACATCTTCACGGTAACAGGCCTGTGATGAGAAACTTTGTATTTTCTATCAACAGAACCATGTTCGTTAAATTTACTTAAAATGTTGAATGATGAATAGTTTTTTCAGGATGTCTAGCATTAAATATTTCTGCAGCATGACGCGAACTTTGATAATTCTCGCCAAATATTAAAACTAACTCAATTTTTTTTTGAAGAGATACTTGTCTGCAGCCATTGCACATTAAAATGACATCATCGCTTGACAAATTCACAGCCACCTATGTAAAAAGTTAGCAGAAATAAGGTACATTATGTTTGAACTTAAAAACATTACTTGTTATTTTTTTTTAGTTTTGTGTAGTAAATTAAGTCTTTAGGGTGTCTTTTAATAGATAGATTCGTAAAACGTAAAATACTGATTAAAAATATTAGAAAATCACCTACGCGACACTGGGGATTCCTCTACAACAACAACTTTCAGTTACTTCTCAATAAAAACGTACTAAATATCTGAAAATCAACACAGTTGATCACAAAATATTTATTTAAGGGCAGAAGATCTATTTTAAAGGCGGAAACAGGAAATTTATTATTGGTAGTATTTTTATTGACAAAAAAATGACAATTTTTAAATTCTTCCCAAACTAACACAAATATTGGACGCTGTTATAAAATTAAATTTCAAACACTTTTTTCAAATAAAATTTTTCGATATTTTTACAAATAGTGCGACTTTTGACTATGCAACCCCAGAAAATTTAAATTTCCCGCCAAATGACAAATGACAGTCGGCATCACATAATCATTTTTTGGGTTGCAAGTGATGCAGAGATAAATGGTCAAGTTGATTTTTTTCCAAATTTAATAATAAAAATGTTTCCCATATGTCGCACACTTTCTGCCTGTCACTGTATAATAACCTATTTTTTTAATTTAAATTTAATGAACTATATATAAAATACAGCTAAGTAATATAAGTCAAACTGTTATTTTCTTTGTTTTATAAAACGATCACCAGGAGGTAGTCGTTTTTAAAACACTGCGCGGATGGGCGCTTTCCCCAAAACGTTAAAAGTTGTCTACGAGCACGGGGTAATCGAAAATTTGCGTCATTTGCGCTAAGCGTCATAAAGTACGTAGCTTTTAAAATAACAAAATACTGGCCTTGGGGTGTGTTTCCAAATGACAAAATTTACCTTTTATCAAGAAAGCAGCAGTCTAGCTGAAAGTATTTAAGACCATTTTTATTTGAATAAATTAAGGTTTATGCAGTTTGGATTAACAATATTCGTTATGCTGATGACAAAAATTGCTGATAATAGAAATCGTTAAGAAGAAAAGAATGCTTATCTGGGACACATAATGCGAAATCCAAAATACCTACTGTTATAACTGAGCATAGCATATAGCAAGGGAGGAATAGGGCGAGAAAAGGCGTCATTGGACATAAAAAAACAAGTTTGATATACACAGCAAGGACTCGGGACGAAATGGAGAATGTGGTCGCAAACATCCATTAGTGGATATGCAGTGGAAAAAGATGTCTACAAGTGAAATAGTGTAAACGTTAAATTGTGTATTGTAATTGTATATAGATGTTTCCATTTTTAAAGACCCTACAATATTGTATATTTAACATTCTCACGTTAAAATTATATTTTGAGAGAATAATTTCGGGAATATAGAAAACCTATTTTAAATTGTTTTACTTCAACTAAATTGTTATAGTTTCAGAAAAAATAAGAAATTTGGGCTACTTGAGACAATAAATTTTTACATGTGTAGAATAAAATAATTATGTGAAAAGTCACCTTGGGCTTTTTTGATAATTGTATTGCGACATCATTTGGTTTTTCTCCTTATTCTTATTAAATTTTTCTGTTTATTTGTTGTAACAAAATTTGCTATCTCTATTTGAATGGATTTCAATGCTACTTCTTGAACTTAAGACCTAATTTTATGTGCATTTGTTTTTTATTCTCTCCTATGCGTAAGATTCATTTCAGACGCAAGTCAATAGAAAGTCCCCAGTTCAACCGACATACTGGTAATGTACAAAACTGTGGAACTGTTTCTTTTTGTTTATTCTAAAAAGCTGGTCAAAAGTACATACCGAATTTGACACACACAGCAACGCTTTGGCTCATCAATATTTTTAATTTAATCTTATTCTACTAATACCTGCATTTATTTCTAAAGATACAAACCCGAACAAAGTGGTTTCGGTAATATAGTTAAGTTTTCTCATCAGTAAATACAAACAATTTTTTTTGGAAAACCTAAAATTTTGTTAAAGTATTCTTAAAGTTTTTTTATAGAGAATTTCCCCTCTACATCTCAAAAAATTACCTTAATTTATGAGTATATTACCAACTAAACATATGTTGATGTTTGTATGTATTTGAGAATGATGTATAGTTTGGATACACATGTCACTTAAGCCTACGGATTATTAGTTCCCTCATTATTCCGATGTAAACCACCTGGGTCTCGTCGACATGTTCCCAATTAATTAATACCAGTAGGATAAAAATTGTCTACGCGATGTGTGAATACAAGACTTTTACGAATATATTTACTTATTTACAACTTCCTAATAATAGGTCTAAAGTTAGATATATTTTTAAAAATTAGGGCGCTTCTGTTAATATCGTTCCAAGCAACCGAAATTAAAAACGCGCTCTCGTTTTTCTAACCGTTAAGGTACATTTACATTCGCTGTCATATCGCCTTAAGCCACTTTCGAAGTTGTAACTTTAAAAGCAACCATTTACATTAAATTTGAAATCGCATTGGTTAGTTATGTAATTGTCGGATATATTAATGACTGTCAACGTAATGTTATTGTTGCAAATTAGTTAAATACTGGTCCAATATATTTTAAAACTCGTTTTTTGAGCTACTATGTTCTGTAGTGCTCATAGAATAGGCCCACCTAAATGTGATCGCAAATGACACATTATCTCACATTAGTAGTTCTCAACAATTTTTGCACCTGTGCTCTTTTCTCTACTATAAATACATTTTGTGGCGTTTTCCGTAAGTTATTTCCCTTTGCAGGGGTTTATAAAATTGCTTATATAACAGCATTTTGTTATAATAATACCGCTCAACAAAAAATTTTTTTTTCTGAGTCTGGGTTGAGACCTTTTTTCTTGTTCTACAGCACCAAAAACAAATTAAATAGCTGGTTTTACGATCTAAAGTTTGATTGTATTGTTACAATCACGATACTTCGAACGAAAAAATGACGCTAAAACTGGAATAGAGGTAACCGTATACCCCCACTACGTTCCGTATATGCGGTTGGTCTGTTGGTCAATCGGCAGCATGAGCTTGATTGTCTGTGACTGCACGGCTTGTATTTATTTTGTCTGATTTATTTAGTAGCATCTATGGCGCGATGGCGCCTAAAGGTTGTAAACATCCTCCAGACTCATTTTGTTATGTTTGTGGTGAATTTATTAAAAATTAGTTTGTCAAAGCGCTTGACAATGAATCTGAAGCTTTTCGGTACCTAAGACAAGTTTTTCCGAAATTGTCTGAGGCTAAAATAAAAGAGGGAATCTTCGTAGGGCCTCCAATTAAAAAACTTATGTCCAACAATGAATTTCCACAACTACTACTAGAAAATCCTGGAATAGTTTTGAAGCAGTAGTTAAAGGCTTTCTTGGAAATCATAGAGCCGAAAATTTTGTCCAGCTAATATTCGACATGCTACAAAATTTCCAAGTGATAGGTTGTAGGATGTCACTCAAAGTGCACATGCTGCATGCCCATCTGGACAAATTTAAAGACAATATGGGCGCGTATTCACAAGAGCAAGGCGAACGCTTCCATCAGGATGTGATGGACTTTGAACATCGCTACCAGGGCAATATAAAGGTGCGTTTAGACTTGAGCACGCACGCACTGATCCACCGCGAATGCTCAAGTGTAAGAACTGATAAATAAATTAAATATTGAGTATTTAGACAGTGGAGAAGCACAAAAAAATAAAAAGCCTTATGGGATCATTTCGACGGGAAAAGAGCAAAATTAAAGAAAGCATGGGAACTGGAAAAGCTATGTTAGATTTACAAAAATGTGCAGCCGCTGCGATATTCACGTTCGTGGTTAACACACTGGGAACAACTGGATCAGTTCATGCGTCAGAAACTAAATTTTAATTTAAACGCTGCTTGCGAGCGCGAACGAATGCCGTGCGCGTATGCTCAGTTCGTGCGTGCTCAAGTCTAAACGCACCTTTATGAACACATGATGTGTGACTATATTTGGGTTTTAATACGTGAGAGCGATTTTGAGCATAAAATTGTTCATTGCTAATTTTTTAGGATTAATTTCATAAAAAATATAGTTATATATATATATATATATATATATATATATATATATATATATATATATATATATATATATATACGTGCATGGCTATCTAACTGGGCTCCATACGTTACACAGGCACCCAGGCCTCCACTGTAAAGAATAAAGATTTCCGTGTATATTGCATTCAAATAGCATTAAATAGTAAATGTCTACGTGAGCAACGTGAGAGGGGTAAGAAATAAGCATCCAAAAAAGATACAAATGTTTACTATACTTTTAAATGTAACACGCCTCCATACATTTTACGTCTAGTAAGCCTCCTCTGAATAAATTTTTATGCGCACAGCGAGCGCATACGCCTCCGACAACGTTGCCAAATTTAAGTAACGTCTTCAACAAGGTGGCACGTGGTAAATTCGTTTTTTAAACATACCAGTAAACTGCTTATAATATTATTGTAAAATATAGTGAACAGCAATACAAAATCTCCCATTCCGTCAGTCTCTCTGTCCGTTGGCGCGAAAACTTAAAAACTACTTGACGGAAAACTAAAATATTTTAGAAATATATTAGTCTGAGACCTAGCTTAAAACCCAAAACATTTCCGATTAACTATGTACAGCATGAACACTTTAAAACATTAATTTCTAAAAATAAGATATTAGTGTCCATAATAAATAGTGTAGTCAAATAAAAATGTTTGGGGCATAACAAACCAAAAAGACAGTGTGTTCTGCGCTTGCATTAAATTATGTGGCATCCAAAAACTAATGGAAAATCCCGGGCCGGGAGGACAGTAAGCTTTCACCTTGTTGGGGATCATCAGACTGACGTAACCCTCAGGCAGCAGGCATAGTTCTGTTTTAGAAGAAGTGTTGACTATGCAGGATTGCTATTGATGGTTACGTCAGTCTGATGATCCCCAAAATTTTGCGCCACATTCAGAGGGTTGATCTTTTGACTTCTATCGCGAGAGAAAGTATTTTATTGGCGAAAAAAAATCTTTCGAGATTTTTTTCAGATCACGTTTGGGGGTGCCCAGATCAGGGAAAACATGGTTTCCGATTTCCGTCTGTATGCTGGCGCGGAAACTTAAAAACAGCGTGAGCGAGCACATTTTAATAAATAGTATCTATTTTTTGTTTAAAATGATACATTTTACACAAATTATACTTTGTATGTAGCTAAGTCTTTTACCGTTGATATAATAGTATTTTTTATTGTTTCTTTAATTCGAAAATATAAGCATTCTGATGAACCCAAAGCTTTCAGTGACAATTTCGATTTTTCTTACAACAGAATGTGAAAGAGTAGAAAAATGCTTGTTTAGTTTTGTAATAACTCTAAAACATTAGCTTAAAAGAAATAAACACGCAAATGACGATTTTACGTAAAAAAACTTGATAAAATTTTTATACAGGGTGGGAAGTTTAAAAAAATCTTTTCTATGTCTTTTTCCCCGACTGGGATTAAGCGTAAGTTCGTGGCTTTTTCTTTTTTAAAGTGCCTTTTACCTTGTATATAGAACAAACAAATATTATCTTTTTCTTCCCTCGCTGGAGGAGTTAATATTTTCTTCGTTTAATAATCGCCTCCCGAAATTTTTTCAGATCTTTATATTTTGGGGTTTCTGATTCACAAAAAATATTTTCTCATTTCCGTCAGTCTGTCCGTGGGCGCGAAAACTTGCTAATTACTCGAACAAAATAAAAAAAAAATGCATATAAATTAGGCTTTGTCCTGGCTCGAAACCGGCCAATAAAATTTATACAGGGCGGAATCCAACCTCAAAAACTATATTTCTGATTTCGTCGCTGTAACTAAAATACAAAAATTGTGTTTCGTCTATAGCTAAAGATTTTATCGTTGATATAATTTAAGGCACTGTTGATGCCCTAGATATAGGGCGGGCCACTTAAAAATTTTAATTTTGCTGGTTTTTGCTCTAGTTAAGGCACTGTATATTTTCCTACGATAATACTTATAATACTTAGTTACATTTTACATTAGTTAGTTATTATTTATAAACTTGCATGTGCTACAGTTTGAGTTGATATTATAGCTTACTAGTTAATGTAGGTTACGTGCTACTGTTGACAATTAAAGACAAAATAGTTTGCATTTTGAAAGTTTATTATTATTTCACGACAGATAATCCATGCAAAGAATTTTATATATTTTCAGTACTGAACTGATGTACTGAAGTTATAAGAAAGTATATTAACTGAGGACCAAGTAGGAATTTATTCTTACCTTGACAGTAATTCTGAATTATTAAAACTGTTTTTTTTAATTTCTTGTTTATTTTTAAAAATTGCATCGCTGACGCGCCACCCTTAAAAGTTTTAGGAGCCTAAGCCCGAGCTTTATAGGCTTTTTGGATAATAAGCTCCTGTATAGGGCGGACAACTTTAGAAAATTTAACTTAATATTTATAATAATTATTAATGTTTTTCACATATAGCTCTGTCGCTGGCAAAACTATATGCACTTTTTATTTATTGTTTCATCAGAGTATTTATCCATTTTAACATATTAAATCTTATTTATTCTTATCTAATTATCCTTTTTTAGTGTTCCTTGAAATGGAATCACTTCCATTTCAAGGAACACTAAAAACGTCCGTCTGTCAGAGGGGATTTTCTCTGAAACTGTTCAACGTAATCATTTGAAATTTAGCACAGAGATAGAGTGTGATGGACCAATTATAGACGTGAAGTATAGGAAGTTAAATTTCGATTCTGGGGGTTAATTTAGGGTGGCAAATTGGGAAATGGAAATTTTTTTCAAGGGCATTGTGTGGGGAGCCTAATGAAAGCTTATTGAAGAACGAATTAAACAATATTTATAATATATTTTCTATGCATTTTTTAAATATTTTTCGGAAAAAACGTGTAAAAATTGTTGTCCCCCACCACCCTTATCACTTATCACCAGAAGGAGCGTTTAGAAAAATCTGACAAAAAATCATGAACATTGAGAATTAGCTGTACCTAGATTAAACCAAAATTATCAGGATTGAACAATTCTACGCGATCAATTGTCATAAATAATTTAATTGTTTATTTCCTTATAACTGCTGAATTATTGGTTTTAGAAAAAAAGATTTTCGACAAAAAATATTTCTCACCATGTAAAGAACAACTTTTGTGCTTACACGATTCTCAAAATTTGTAATTTGGCCTATTCAGCTCCGCGCACACAGGATGTGATACGGCGTTGGTGCTGTCGGCGGCGGGTAGCGCGGCAGATGGGCGGAGGTCGGGCGGCCGAGGTTTGCTCAGGTTAAGTAGGGAGCACGGAACACTAATTGTGCAAGTATAGCTTGCACTGGACCGATTTTTTATATTTTTATTTCTGTTCCGTGAAAGGCAGATTTTTTGTATCCTTTATAAGTTACGCAGTGTGAAAATAATAATATATATAAAACAAATTTAAGCTCTATTATTTTCCTCTTTGCCTATAATTTCTTACACCTGTCTCACCTGTTATTTTTTTCTAAATAACTTTTAAAATGTAGCAAACCCATTTTGATGTAGATTACATTATTTAGCTGTAAATCGGTAAAAGCTAAAGTTGATATATAATATATAATCTACTTAGAATTTTGTTAGCTTAAAAATCCACCATTACCTGGTGTAAAGGGTAGAATTAAATTTTGATATTCATGTAATTTTTTAAGCAATGATTTATTTCATTACTATTATTTTTGTCGACTTTAAAACAATTTTTTAAGTATAAAAAATGAAAATAAATAGAATATTTAAAAAGAACCAAATCTATTTGGGTGTCTTTATTAATTTTAATATTTTGAATGGATATTTTCTCGAGAGTCTATTTTAATATTTTTTATTAGCTAGTATGCCATGGAAAATATAAGGTTCTAAAATAAATTTGACCAATGCGTACCAGTGTCTTACTTAAGGTGGACACAAGTTAATAGCTCGGTTAATTATGGAATTTCATTTTTGGCGTGTTGATGCAGTCACAACGCACATTTCCACTGTTTTAAAATTTTTTCTACCTCATAGACGTACGTTTTCATAGTGGTTAAAAGAAAATTATTTGATGTGCTTTGGGACCCTTTTAATTAAAAAAAATTAGATATGAATTTGCTACCTCCTGAAACTCGAATACGACGCTTGACAGAGTTGCGTCAACATGGGCTTTAAGCTTTTTGTTTAACGCTATATTTTAACGTTGAAAGTTGTGTATTTTTCCATTTTTACCTAACATAAGGAGTTTCTTACATCTTTTTGTTTTTTATTGCCTTAAGTCTTTAACAACCCTAAGCAACACATTGACTTTAAGAGAAATTATAAGTAAGTAATAAAAAAGTATCAAAATTGGTAATAGATTTAAATATTAAAAATAAATAAATACGTTTTAACATTTTAATAAAATCCTTCATTAAATGGGTGAAAATATAGTAGACTATTTAACCAGGCGATTCCAAACGTTTCGAGTAGTCAGTACACGTTGGTACTGACGACCGACGTTGGTACACGTTTCTAAAAAACATATTGTTGAAAATCAGCGACCAACATTTAATGCTAGTCGCCAAGAAATGAGCCGCTGAAATTTAACCATAGCGTTTTTAAAAACGTGTGCAAATGGATTCGCCAGCGACTCAAAAACTAACCATTTGCAGGCCCTTGTTTCAATAAAATTGATGCCACACAGAAAAAATTACGCAAAATCTCATTTAAAGTGTGGATGTTACAGATAATTATTATAATGTGTCGATTATACTACGCCGTTAAATATTACGATAAAAAGTTTTTCTCGCATTTTTTCAGTGTCAGGTAAATTTAAACAAAAATAACATGGTAATTTTGATAACTGACCCAATCAAAACAGAAGGGTTTTGATAGGAATGTTTGATTGAAAAACTTTCATTCGAACACTTTTCAGACATTCCTTTAAGGTCCAAGAACTAGTTCTAGTTTTAGTGAAATTTTAACGAGATAAATTGTTTTAGGAGCAGAAAAAGTTACACCTTCGTGTCTGTAAGTTTAACTCAGAAACAAACGAAAACATGCTCTTTAAATAGAAAACCAAGAATATCAAAAACTCCTAATATTATACTAAATTAAAGAACAACACTTTAATATTTGTAGAATGAGAATTTAGAGTTCTCCAAACCACCTGAAGATGCCTTATGTAATAAGGACTAAACAAATGATGGTAAAACAAGCTATTCTCCGGACTATATGTCCCTCCGAGTGCTGGATTACATACCAAAATTTGCCGTATTTTCTTCTAACAGAGTTAGATTGTAAAATACGTTTTCAGAATGCAAGAAACTACCAGGAAGAAGGAAACTTTTTCTTTAGTTAGGATGTCGTCACCTGCACACCAGTTTCGAACTCTTTAGTTCTCATCAGTACAAGATAGACATAGGCGCTGCCTATGTCTTACTGCTTATACAGTTCGACATCACAGCTTCAAAAGGATTTACTTTTTCCGAAGGAAGGTATGTTCGTCTAGCTTGTACTGATGAGAACTAAAAGTTTCCTTCTTCCTGGTAGTTTCTTGCATGTTAGAAGAAAATACGGCAAATTTTGATATGTAATCCAGCGCTCGTAGAGATATATAGTCCGGAGAATAGCTTGTTTTACCATCATTTGTTTAGTCCTTATTATATAAGGCATCTTCAGGTGGTTTAGAGAACTCTAAATTCTCATTCTACATATTTACGTGTACACCTGACAAGTGACAAGTAGACTTCATTCAACTTTAATATTTGTTATATTACTCTTGCGCTTAATTTTTGACCACGCCTCTGTACAATATACGAACTTAAGCATAATCTCGACACCATTAGTGGACATCCCTCTAAATGTGGGCAATATCTCTTTTGTTTAGACTTGGTAATGTTTCGTGTTAGAGCGTGACAACAATTTAGCAAAAATAAATTTTAAAAAAGTTCTACTACTGTAACATACATTAGTAATAAGAGTATCTATTATCTATTTTTATCGTTTTCTTATCATATAAAAAACTGTACAAATAAAGTTACAGACCCCTATATCAAAGCGTTCACCGATCTTATACTCATATGTACATTTTCGGAGCCCCAATCGTAATTTCAGCAACTACTTTAAAACATAAAATAATCATAAAAGTAAATTATTTACACACGCGTAAATCTTCCGTATTATTGGCCTCCTTACCTTGTTGCCATATTTCAGAGGCATAATAGTACGGAGAGCATGTGGAGGCAAATTCGTCAGTACCATTAATTAAAGTGTATATGCGTATAAAACGGTGGCGCCCCGTAGATAAAATATCGTGAACTGCATTGTATAACTGTACATGTATATCGACCCAAAAAGCCTCCGAACAAAAATTTGTGAAACTTCTTCTGCTGACTTAAATCTACAAATAAATCCATTATACACGCAAATTCGCTTTGGCCTCCGATTTTGCGAACGCGCCTCCGATTTTGGAGGCGTGTTCTATGAAAGCATATATATTTTGGAGGCGTATAAGACATTTTGCATATATATATATATATATATATATATATATATATATATATATATATATATATATATATATATATATAAGAATATAGAGAAATGAAGAAATATCGACAGGAAACTTTATAAGAAAAATGTTAAGAAAATATCGGGGAAACTGTCAGTATGGTAGTGCTCGACACGTGTTTCGTGCTTATTAGCACTCATCAGTCGCACATAACCAAGTTATAGGATGGGAAACTTGGAAGTTGAAAAAACACAAAGAGTTCACAGACCAGGGACCTGCTAGCACATTTGTGGTTGTGTTTTGTCAGGAGACCCAGGGATTTCCGGGCAACACCTGGAAAGGAGGTGTTGCCCGGAAATCCCTGGGTCTCCTGACAAAACATAACCACAAATGTGCTAGCAGGTCCCTGGTCTGTGAACTCTTTGTGTTTTTTCAACTTCCAAGTTTCCCATCCTATAACTTGGTTATGTGCGACTGATGAGTGCTAATAAGCACGAAACACGTGTCGAGCACTACCATACTGACAGTTTCCCCGATATTTTCTTAACCTCTATATATATATATATATATATATATATATATATATATATATATATATATATATATATATATATATATAAAGGGGGAAAATTTTTTTGGCTAATCGGACAAAACCAGTAAGTTGCGTTCTTGCATTAAAGTACGGGGAGTCCAAGATCTTATGGATAACCCCGGGCCGGTAGACAGTTAGCTTTCGTCCTTATTAGGACTCATCAGACTGATTTAACCCTTTGGCACCTTTCCACACATAGAAACCTCGCATATTATGTCGTCCGCTTTGGATAAAGACGGTACACGAAACTTACTGGTTTTGTCCGATTAGCCAAAATTTTTTCCACCTTTTTATATATGACGGACGCTAAATCCCTTTTTCTTATATATATATATATATATATATATATATATATATATATATATATATAACTCAGTATAGTATATATAGTATAGTATAGTAACTCAGTAAAAACAAATGGTATGAACAAAACAATAACGTTACTTTAGAGAAGGTAAACAATCGTGTGATTTTTGTAAAAACAACTTTTTTCTAACTATAATAGTTTTCGAGATATTTAAGTATTAAATTTTTGACTATTTTTTAAAAATCCCCTGTAGATAAGAAACTATAGAGAATTTGGCAACTCCGTAAACGGAATATGAATAGGGACTAGAAATGGCACATTTTCTCTAATTTAACCGACCTCGTATCTTTTACCATTTCGGAGATCGCAATAGTGGTATCACCTATTTTAGACGCTATGTATATGTATATATATATATATATATATATATATATATATATATATATATATATATATATATATATATATATCTATATATATATATATATATATATATATATATATATATATATAGAGTAAACTAGTAAATATTGGGGTATGCAGCAAATGAAAGTGTACTCTTTAAAGTTTAGTCCGAGCTTTCGGAAATTTTTATTTCCATCATCAGGGAATCTACAATTAATAGTTAAATGGGAGTGTGTTACATTAAACGAGCTTAAAGTAACTTACAACTTTGTTGAGGTTGGTCATCAAGATATCAATTGTAGAACTGAACATTGTCAAGACGAAAAGCCGTAATTTGGGTCCAAAACATTAAAACAAGTTAAAATTAATTTTTACAGAACACACAAACACTGATAAAATTGCTTAATTATTAGGAAAAGAGGCATTAGTTATATAAAATATTGTTTGAGTTTGATCTTAGGTTTCATTTTGAATACTGTCAATGACAGGAGAAAATAATTTTTTATATTCTTAACATTTTTGTAGGGTTAGGGACTAAATGTGTATAGTGGTTACACGAATTCAAGTTTTAGTGTGCAGTATCCTGATACCCGAGCAATAGCAAAGTTAAACCAAAGAAAAAATGGTATCATTCATATTAGAGGGTGGTTTATTATCTAGGAAAAGAAGATAAGAGTAGATTGAACTTAAATGATTAATATCTGTTTTTTTATTAATGCAGTTAGGCTGTTGTGAAATAAAGGCCATCTCCAGAAAAAGCCTCCTGGTGTAGATAGGTTCTGAGATTAAAATTTTTGTGGAATTGTAGTCCATGTTGTGATTAAATTTATTTGCATGTTCTGCTAAGGCGCATCTTTCTGGGTGAAGTCTACAGTCACTCCTGTGCGAAACAATGCGGTTAGAGATAGGTCTTGAAGTTTGACCAATGTATATTTTATCGCAGTCCGCACAAGGTATACTGTAGACCACATCAGACCTAGCTGTTAAAGGGGTTTTATCTTTGAGTTTAGAGTATACAGAGCGAATTGTAAGAACTGATTTGTTTGCAATTTTTATATCTTTAATGTGACTAAAAATCCTAGTCAGGCCGGGAGTGACCTCTCTAATGAAGGGTAAAGTTGCGAAAATAATTTTTCTTTCTGGGTTCGTCCCAACAACACTACTTACATGACTCCTATTAGGAGTATTGGTGTCAGTCAATGTATTGGACGAACTGTACAGTATCTTTTTTATTAAGGTTGGTGGGTAGGAGTTATCTGTAAAAAGTGTTAATAGGATGTCTAGATTCTTTTTGTGGAAGGATGGGTCTGAGATTTTCAAAACTCTGTTCTTCATTTGTTTTATTAAATTCACTTTTGTAGAGAATTTATGGTATGATAAATAGTTCAGGTACCTGCCTGAACTGCAAGGTTTCCTGTACCAGTCAATAATGATTTTATTCTCTGGAGAACGTATAAACTTGGTGTCCAGGAACGGGATAGCTTGTTCTTCATTCTCTGTTTCTATAGTGAATTGTATGTACGGATCATAACTGTTAATAGTTTCTACTATCTCATGAATACCATCCTGAGGTAAGGATAAAATGATATCATCTACATATTTTTTTATGAAGTGGAGATTGAAGGATAGGACAGGGATGACAGTGTCCAGCAGGTCGTCCATAACATAGGCTGCTAGAATAGGAGAAATAGAGGCACCCATCGGTGTGCCAAAAGTCTGTTTGTAATGTTTGTTATTAAAAGAGAAATATGTGTTTTCAAAAAGGAAGGTTATCAATTCCATAAAGGATTCTTTATTTATATTACAGTGAGTGCTGATACGGTCCCAGTTTTTGTGGATGGCTCTGTGAGCAGCATTTAAGTAAACGTTACTAAAAAGAGATATCACATCCAGACTAGCCAGGACATAATTGTTAGGTAATATCATGTTGTTGAATCTTTGTGTGACTTCAAACGAGTCTTTTATGTAATATTCATTATTATAGTCATAAGCTTTAGTTAGAATGTCTGTGACAAAAGATGCAATTAGCTCTGTAGGTGCTCCAATAGAGGCTACTATAGGCCTTACTGATAAAGTAGGTTTGTGTATTTTAGGGAGAGCATAAAATTTTGGGGATATACCTTTATAGCCAGTAAGTTGCTTTTTTTGAACTTCAGTAATCTGGTTAGTGGTTTTTAGTCTTTTAACCATATCATTGCATTTTCTCTGTATGGACAACGTGGGGTCCCTTGGTAGTTGAACATATGAAGTGCTAGTGACTATTAAGTCCTCAGTTAGTTGTAAGTAGTGTTCTTTGTTCATGATGACTGTCACGTTGCCCTTATCAGAATTTGTTACAATAATGTTGGGGTTGCTTTTTAGAAATTTTTGAGTTTTATTGTATAAATTATGAAAGAATGAATTATTAATTTTGTTATTGTGGATATAATTAGTAATTAAGTTAGTAGCTCTAGATATTGTGATATTTTTTAGTGAGATGTCATCTATGTTAGATGTGACATAATCCACGTCCGCCAAAACACTTTTGATGGAGATGTCCCTATTTATTATGGGTTCAATGCAAAATTTTGGACCAAGTGATAAGAACTGTAATACATCATCTGGTATTACTGTTTCTGTAAGATTTTTTATCCAATTAGGTTTGGTTTTGAGTTTTTTTATTGATTCTTCATTCTTTAATTTGTTTAGTTTGTTAATGTTATTAAATTTAGTTTTATGAAATAATCTATTGTAATGTCTCAGTTGTTTACCTGAGAAGTTATTGAAAATTAATTCATTAGTATGTGTAATTATTTCTACTTTAAGAGTTTGGAGAGACGTTTCTAATTTATTAATAACTTTGTGATTGCTCGCAATCTCAATACTTATCAATCTATTCCCTAACCTTCGGACATATTCAGTAATGTTTGAGTGTGCATCTTGTCGGAGTAGAAGTTCTTCAGTAGGTCTAGTCGTGGATGTAATGTGTTGTGGGAGGATGCCTAAACTTCTGCATTTGAGTAAGAAAGACCTTCGGTTGTACTCCTTGGCAAGTTTCATTTTGGTCTTGGACCACAGCTTCAGCTTCTCCACTGCAATGTTCCCGTATGTAGCCAAGATGGTTTGGTAAAACCCCATACCTGAGAGTTTAGAGAAGGGTAGTCGTTGCTGACTAGTTAAGGAGTAAACTAGTAAATATTGGGGTATGCAGCAAATGAAAGTGTACTCTTTAAAGTTTAGTCCGAGCTTTCGGAAATTTTTATTTCCATCATCAGGGAATCTACAATTAATAGTTAAATGGGAGTGTGTTACATTAAACGAGCTTAAAGTAACTTACAACTTTGTTGAGGTTGGTCATCAAGATATCAATTGTAGAACTGAACATTGTCAAGACGAAAAGCCGTAATTTGGGTCCAAAACATTAAAACAAGTTAAAATTAATTTTTACAGAACACACAAACACTGATAAAATTGCTTAATTATTAGGAAAAGAGGCATTAGTTATATAAAATATTGTTTGAGTTTGATCTTAGGTTTCATTTTGAATACTGTCAATGACAGGAGAAAATAATTTTTTATATTCTTAACATTTTTGTAGGGTTAGGGACTAAATGTGTATAGTGGTTACACGAATTCAAGTTTTAGTGTGCAGTATCCTGATACCCGAGCAATAGCAAAGTTAAACCAAAGAAAAAATGGTACCATTCATATTAGAGGGTGGTTTATTATCTAGGAAAAGAAGATAAGAGTAGATTGAACTTAAATGATTAATATCTGTTTTTTTATTAATGCAGTTAGGCTGTTGTGAAATAAAGGCCATCTCCAGAAAAAGCCTCCTGGTGTAGATAGGTTCTGAGATTAAAATTTTTGTGGAATTGTAGTCCATGTTGTGATTAAATTTATTTGCATGTTCTGCTAAGGCGCATCTTTCTGGGTGAAGTCTACAGTCACTCCTGTGCGAAACAATGCGGTTAGAGATAGGTCTTGAAGTTTGACCAATGTATATTTTATCGCAGTCCGCACAAGGTATACTGTAGACCACATCAGACCTAGCTGTTAAAGGGGTTTTATCTTTGAGTTTAGAGTATACAGAGCGAATTGTAAGAACTGATTTGTTTGCAATTTTTATATCTTTAATGTGACTAAAAATCCTAGTCAGGCCGGGAGTGACCTCTCTAATGAAGGGTAAAGTTGCGAAAATAATTTTTCTTTCTGGGTTCGTCCCAACAACACTACTTACATGACTCCTATTAGGAGTATTGGTGTCAGTCAATGTATTGGACGAACTGTACAGTATCTTTTTTATTAAGGTTGGTGGGTAGGAGTTATCTGTAAAAAGTGTTAATAGGATGTCTAGATTCTTTTTGTGGAAGGATGGGTCTGAGATTTTCAAAACTCTGTTCTTCATTTGTTTTATTAAATTCACTTTTGTAGAGAATTTATGGTATGATAAATAGTTCAGGTACCTGCCTGAACTGCAAGGTTTCCTGTACCAGTCAATAATGATTTTATTCTCTGGAGAACGTATAAACTTGGTGTCCAGGAACGGGATAGCTTGTTCTTCATTCTCTGTTTCTATAGTGAATTGTATGTACGGATCATAACTGTTAATAGTTTCTACTATCTCATGAATACCATCCTGAGGTAAGGATAAAATGATATCATCTACATATTTTTTTATGAAGTGGAGATTGAAGGATAGGACAGGGATGACAGTGTCCAGCAGGTCGTCCATAACATAGGCTGCTAGAATAGGAGAAATAGAGGCACCCATCGGTGTGCCAAAAGTCTGTTTGTAATGTTTGTTATTAAAAGAGAAATATGTGTTTTCAAAAAGGAAGGTTATCAATTCCATAAAGGATTCTTTATTTATATTACAGTGAGTGCTGATACGGTCCCAGTTTTTGTGGATGGCTCTGTGAGCAGGATTTAAGTAAACGTTCCTAAAAAGAGATATCACATCCAGACTAGCCAGGACATAATTGTTAGGTAATATCATGTTGTTGAATCTTTGTGTGACTTCAAACGAGTCTTTTATGTAATATTCATTATTATAGTCATAAGCTTTAGTTAGAATGTCTGTGACAAAAGATGCAATTAGCTCTGTAGGTGCTCCAATAGAGGCTACTATAGGCCTTACTGATAAAGTAGGTTTGTGTATTTTAGGGAGAGCATAAAATTTTGGGGATATACCTTTATAGCCAGTAAGTTGCTTTTTTTGAACTTCAGTAATCTGGTTAGTGGTTTTTAGTCTTTTAACCATATCATTGCATTTTCTCTGTATGGACAACGTGGGGTCCCTTGGTAGTTGAACATATGAAGTGCTAGTGACTATTAAGTCCTCAGTTAGTTGTAAGTAGTGTTCTTTGTTCATGATGACTGTCACGTTGCCCTTATCAGAATTTGTTACAATAATGTTGGGGTTGCTTTTTAGAAATTTTTGAGTTTTATTGTATAAATTATGAAAGAATGAATTATTAATTTTGTTATTGTGGATATAATTAGTAATTAAGTTAGTAGCTCTAGATATTGTGATATTTTTTAGTGAGATGTCATCTATGTTAGATGTGACATAATCCACGTCCGCCAAAACACTTTTGATGGAGATGTCCCTATTTATTATGGGTTCAATGCAAAATTTTGGACCAAGTGATAAGAACTGTAATACATCATCTGGTATTACTGTTTCTGTAAGATTTTTTATCCAATTAGGTTTGGTTTTGAGTTTTTTTATTGATTCTTCATTCTTTAATTTGTTTAGTTTGTTAATGTTATTAAATTTAGTTTTATGAAATAATCTATTGTAATGTCTCAGTTGTTTACCTGAGAAGTTATTGAAAATTAATTCATTAGTATGTGTAATTATTTCTACTGTAAGAGTTTGGAGAGACTTTTCTAATTTATTAATAACTTTGTGATTGCTCGCAATCTCAATACTTATCAGTCTATTCCCTAACCTTCGGACATATTCAGTAATGTTTGAGTGTGCATCTTGTCGGAGTAGAAGTTCTTCAGTAGGTCTAGTCGTGGATGTAATGTGTTGTGGGAGGATGCCTAAACTTCTGCATTTGAGTAAGAAAGACCTTCGGTTGTACTCCTTGGCAAGTTTCATTTTGGTCTTGGACCACAGCTTCAGCTTCTCCACTGCAATGTTCCCGTATGTAGCCAAGATGGTTTGGTAAAACCCCATACCTGAGAGTTTAGAGAAGGGTAGTCGTTGCTGACTAGTTAAGGAGTAAACTAGTAAATATTGGGGTATGCAGCAAATGAAAGTGTACTCTTTAAAGTTTAGTCCGAGCTTTCGGAAATTTTTATTTCCATCATCAGGGAATCTACAATTAATAGTTAAATGGGAGGGTGTTACATTAAACGAGCTTAAAGTAACTTACAACTTTGTTGAGGTTGGTCATCAAGATATCAATTGTAGAACTGAACATTGTCAAGACGAAAAGCCGTAATTTGGGTCCAAAACATTAAAACAAGTTAAAATTAATTTTTACAGAACACACAAACACTGATAAAATTGCTTAATTATTAGGAAAAGAGGCATTAGTTATATAAAATATTGTTTGAGTTTGATCTTAGGTTTCATTTTGAATACTGTCAATGACAGGAGAAAATAATTTTTTATATTCTTAACATTTTTGTAGGGTTAGGGACTAAATGTGTATAGTGGTTACACGAATTCAAGTTTTAGTGTGCAGTATCCTGATACCCGAGCAATAGCAAAGTTAAACCAAAGAAAAAATGGTACCATTCATATTAGAGGGTGGTTTATTATCTAGGAAGAGAAGATAAGAGTAGATTGAACTTAAATGATTAATATCTGTTTTTTTATTAATGCAGTTAGGCTGTTGTGAAATAAAGGCCATCTCCAGAAAAAGCCTCCTGGTGTAGTTAGGTTCTGAGATTAAAATTTTTGTGGAATTGTAGTCCATGTTGTGATTAAATTTATTTGCATGTTCTGCTAAGGCGCATCTTTCTGGGTGAAGTCTACAGTCACTCCTGTGCGAAACAATGCGGTTAGAGATAGGTCTTGAAGTTTGACCAATGTATATTTTATCGCAGTCCGCACAAGGTATACTGTAGACCACATCAGACCTAGCTGTTAAAGGGGTTTTATCTTTGAGTTTAGAGTATACAGAGCGAATTGTAAGAACTGATTTGTTTGAAATTTTTATATCTTTAATGTGACTAAAAATCCTAGTCAGGCCGGGAGTGACCTCTCTAATGAAGGGTAAAGTTGCGAAAATAATTTTTCTTTCTGGGTTCGTCCCAACAACACTACTTACATGACTCCTATTAGGAGTATTGGTGTCACTCAATGTATTGGACGAACTGTACAGTATCTTTTTTATTAAGGTTGGTGGGTAGGAGTTATCTGTAAAAAGTGTTAATAGGATGTCTAGATTCTTTTTGTGGAAGGATGGGTCTGAGATTTTCAAAACTCTGTTCTTCATTTGTTTTATTAAATTCACTTTTGTAGAGAATTTATGGTATGATAAATAGTTCAGGTACCTGCCTGAACTGCAAGGTTTCCTGTACCAGTCAATAATGATTTTATTCTCTGGAGAACGTATAAACTTGGTGTCCAGGAACGGGATAGCTTGTTCTTCATTCTCTGTTTCTATAGTGAATTGTATGTACGGATCATAACTGTTAATAGTTTCTACTATCTCATGAATACCATCCTGAGGTAAGGATAAAATGATATCATCTACATATTTTTTTATGAAGTGGAGATTGAAGGATAGGACAGGGATGACAGTGTCCAGCAGGTCGTCCATAACATAGGCTGCTAGAATAGGAGAAATAGAGGCACCCATCGGTGTGCCAAAAGTCTGTTTGTAATGTTTGTTATTAAAAGAGAAATATGTGTTTTCAAAAAGGAAGGTTATCAATTCCATAAAGGATTCTTTATTTATATTACAGTGAGTGCTGATACGGTCCCAGTTTTTGTGGATGGCTCTGTGAGCAGCATTTAAGTAAACGTTACTAAAAAGAGATATCACATCCAGACTAGCCAGGACATAATTGTTAGGTAATATCATGTTGTTGAATCTTTGTGTGACTTCAAACGAGTCTTTTATGTAATATTCATTATTATAGTCATAAGCTTTAGTTAGAATGTCTGTGACAAAAGATGCAATTAGCTCTGTAGGTGCTCCAATAGAGGCTACTATAGGCCTTACTGATAAAGTAGGTTTGTGTATTTTAGGGAGAGCATAAAATTTTGGGGATATACCTTTATAGCCAGTAAGTTGCTTTTTTTGAACTTCAGTAATCTGGTTAGTGGTTTTTAGTCTTTTAACCATATCATTGCATTTTCTCTGTATGGACAACGTGGGGTCCCTTGGTAGTTGAACATATGAAGTGCTAGTGACTATTAAGTCCTCAGTTAGTTGTAAGTAGTGTTCTTTGTTCATGATGACTGTCACGTTGCCCTTATCAGAATTTGTTACAATAATGTTGGGGTTGCTTTTTAGAAATTTTTGAGTTTTATTGTATAAATTATGAAAGAATGAATTATTAATTTTGTTATTGTGGATATAATTAGTAATTAAGTTAGTAGCTCTAGATATTGTGATATTTTTTAGTGAGATGTCATCTATGTTAGATGTGACATAATCCACGTCCGCCAAAACACTTTTGATGGAGATGTCCCTATTTATTATGGGTTCAATGCAAAATTTTGGACCAAGTGATAAGAACTGTAATACATCATCTGGTATTACTGTTTCTGTAAGATTTTTTATCCAATTAGGTTTGGTTTTGAGTTTTTTTATTGATTCTTCATTCTTTAATTTGTTTAGTTTGTTAATGTTATTAAATTTAGTTTTATGAAATAATCTATTGTAATGTCTCAGTTGTTTACCTGAGAAGTTATTGAAAATTAATTCATTAGTATGTGTAATTATTTCTACTTTAAGAGTTTGGAGAGACGTTTCTAATTTATTAATAACTTTGTGATTGCTCGCAATCTCAATACTTATCAATCTATTCCCTAACCTTCGGACATATTCAGTAATGTTTGAGTGTGCATCTTGTCGGAGTAGAAGTTCTTCAGTAGGTCTAGTCGTGGATGTAATGTGTTGTGGGAGGATGCCTAAACTTCTGCATTTGAGTAAGAAAGACCTTCGGTTGTACTCCTTGGCAAGTTTCATTTTGGTCTTGGACCACAGCTTCAGCTTCTCCACTGCAATGTTCCCGTATGTAGCCAAGATGGTTTGGTAAAACCCCATACCTGAGAGTTTAGAGAAGGGTAGTCGTTGCTGACTAGTTAAGGAGTAAACTAGTAAATATTGGGGTATGCAGCAAATGAAAGTGTACTCTTTAAAGTTTAGTCCGAGCTTTCGGAAATTTTTATTTCCATCATCAGGGAATCTACAATTAATAGTTAAATGGGAGTGTGTTACATTAAACGAGCTTAAAGTAACTTACAACTTTGTTGAGGTTGGTCATCAAGATATCAATTGTAGAACTGAACATTGTCAAGACGAAAAGCCGTAATATGGGTCCAAAACATTAAAACAAGTTAAAATTAATTTTTACAGAACACACAAACACTGATAAAATTGCTTAATTATTAGGAAAAGAGGCATTAGTTATATAAAATATTGTTTGAGTTTGATCTTAGGTTTCATTTTGAATACTGTCAATGAAAGGAGAAAATAATTTTTTATATTCTTAACATTTTTGTAGGGTTAGGGACTAAATGTGTATAGTGGTTACACGAATTCAAGTTTTAGTGTGCAGTATCCTGATACCCGAGCAATAGCAAAGTTAAACCAAAGAAAAAATGGTACCATTCATATTAGAGGGTGGTTTATTATCTAGGAAAAGAAGATAAGAGTAGATTGAACTTAAATGATTAATATCTGTTTTTTTATTAATGCAGTTAGGCTGTTGTGAAATAAAGGCCATCTCCAGAAAAAGCCTCCTGGTGTAGTTAGGTTCTGAGATTAAAATTTTTGTGGAATTGTAGTCCATGTTGTGATTAAATTTATTTGCATGTTCTGCTAAGGCGCATCTTTCTGGGTGAAGTCTACAGTCACTCCTGTGCGAAACAATGCGGTTAGAGATAGGTCTTGAAGTTTGACCAATGTATATTTTATCGCAGTCCGCACAAGGTATACTGTAGACCACATCAGACCTAGCTGTTAAAGGGGTTTTATCTTTGAGTTTAGAGTATACAGAGCGAATTGTAAGAACTGATTTGTTTGCAATTTTTATATCTTTAATGTGACTAAAAATCCTAGTCAGGCCGGGAGTGACCTCTCTAATGAAGGGTAAAGTTGCGAAAATAATTTTTCTTTCTGGGTTCGTCCCAACAACACTACTTACATGACTCCTATTAGGAGTATTGGTGTCAGTCAATGTATTGGACGAACTGTACAGTATCTTTTTTATTAAGGTTGGTGGGTAGGAGTTATCTGTAAAAAGTGTTAATAGGATGTCTAGATTCTTTTTGTGGAAGGATGGGTCTGAGATTTTCAAAACTCTGTTCTTCATTTGTTTTATTAAATTCACTTTTGTAGAGAATTTATGGTATGATAAATAGTTCAGGTACCTGCCTGAACTGTAAGGTTTCCTGTACCAGTCAATAATGATTTTATTCTCTGGAGAACGTATAAACTTGGTGTCCAGGAACGGGATAGCTTGTTCTTCATTCTCTGTTTCTATAGTGAATTGTATGTACGGATCATAACTGTTAATAGTTTCTACTATCTCATGAATACCATCCTGAGGTAAGGATAAAATGATATCATCTACATATTTTTTTATGAAGTGGAGATTGAAGGATAGGACAGGGATGACAGTGTCCAGCAGGTCGTCCATAACATAGGCTGCTAGAATAGGAGAAATAGAGGCACCCATCGGTGTGCCAAAAGTCTGTTTGTAATGTTTGTTATTAAAAGAGAAATATGTGTTTTCAAAAAGGAAGGTTATCAATTCCATAAAGGATTCTTTATTTATATTACAGTGAGTGCTGATACGGTCCCAGTTTTTGTGGATGGCTCTGTGAGCAGCATTTAAGTAAACGTTACTAAAAAGAGATATCACATCCAGACTAGCCAGGACATAATTGTTAGGTAATATCATGTTGTTGAATCTTTGTGTGACTTCAAACGAGTCTTTTATGTAATATTCATTATTATAGTCATAAGCTTTAGTTAGAATGTCTGTGACAAAAGATGCAATTAGCTCTGTAGGTGCTCCAATAGAGGCTACTATAGGCCTTACTGATAAAGTAGGTTTGTGTATTTTAGGGAGAGCATAAAATTTTGGGGATATACCTTTATAGCCAGTAAGTTGCTTTTTTTGAACTTCAGTAATCTGGTTAGTGGTTTTTAGTCTTTTAACCATATCATTGCATTTTCTCTGTATGGACAACGTGGGGTCCCTTGGTAGTTGAACATATGAAGTGCTAGTGACTATTAAGTCCTCAGTTAGTTGTAAGTAGTGTTCTTTGTTCATGATGACTGTCACGTTGCCCTTATCAGAATTTGTTACAATAATGTTGGGGTTGCTTTTTAGAAATTTTTGAGTTTTATTGTATAAATTATGAAAGAATGAATTATTAATTTTGTTATTGTGGATATAATTAGTAATTAAGTTAGTAGCTCTAGATATTGTGATATTTTTTAGTGAGATGTCATCTATGTTAGATGTGACATAATCCACGTCCGCCAAAACACTTTTGATGGAGATGTCCCTATTTATTATGGGTTCAATGCAAAATTTTGGACCAAGTGATAAGAACTGTAATACATCATCTGGTATTACTGTTTCTGTAAGATTTTTTATCCAATTAGGTTTGGTTTTGAGTTTTTTTATTGATTCTTCATTCTTTAATTTGTTTAGTTTGTTAATGTTATTAAATTTAGTTTTATGAAATAATCTATTGTAATGTCTCAGTTGTTTACCTGAGAAGTTATTGAAAATTAATTCATTAGTATGTGTAATTATTTCTACTTTAAGAGTTTGGAGAGACGTTTCTAATTTATTAATAACTTTGTGATTGCTCGCAATCTCAATACTTATCAATCTATTCCCTAACCTTCGGACATATTCAGTAATGTTTGAGTGTGCATCTTGTCGGAGTAGAAGTTCTTCAGTAGGTCTAGTCGTGGATGTAATGTGTTGTGGGAGGATGCCTAAACTTCTGCATTTGAGTAAGAAAGACCTTCGGTTGTACTCCTTGGCAAGTTTCATTTTGGTCTTGGACCACAGCTTCAGCTTCTCCACTGCAATGTTCCCGTATGTAGCCAAGATGGTTTGGTAAAACCCCATACCTGAGAGTTTAGAGAAGGGTAGTCGTTGCTGACTAGTTAAGGAGTAAACTAGTAAATATTGGGGTATGCAGCAAATGAAAGTGTACTCTTTAAAGTTTAGTCCGAGCTTTCGGAAATTTTTATTTCCATCATCAGGGAATCTACAATTAATAGTGAAATGGGAGTGTGTTACATTGAACGAGCTTAAAGTAACTTACAACTTTGTTGAGGTTGGTCATCAAGATATCAATTGTAGAACTGAACATTGTCAAGACGAAAAGCCGTAATTTGGGTCCAAAACATTAAAACAAGTTAAAATTAATTTTTACAGAACACACAAACACTGATAAAATTGCTTAATTATTAGGAAAAGAGGCATTAGTTATATAAAATATTGTTTGAGTTTGATCTTAGGTTTCATTTTGAATACTGTCAATGACAGGAGAAAATCATTTTTAATATTCTTAACATTTTTGTAGGGTTAGGGACTAAATGTGTATAGTGGTTACACGAATTCAAGTTTTAGTGTGCAGTATCCTGATACCCGAGCAATAGCAAAGTTAAACCAAAGAAAAAATGGTACCATTCATATTAGAGGGTGGTTTATTATCTAGGAAAAGAAGATAAGAGTAGATTGAACTTAAATGATTAATATCTGTTTTTTTATTAATGCAGTTAGGCTGTTGTGAAATAAAGGCCATCTCCAGAAAAAGCCTCCTGGTGTAGTTAGGTTCTGAGATTAAAATTTTTGTGGAATTGTAGTCCATGTTGTGATTAAATTTATTTGCATGTTCTGCTAAGGCGCATCTTTCTGGGTGAAGTCTACAGTCACTCCTGTGCGAAACAATGCGGTTAGAGATAGGTCTTGAAGTTTGACCAATGTATATTTTATCGCAGTCCGCACAAGGTATACTGTAGACCACATCAGACCTAGCTGTTAAAGGGGTTTTATCTTTGAGTTTAGAGTATACAGAGCGAATTGTAAGAACTGATTTGTTTGCAATTTTTATATCTTTAATGTGACTAAAAATCCTAGTCAGGCCGGGAGTGACCTCTCTAATGAAGGGTAAAGTTGCGAAAATAATTTTTCTTTCTGGGTTCGTCCCAACAACACTACTTACATGACTCCTATTAGGAGTATTGGTGTCAGTCAATGTATTGGACGAACTGTACAGTATCTTTTTTATTAAGGTTGGTGGGTAGGAGTTATCTGTAAAAAGTGTTAATAGGATGTCTAGATTCTTTTTGTGGAAGGATGGGTCTGAGATTTTCAAAACTCTGTTCTTCATTTGTTTTATTAAATTCACTTTTGTAGAGAATTTATGGTATGATAAATAGTTCAGGTACCTGCCTGAACTGCAAGGTTTCCTGTACCAGTCAATAATGATTTTATTCTCTGGAGAACGTATAAACTTGGTGTCCAGGAACGGGATAGCTTGTTCTTCATTCTCTGTTTCTATAGTGAATTGTATGTACGGATCATAACTGTTAATAGTTTCTACTATCTCATGAATACCATCCTGAGGTAAGGATAAAATGATATCATCTACATATTTTTTTATGAAGTGGAGATTGAAGGATAGGACAGGGATGACAGTGTCCAGCAGGTCGTCCATAACATAGGCTGCTAGAATAGGAGAAATAGAGGCACCCATCGGTGTGCCAAAAGTCTGTTTGTAATGTTTGTTATTAAAAGAGAAATATGTGTTTTCAAAAAGGAAGGTTATCAATTCCATAAAGGATTCTTTATTTATATTACAGTGAGTGCTGATACGGTCCCAGTTTTTGTGGATGGCTCTGTGAGCAGCATTTAAGTAAACGTTACTAAAAAGAGATATCACATCCAGACTAGCCAGGACATAATTGTTAGGTAATATCATGTTGTTGAATCTTTGTGTGACTTCAAACGAGTCTTTTATGTAATATTCATTATTATAGTCATAAGCTTTAGTTAGAATGTCTGTGACAAAAGATGCAATTAGCTCTGTAGGTGCTCCAATAGAGGCTACTATAGGCCTTACTGATAAAGTAGGTTTGTGTATTTTAGGGAGAGCATAAAATTTTGGGGATATACCTTTATAGCCAGTAAGTTGCTTTTTTTGAACTTCAGTAATCTGGTTAGTGGTTTTTAGTCTTTTAACCATATCATTGCATTTTCTCTGTATGGACAACGTGGTTTCCCTTGGTAGTTGAACATATGAAGTGCTAGTGACTATTAAGTCCTCAGTTAGTTGTAAGTAGTGTTCTTTGTTCATGATGACTGTCACGTTGCCCTTATCAGAATTTGTTACAATAATGTTGGGGTTGCTTTTTAGAAATTTTTGAGTTTTATTGTATAAATTATGAAAGAATGAATTATTAATTTTGTTATTGTGGATATAATTAGTAATTAAGTTAGTAGCTCTAGATATTGTGATATTTTTTAGTGAGATGTCATCTATGTTAGATGTGACATAATCCACGTCCGCCAAAACACTTTTGATGGAGATGTCCCTATTTATTATGGGTTCAATGCAAAATTTTGGACCAAGTGATAAGAACTGTAATACATCATCTGGTATTACTGTTTCTGTAAGATTTTTTATCCAATTAGGTTTGGTTTTGAGTTTTTTTATTGATTCTTCATTCTTTAATTTGTTTAGTTTGTTAATGTTATTAAATTTAGTTTTATGAAATAATCTATTGTAATGTCTCAGTTGTTTACCTGAGAAGTTATTGAAAATTAATTCATTAGTATGTGTAATTATTTCTACTTTAAGAGTTTGGAGAGACGTTTCTAATTTATTAATAACTTTGTGATTGCTCGCAATCTCAATACTTATCAATCTATTCCCTAACCTTCGGACATATTCAGTAATGTTTGAGTGTGCATCTTGTCGGAGTAGAAGTTCTTCAGTAGGTCTAGTCGTGGATGTAATGTGTTGTGGGAGGATGCCTAAACTTCTGCATTTGAGTAAGAAAGACCTTCGGTTGTACTCCTTGGCAAGTTTAATTTTGGTCTTGGACCACAGCTTCAGCTTCTCCACTGCAATGTTCCCGTATGTAGCCAAGATGGTTTGGTAAAACCCCATACCTGAGAGTTTAGAGAAGGGTAGTCGTTGCTGACTAGTTAAGGAGTAAACTAGTAAATATTGGGGTATGCAGCAAATGAAAGTGTACTCTTTAAAGTTTAGTCCGAGCTTTCGGAAATTTTTATTTCCATCATCAGGGAATCTACAATTAATAGTTAAATGGGAGTGTGTTACATTAAACGAGCTTAAAGTAACTTACAACTTTGTTGGGGTTGGTCATCAAGATATCAATTGTAGAACTGAACATTGTCAAGACGAAAAGCCGTAATTTGGGTCCAAAACATTAAAACAAGTTAAAATGAATTTTTACAGAACACACAAACACTGATAAAATTGCTTAATTATTAGGAAAAGAGGCATTAGTTATATAAAATATTGTTTGAGTATAATAAATAGGGACATCTCCATCAAAAGTGTTTTGGCGGACGTGGATTATGTCACATCTAACATAGATGACATCTCACTAAAAAATATCACAATATCTAGAGCTACTAACTTAATTACTAATTATATCCACAATAACAAAATTAATAATTCATTCTTTCATAATTTATACAATAAAACTCAAAAATTTCTAAAAAGCAACCCCAACATTATTGTAACAAATTCTGATAAGGGCAACGTGACAGTCATCATGAACAAAGAACACTACTTACAACTAACTGAGGACTTAATAGTCACTAGCACTTCATATGTTCAACTACCAAGGGACCCCATGTTGTCCATACAGAGAAAATGCAATGATATGGTTAAAAGACTAAAAACCACTAACCAGATTCCTGAAGTTCAAAAAAAGCAACTTACTGGCTATAAAGGTATATCCCCAAAATTTTATGCTCTCCCTAAAATACACAAACCTACTTTATCAGTAAGGCCTATAGTAGCCTCTATTGGAGCACCTACAGAGCTAATTGCATCTTTTGTCACAGACATTCTAACTAAAGCTTATGACTATAATAATGAATATTACATAAAAGACTCGTTTGAAGTCACACAAAGATTCAACAACATGATATTACCTAACAATTATGTCCTGGCTAGTCTGGATGTGATATCTCTTTTTAGTAACGTTTACTTAAATGCTGCTCACAGAGCCATCCACAAAAACTGGGACCGTATCAGCACTCACTGTAATATAAATAAAGAATCCTTTATGGAATTGATAACCTTCCTTTTTGAAAACACATATTTCTCTTTTAATAACAAACATTACAAACAGACTTTTGGCACACCGATGGGTGCCTCTATTTCTCCTATTCTAGCAGCCTATGTTATGGACGACCTGCTGGACACTGTCATCCCTGTCCTATCCTTCAATCTCCACTTCATAAAAAAATATGTAGATGATATCATTTTATCCTTACCTCAGGATGGTATTCATGAGATAGTAGAAACTATTAACAGTTATGATCCGTACATACAATTCACTATAGAAACAGAGAATGAAGAACAAGCTATCCCGTTCCTGGACACCAAGTTTATACGTTCTCCAGAGAATAAAATCATTATTGACTGGTACAGGAAACCTTGCAGTTCAGGCAGGTACCTGAACTATTTATCATACCATAAATTCTCTACAAAAGTGAATTTAATAAAACAAATGAAGAACAGAGTTTTGAAAATCTCAGACCCATCCTTCCACAAAAAGAATCTAGACATCCTATTAACACTTTTTACAGATAACTCCTACCCACCAACCTTAATAAAAAAGATACTGTACAGTTCGTCCAATACATTGACTGACACCAATACTCCTAATAGGAGTCATGTAAGTAGTGTTGTTGGGACGAACCCAGAAAGAAAAATTATTTTCGCAACTTTACCCTTCATTAGAGAGGTCACTCCCGGCCTGACTAGGATTTTTAGTCACATTAAAGATATAAAAATTGCAAACAAATCAGTTCTTACAATTCGCTCTGTATACTCTAAACTCAAAGATAAAACCCCTTTAACAGCTAGGTCTGATGTGGTCTACAGTATACCTTGTGCGGACTGCGATAAAATATACATTGGTCAAACTTCAAGACCTATCTCTAACCGCATTGTTTCGCACAGGAGTGACTGTAGACTTCACCCAGAAAGATGCGCCTTAGCAGAACATGCAAATAAATTTAATCACAACATGGACTACAATTCCACAAAAATTTTAATCTCAGAACCTAACTACACCAGGAGGCTTTTTCTGGAGATGGCCTTTATTTCACAACAGCCTAACTGCATTAATAAAAAAACAGATATTAATCATTTAAGTTCAATCTACTCTTATCTTCTTTTCCTAGATAATAAACCACCCTCTAATATGAATGGTACCATTTTTTCTTTGGTTTAACTTTGCTTTTGCTCGGGTATCAGGATACTGCACACTAAAACTTGAATTCGTGTAACCACTATACACATTTAGTCCCTAACCCTACAAAAATGTTAAGAATATAAAAAATTATTTTCTCCTGTCATTGACAGTATTCAAAATGAAACCTAAGATCAAACTCAAACAATATTTTATATAACTAATGCCTCTTTTCCTAATAATTAAGCAATTTTATCAGTGTTTGTGTGTTCTGTAAAAATTAATTTTAACTTGTTTTAATGTTTTGGACCCAAATTACGGCTTTTCGTCTTGACAATGTTCAGTTCTACAATTGATATCTTGATGACCAACCTCAACAAAGTTGTAAGTTACTTTAAGCTCGTTTAATGTAACACACTCCCATTTAACTATTAATTGTAGATTCCCTGATGATGGAAATAAAAATTTCCGAAAGCTCGGACTAAACTTTAAAGAGTACACTTTCATTTGCTGCATACCCCAATATTTACTAGTTTACTCCTTAACTAGTCAGCAACGACTACCCTTCTCTAAACTCTCAGGTATGGGGTTTTACCAAACCATCTTGGCTACATACGGGAACATTGCAGTGGAGAAGCTGAAGCTGTGGTCCAAGACCAAAATGAAACTTGCCAAGGAGTACAACCGAAGGTCTTTCTTACTCAAATGCAGAAGTTTAGGCATCCTCCCACAACACATTACATCCACGACTAGACCTACTGAAGAACTTCTACTCCGACAAGATGCACACTCAAACATTACTGAATATGTCCGAAGGTTAGGGAATAGATTGATAAGTATTGAGATTGCGAGCAATCACAAAGTTATTAATAAATTAGAAACGTCTCTCCAAACTCTTAAAGTAGAAATAATTACACATACTAATGAATTAATTTTCAATAACTTCTCAGGTAAACAACTGAGACATTACAATAGATTATTTCACAACACTAAATTTAATAACATTAACAAACTAAACAAATTAAAGAATGAAGAATCAATAAAAAAACTCAAAACCAAACCTAATTGGATAAAAAATCTTACAGAAACAGTAATACCAGATGATGTATTACAGTTCTTATCACTTGGTCCAAAATTTTGCATTGAACCCATAATAAATAGGGACATCTCCATCAAAAGTGTTTTGGCGGACGTGGATTATGTCACATCTAACATAGATGACATCTCACTAAAAAATATCACAATATCTAGAGCTACTAACTTAATTACTAATTATATCCACAATAACAAAATTAATAATTCATTCTTTCATAATTTATACAATAAAACTCAAAAATTTCTAAAAAGCAACCCCAACATTATTGTAACAAATTCTGATAAGGGCAACGTGACAGTCATCATGAACAAAGAACACTACTTACAACTAACTGAGGACTTAATAGTCACTAGCACTTCATATGTTCAACTACCAAGGGACCCCACGTTGTCCATACAGAGAAAATGCAATGATATGGTTAAAAGACTAAAAACCACTAACCAGATTACTGAAGTTCAAAAAAAGCAACTTACTGGCTATAAAGGTATATCCCCAAAATTTTATGCTCTCCCTAAAATACACAAACCTACTTTATCAGTAAGGCCTATAGTAGCCTCTATTGGAGCACCTACAGAGCTAATTGCATCTTTTGTCACAGACATTCTAACTAAAGCTTATGACTATAATAATGAATATTACATAAAAGACTCGTTTGAAGTCACACAAAGATTCAACAACATGATATTACCTAACAATTATGTCCTGGCTAGTCTGGATGTGATATCTCTTTTTAGTAACGTTTACTTAAATGCTGCTCACAGAGCCATCCACAAAAACTGGGACCGTATCAGCACTCACTGTAATATAAATAAAGAATCCTTTATGGAATTGATAACCTTCCTTTTTGAAAACACATATTTCTCTTTTAATAACAAACATTACAAACAGACTTTTGGCACACCGATGGGTGCCTCTATTTCTCCTATTCTAGCAGCCTATGTTATGGACGACCTGCTGGACACTGTCATCCCTGTCCTATCCTTCAATCTCCACTTCATAAAAAAATATGTAGATGATATCATTTTATCCTTACCTCAGGATGGTATTCATGAGATAGTAGAAACTATTAACAGTTATGATCCGTACATACAATTCACTATAGAAACAGAGAATGAAGAACAAGCTATCCCGTTCCTGGACACCAAGTTTATACGTTCTCCAGAGAATAAAATCATTATTGACTGGTACAGGAAACCTTGCAGTTCAGGCAGGTACCTGAACTATTTATCATACCATAAATTCTCTACAAAAGTGAATTTAATAAAACAAATGAAGAACAGAGTTTTGAAAATCTCAGACCCATCCTTCCACAAAAAGAATCTAGACATCCTATTAACACTTTTTACAGATAACTCCTACCCACCAACCTTAATAAAAAAGATACTGTACAGTTCGTCCAATACATTGACTGACACCAATACTCCTAATAGGAGTCATGTAAGTAGTGTTGTTGGGACGAACCCAGAAAGAAAAATTATTTTCGCAACTTTACCCTTCATTAGAGAGGTCACTCCCGGCCTGACTAGGATTTTTAGTCACATTAAAGATATAAAAATTGCAAACAAATCAGTTCTTACAATTCGCTCTGTATACTCTAAACTCAAAGATAAAACCCCTTTAACAGCTAGGTCTGATGTGGTCTACAGTATACCTTGTGCGGACTGCGATAAAATATACATTGGTCAAACTTCAAGACCTATCTCTAACCGCATTGTTTCGCACAGGAGTGACTGTAGACTTCACCCAGAAAGATGCGCCTTAGCAGAACATGCAAATAAATTTAATCACAACATGGACTACAATTCCACAAAAATTTTAATCTCAGAACCTAACTACACCAGGAGGCTTTTTCTGGAGATGGCCTTTATTTCACAACAGCCTAACTGCATTAATAAAAAAACAGATATTAATCATTTAAGTTCAATCTACTCTTATCTTCTTTTCCTAGATAATAAACCACCCTCTAATATGAATGGTACCATTTTTTTCTTTGGTTTAACTTTGCTATTGCTCGGGTATCAGGATACTGCACACTAAAACTTGAATTCGTGTAACCACTATACACATTTAGTCCCTAACCCTACAAAAATGTTAAGAATATAAAAAATTATTTTCTCCTGTCATTGACAGTATTCAAAATGAAACCTAAGATCAAACTCAAACAATATTTTATATAACTAATGCCTCTTTTCCTAATAATTAAGCAATTTTATCAGTGTTTGTGTGTTCTGTAAAAATTAATTTTAACTTGTTTTAATGTTTTGGACCCAAATTACGGCTTTTCGTCTTGACAATGTTCAGTTCTACAATTGATATCTTGATGACCAACCTCAACAAAGTTGTAAGTTACTTTAAGCTCGTTTAATGTAACACACTCCCATTTAACTATTAATTGTAGATTCCCTGATGATGGAAATAAAAATTTCCGAAAGCTCGGACTAAACTTTAAAGAGTACACTTTCATTTGCTGCATACCCCAATATTTACTAGTTTACTCCTTAACTAGTCAGCAACGACTACCCTTCTCTAAACTCTCAGGTATGGGGTTTTACCAAACCATCTTGGCTACATACGGGAACATTGCAGTGGAGAAGCTGAAGCTGTGGTCCAAGACCAAAATGAAACTTGCCAAGGAGTACAACCGAAGGTCTTTCTTACTCAAATGCAGAAGTTTAGGCATCCTCCCACAACACATTACATCCACGACTAGACCTACTGAAGAACTTCTACTCCGACAAGATGCACACTCAAACATTACTGAATATGTCCGAAGGTTAGGGAATAGATTGATAAGTATTGAGATTGCGAGCAATCACAAAGTTATTAATAAATTAGAAACGTCTCTCCAAACTCTTAAAGTAGAAATAATTACACATACTAATGAATTAATTTTCAATAACTTCTCAGGTAAACAACTGAGACATTACAATAGATTATTTCATAAAACTAAATTTAATAACATTAACAAACTAAACAAATTAAAGAATGAAGAATCAATAAAAAAACTCAAAACCAAACCTAATTGGATAAAAAATCTTACAGAAACAGTAATACCAGATGATGTATTACAGTTCTTATCACTTGGTCCAAAATTTTGCATTGAACCCATAATAAATAGGGACATCTCCATCAAAAGTGTTTTGGCGGACGTGGATTATGTCACATCTAACATAGATGACATCTCACTAAAAAATATCACAATATCTAGAGCTACTAACTTAATTACTAATTATATCCACAATAACAAAATTAATAATTCATTCTTTCATAATTTATACAATAAAACTCAAAAATTTCTAAAAAGCAACCCCAACATTATTGTAACAAATTCTGATAAGGGCAACGTGACAGTCATCATGAACAAAGAACACTACTTACAACTAACTGAGGACTTAATAGTCACTAGCACTTCATATGTTCAACTACCAAGGGACCCCACGTTGTCCATACAGAGAAAATGCAATGATATGGTTAAAAGACTAAAAACCACTAACCAGATTACTGAAGTTCAAAAAAAGCAACTTACTAGCTATAAAGGTATATCCCCAAAATTTTATGCTCTCCCTAAAATACACAAACCTACTTTATCAGTAAGGCCTATAGTAGCCTCTATTGGAGCACCTACAGAGCTAATTGCATCTTTTGTCACAGACATTCTAACTAAAGCTTATGACTATAATAATGAATATTACATAAAAGACTCGTTTGAAGTCACACAAAGATTCAACAACATGATATTACCTAACAATTATGTCCTGGCTAGTCTGGATGTGATATCTCTTTTTAGTAACGTTTACTTAAATGCTGCTCACAGAGCCATCCACAAAAACTGGGACCGTATCAGCACTCACTGTAATATAAATAAAGAATCCTTTATGGAATTGATAACCTTCCTTTTTGAAAACACATATTTCTCTTTTAATAACAAACATTACAAACAGACTTTTGGCACACCGATGGGTGCCTCTATTTCTCCTATTCTAGCAGCCTATGTTATGGACGACCTGCTGGACACTGTCATCCCTGTCCTATCCTTCAATCTCCACTTCATAAAAAAATATGTAGATGATATCATTTTATCCTTACCTCAGGATGGTATTCATGAGATAGTAGAAACTATTAACAGTTATGATCCGTACATACAATTCACTATAGAAACAGAGAATGAAGAACAAGCTATCCCGTTCCTGGACACCAAGTTTATACGTTCTCCAGAGAATAAAATCATTATTGACTGGTACAGGAAACCTTGCAGTTCAGGCAGGTACCTGAACTATTTATCATACCATAAATTCTCTACAAAAGTGAATTTAATAAAACAAATGAAGAACAGAGTTTTGAAAATCTCAGACCCATCCTTCCACAAAAAGAATCTAGACATCCTATTAACACTTTTTACAGATAACTCCTACCCACCAACCTTAATAAAAAAGATACTGTACAGTTCGTCCAATACATTGACTGACACCAATACTCCTAATAGGAGTCATGTAAGTAGTGTTGTTGGGACGAACCCAGAAAGAAAAATTATTTTCGCAACTTTACCCTTCATTAGAGAGGTCACTCCCGGCCTGACTAGGATTTTTAGTCACATTAAAGATATAAAAATTGCAAACAAATCAGTTCTTACAATTCGCTCTGTATACTCTAAACTCAAAGATAAAACCCCTTTAACAGCTAGGTCTGATGTGGTCTACAGTATACCTTGTGCGGACTGCGATAAAATATACATTGGTCAAACTTCAAGACCTATCTCTAACCGCATTGTTTCGCACAGGAGTGACTGTAGACTTCACCCAGAAAGATGCGCCTTAGCAGAACATGCAAATAAATTTAATCACAACATGGACTACAATTCCACAAAAATTTTAATCTCAGAACCTAACTACACCAGGAGGCTTTTTCTGGAGATGGCCTTTATTTCACAACAGCCTAACTGCATTAATAAAAAAACAGATATTAATCATTTAAGTTCAATCTACTCTTATCTTCTTTTCCTAGATAATAAACCACCCTCTAATATGAATGGTACCATTTTTTCTTTGGTTTAACTTTGCTATTGCTCGGGTATCAGGATACTGCACACTAAAACTTGAATTCGTGTAACCACTATACACATTTAGTCCCTAACCCTACAAAAATGTTAAGAATATAAAAAATTATTTTCTCCTGTCATTGACAGTATTCAAAATGAAACCTAAGATCAAACTCAAACAATATTTTATATAACTAATGCCTCTTTTCCTAATAATTAAGCAATTTTATCAGTGTTTGTGTGTTCTGTAAAAATTAATTTTAACTTGTTTTAATGTTTTGGACCCAAATTACGGCTTTTCGTCTTGACAATGTTCAGTTCTACAATTGATATCTTGATGACCAACCTCAACAAAGTTGTAAGTTACTTTAAGCTCGTTTAATGTAACACACTCCCATTTAACTATTAATTGTAGATTCCCTGATGATGGAAATAAAAATTTCCGAAAGCTCGGACTAAACTTTAAAGAGTACACTTTCATTTGCTGCATACCCCAATATTTACTAGTTTACTCCTTAACTAGTCAGCAACGACTACCCTTCTCTAAACTCTCAGGTATGGGGTTTTACCAAACCATCTTGGCTACATACGGGAACATTGCAGTGGAGAAGCTGAAGCTGTGGTCCAAGACCAAAATGAAACTTGCCAAGGAGTACAACCGAAGGTCTTTCTTACTCAAATGCAGAAGTTTAGGCATCCTCCCACAACACATTACATCCACGACTAGACCTACTGAAGAACTTCTACTCCGACAAGATGCACACTCAAACATTACTGAATATGTCCGAAGGTTAGGGAATAGATTGATAAGTATTGAGATTGCGAGCAATCACAAAGTTATTAATAAATTAGAAACGTCTCTCCAAACTCTTAAAGTACACATACTAATGAATTAATTTTCAATAACTTCTCAGGTAAACAACTGAGACATTACAATAGATTATTTCATAAAACTAAATTTAATAACATTAACAAACTAAACAAATTAAAGAATGAAGAATCAATAAAAAAACTCAAAACCAAACCTAATTGGATAAAAAATCTTACAGAAACAGTAATACCAGATGATGTATTACAGTTCTTATCACTTGGTCCAAAATTTTGCATTGAACCCATAATAAATAGGGACATCTCCATCAAAAGTGTTTTGGCGGACGTGGATTATGTCACATCTAACATAGATGACATCTCACTAAAAAATATCACAATATCTAGAGCTACTAACTTAATTACTAATTATATCCACAATAACAAAATTAATAATTCATTCTTTCATAATTTATACAATAAAACTCAAAAATTTCTAAAAAGCAACCCCAACATTATTGTAACAAATTCTGATAAGGGCAACGTGACAGTCATCATGAACAAAGAACACTACTTACAACTAACTGAGGACTTAATAGTCACTAGCACTTCATATGTTCAACTACCAAGGGACCCCACGTTGTCCATACAGAGAAAATGCAATGATATGGTTAAAAGACTAAAAACCACTAACCAGATTACTGAAGTTCAAAAAAAGCAACTTACTGGCTATAAAGGTATATCCCCAAAATTTTATGCTCTCCCTAAAATACACAAACCTACTTTATCAGTAAGGCCTATAGTAGCCTCTATTGGAGCACCTACAGAGCTAATTGCATCTTTTGTCACAGACATTCTAACTAAAGCTTATGACTATAATAATGAATATTACATAAAAGACTCGTTTGAAGTCACACAAAGATTCAACAACATGATATTACCTAACAATTATGTCCTGGCTAGTCTGGATGTGATATCTCTTTTTAGTAACGTTTACTTAAATGCTGCTCACAGAGCCATCCACAAAAACTGGGACCGTATCAGCACTCACTGTAATATAAATAAAGAATCCTTTATGGAATTGATAACCTTCCTTTTTGAAAACACATATTTCTCTTTTAATAACAAACATTACAAACAGACTTTTGGCACACCGATGGGTGCCTCTATTTCTCCTATTCTAGCAGCCTATGTTATGGACGACCTGCTGGACACTGTCATCCCTGTCCTATCCTTCAATCTCCACTTCATAAAAAAATATGTAGATGATATCATTTTATCCTTACCTCAGGATGGTATTCATGAGATAGTAGAAACTATTAACAGTTATGATCCGTACATACAATTCACTATAGAAACAGAGAATGAAGAACAAGCTATCCCGTTCCTGGACACCAAGTTTATACGTTCTCCAGAGAATAAAATCATTATTGACTGGTACAGGAAACCTTGCAGTTCAGGCAGGTACCTGAACTATTTATCATACCATAAATTCTCTACAAAAGTGAATTTAATAAAACAAATGAAGAACAGAGTTTTGAAAATCTCAGACCCATCCTTCCACAAAAAGAATCTAGACATCCTATTAACACTTTTTACAGATAACTCCTACCCACCAACCTTAATAAAAAAGATACTGTACAGTTCGTCCAATACATTGACTGACACCAATACTCCTAATAGGAGTCATGTAAGTAGTGTTGTTGGGACGAACCCAGAAAGAAAAATTATTTTCGCAACTTTACCCTTCATTAGAGAGGTCACTCCCGGCCTGACTAGGATTTTTAGTCACATTAAAGATATAAAAATTGCAAACAAATCAGTTCTTACAATTCGCTCTGTATACTCTAAACTCAAAGATAAAACCCCTTTAACAGCTAGGTCTGATGTGGTCTACAGTATACCTTGTGCGGACTGCGATAAAATATACATTGGTCAAACTTCAAGACCTATCTCTAACCGCATTGTTTCGCACAGGAGTGACTGTAGACTTCACCCAGAAAGATGCGCCTTAGCAGAACATGCAAATAAATTTAATCACAACATGGACTACAATTCCACAAAAATTTTAATCTCAGAACCTAACTACACCAGGAGGCTTTTTCTGGAGATGGCCTTTATTTCACAACAGCCTAACTGCATTAATAAAAAAACAGATATTAATCATTTAAGTTCAATCTACTCTTATCTTCTTTTCCTAGATAATAAACCACCCTCTAATATGAATGGTACCATTTTTTCTTTGGTTTAACTTTGCTATTGCTCGGGTATCAGGATACTGCACACTAAAACTTGAATTCGTGTAACCACTATACACATTTAGTCCCTAACCCTACAAAAATGTTAAGAATATAAAAAATTATTTTCTCCTGTCATTGACAGTATTCAAAATGAAACCTAAGATCAAACTCAAACAATATTTTATATAACTAATGCCTCTTTTCCTAATAATTAAGCAATTTTATCAGTGTTTGTGTGTTCTGTAAAAATTAATTTCAACTTGTTTTAATGTTTTGGACCCAAATTACGGCTTTTCGTCTTGACAATGTTCAGTTCTACAATTGATATCTTGATGACCAACCTCAACAAAGTTGTAAGTTACTTTAAGCTCGTTTAATGTAACACACTCCCATTTAACTATTAATTGCAGATTCCCTGATGATGGAAATAAAAATTTCCGAAAGCTCGGACTAAACTTTAAAGAGTACACTTTCATTTGCTGCATACCCCAATATTTACTAGTTTACTCCTTAACTAGTCAGCAACGACTACCCTTCTCTAAACTCTCAGGTATGGGGTTTTACCAAACCATCTTGGCTACATACGGGAACATTGCAGTGGAGAAGCTGAAGCTGTGGTCCAAGACCAAAATGAAACTTGCCAAGGAGTACAACCGAAGGTCTTTCTTACTCAAATGCAGAAGTTTAGGCATCCTCCCACAACACATTACATCCACGACTAGACCTACTGAAGAACTTCTACTCCGACAAGATGCACACTCAAACATTACTGAATATGTCCGAAGGTTAGGGAATAGATTGATAAGTATTGAGATTGCGAGCAATCACAAAGTTATTAATAAATTAGAAACGTCTCTCCAAACTCTTAAAGTAGAAATAATTACACATACTAATGAATTAATTTTCAATAACTTCTCAGGTAAACAACTGAGACATTACAATAGATTATTTCATAAAACTAAATTTAATAACATTAACAAACTAAACAAATTAAAGAATGAAGAATCAATAAAAAAACTCAAAACCAAACCTAATTGGATAAAAAATGTTACAGAAACAGTAATACCAGATGATGTATTACAGTTCTTATCACTTGGTCCAAAATTTTGCATTGAACCCATAATAAATAGGGACATCTCCATCAAAAGTGTTTTGGCGGACGTGGATTATGTCACATCTAACATAGATGACATCTCACTAAAAAATATCACAATATCTAGAGCTACTAACTTAATTACTAATTATATCCACAATAACAAAATTAATAATTCATTCTTTCATAATTTATACAATAAAACTCAAAAATTTCTAAAAAGCAACCCCAACATTATTGTAACAAATTCTGATAAGGGCAACGTGACAGTCATCATGAACAAAGAACACTACTTACAACTAACTGAGGACTTAATAGTCACTAGCACTTCATATGTTCAACTACCAAGGGACCCCACGTTGTCCATACAGAGAAAATGCAATGATATGGTTAAAAGACTAAAAACCACTAACCAGATTACTGAAGTTCAAAAAAAGCAACTTACTGGCTATAAAGGTATATCCCCAAAATTTTATGCTCTCCCTAAAATACACAAACCTACTTTATCAGTAAGGCCTATAGTAGCCTCTATTGGAGCACCTACAGAGCTAATTGCATCTTTTGTCACAGACATTCTAACTAAAGCTTATGACTATAATAATGAATATTACATAAAAGACTCGTTTGAAGTCACACAAAGATTCAACAACATGATATTACCTAACAATTATGTCCTGGCTAGTCTGGATGTGATATCTCTTTTTAGTAACGTTTACTTAAATGCTGCTCACAGAGCCATCCACAAAAACTGGGACCGTATCAGCACTCACTGTAATATAAATAAAGAAACCTTTATGGAATTGATAACCTTCCTTTTTGAAAACACATATTTCTCTTTTAATAACAAACATTACAAACAGACTTTTGGCACACCGATGGGTGCCTCTATTTCTCCTATTCTAGCAGCCTATGTTATGGACGACCTGCTGGACACTGTCATCCCTGTCCTATCCTTCAATCTCCACTTCATAAAAAAATATGTAGATGATATCATTTTATCCTTACCTCAGGATGGTATTCATGAGATAGTAGAAACTATTAACAGTTATGATCCGTACATACAATTCACTATAGAAACAGAGAATGAAGAACAAGCTATCCCGTTCCTGGACACCAAGTTTATACGTTCTCCAGAGAATAAAATCATTATTGACTGGTACAGGAAACCTTGCAGTTCAGGCAGGTACCTGAACTATTTATCATACCATAAATTCTCTACAAAAGTGAATTTAATAAAACAAATGAAGAACAGAGTTTTGAAAATCTCAGACCCATCCTTCCACAAAAAGAATCTAGACATCCTATTAACACTTTTTACAGATAACTCCTACCCACCAACCTTAATAAAAAAGATACTGTACAGTTCGTCCAATACATTGACTGACACCAATACTCCTAATAGGAGTCATGTAAGTAGTGTTGTTGGGACGAACCCAGAAAGAAAAATTATTTTCGCAACTTTACCCTTCATTAGAGAGGTCACTCCCGGCCTGACTAGGATTTTTAGTCACATTAAAGATATAAAAATTGCAAACAAATCAGTTCTTACAATTCGCTCTGTATACTCTAAACTCAAAGATAAAACCCCTTTAACAGCTAGGTGTGATGTGGTCTACAGTATACCTTGTGCGGACTGCGATAAAATATACATTGGTCAAACTTCAAGACCTATCTCTAACCGCATTGTTTCGCACAGGAGTGACTGTAGACTTCACCCAGAAAGATGCGCCTTAGCAGAACATGCAAATAAATTTAATCACAACATGGACTACAATTCCACAAAAATTTTAATCTCAGAACCTAACTACACCAGGAGGCTTTTTCTGGAGATGGCCTTTATTTCACAACAGCCTAACTGCATTAATAAAAAAACAGATATTAATCATTTAAGTTCAATCTACTCTTATCTTCTTTTCCTAGATAATAAACCACCCTCTAATATGAATGGTACCATTTTTTCTTTGGTTTAACTTTGCTATTGCTCGGGTATCAGGATACTGCACACTAAAACTTGAATTCGTGTAACCACTATACACATTTAGTCCCTAACCCTACAAAAATGTTAAGAATATAAAAAATTATTTTCTCCTGTCATTGACAGTATTCAAAATGAAACCTAAGATCAAACTCAAACAATATTTTATATAACTAATGCCTCTTTTCCTAATAATTAAGCAATTTTATCAGTGTTTGTGTGTTCTGTAAAAATTAATTTTAACTTGTTTTAATGTTTTGGACCCAAATTACGGCTTTTCGTCTTGACAATGTTCAGTTCTACAATTGATATCTTGATGACCAACCTCAACAAAGTTGTAAGTTACTTTAAGCTCGTTTAATGTAACACACTCCCATTTAACTATTAATTGTAGATTCCCTGATGATGGAAATAAAAATTTCCGAAAGCTCGGACTAAACTTTAAAGAGTACACTTTCATTTGCTGCATACCCCAATATTTACTAGTTTACTCCTTAACTAGTCAGCAACGACTACCCTTCTCTATATATATATATATATATATATATATATATATATATATATATATATATATATATATATATATATATATATACAGCCTGTTCAAAATGAAGTCGGCACTATTGCTAACTTTCTTATTAGAAGAGCTACGAATTCGACTAAATTAGCAAACTAGTGTATTTTTTTACGCTGATTATCATACTTATGTCAAAAAAACAATTGACAATCAGAATCACGTGATATTAACAAAAAGGTATTTTTTTTAAATGGAATGCCCTATATCTACTATAACCGTATGACAGAGTGTGAAATTCTAAACAAAATTTGTATTTTACTACATATCGCTAAAATTAATAATAACGGAGATATTTATATTTAAATCTAATTTACCATTAATTTGTTAACGCAGGCGGGCGTGGACCGTTTTGATAAAAACAAAACCTTTGACAGATCTGTCAATCTGTCACGATCAACATCCTATTTTGAGATATTTTTAGTTATGTTTGATATTTTTGGAATAAAATAGTATTTACACATTTTTTAGATAACCTTAATTTAGCAGATCGGCATGAAATATTTTTTCAACAAGATGGTGCGCTGCCGCACAATACCTACGTTGCTGCCAATCTACTGACTGAACTTTTTGGACGCGGACCAATTTTATGGCCTCCGCGTTCACCAGACATTACTCCTCTCGATTTTTATTTTTGGGGATTTTTAAAAAACGAGATTTATAAAAAAAACCGTACAATAATGTTAATGAACTACAAGAATCCATTACTAATATTATCAGTAACATTGATGGGCGAACCGTTTTGAAGGCTACACGGAAAGTTTTAAAATGTGCTCGGAAATGTGTTGAAGTAGAAGGGGATGTGTTTGAGCACTTGATTTAAGTTCATAATATTCTTATTTTTGTTAATGGCAAATAAAATCCCAATTAGTTGTCCTGGAAATTACAACAGAAAATGTATGTCGTTTTTATTATTATTTTTTTTTAAATTCATTATTATAAATAACATAATTATAAATTATTAATCACAACTACATGTAATAATCTTGTTTTTGTGATGGTTGCCTGTGAATAAGTTGTCGAGGAGGACCGTTTAATACGGCACACGACCGCCTGCGATAATAAATGGAAAATTACATTTAAATGTAAATATCTTCGTTATTATTAGTTTTAGCAATATGTAGTAAAGGAGAAATTTTGTTTAGAAATTCACTATCTATCAAACGGTTATAGCAGATATAGGGCATTCCATTTAAAAAAAATACATTTTTGTTAATATCACGTGATTCTGATTGTCAATTGTTCTTTTGACATTAGTATGATAATCAGCGTAAAAAAATACATTAGTTTGCTAATTTAGTCGAATTCGTAGCTCTTATAATAAGAAAGTTAGCAATAGTGCCGACTTCATTTTGAACAGGCTGTATATATATATATATATATATATATATATATATATATATATATATATATATATATATATATATATATATATATATATATATATATGTATATAACTTAAGTTTTATTTTCTGTAAAGTCCTTTTTTAAAAAACAATTTTTATTACTGAAAAATTCGACTGTTACAATTCGATTCTAATTCAAGACTAAAATTATTAACAATTAAAATAAAGTTCATTCAACATATATGCTATAATGCAATCTTGCTGATTCTGCTGAATCGACTGTTGTCGGGTGTGCTTGACCTGTGGAATGTGAAGGTGACTGACATATAACTCCTCCATCCTCAGAAAGAAGCATCCCCTGGAAGGTTGATTCTTGGGCATCGGGGTTGAAGAGGGATATCTACCCCTTGATTTTCTTCTGGTGTAGCTGTTGTCGGAGTCCTTTTCCATATTTTGGTTTTCTTAAGCCACAAATAGGTGACTGCAATAGCGACGGCAATATAAAGTGTAATGGTCCATAAGCTGGGCACATAGTAATTTTGGGTGTATTTTTCTATAGGCATTACTGGGTTCATGGGCGGCACGTCAAAACGTAATTTTTCCAATTCGATATTGAATTTTGGTTGGTTTTCGGGCGAAAACTGGAATTGTGGTGTATTTATAACCATTGGCCTTCCATGACTAATTTCTTGAAAAACTAGTTCTTGTTTGCGGAATATTATCTTACAATAATTTTGTTTTATAAGATATATTCCTATTAGTTCTCTTATTTCCATTTGGTTTTTGCAGTAAATTTCAAGATTTTCTTCTTTTGGGAAGACGGCCAAAAATTGATTAAGGTCCGGGATGATCTCCATATGATTTTCTGAAATCTGAAGTTTGCTGAAGCGGCATCTGCTGGTGCTTTGGTGAACTAAGATGTCTTCTTCGCAGGACGTGTTAAAATTAGACTGTAGGATACTTGGGCACTGATAAGGTTTACCTTGGGTACATATGCCATTTAGAGGTTTAATTATGTCGTCATTTTTTGATTTTAAAAAATATTTACTATTAGGGATAATAGTGACAAATTCTGACTCATACTTAGAAGGGATCGATAAGAAATAGTAAAGATCAAAATTTGTTTCATAGTCTATAGGCAAAGATAAAAAATAAGTAATTTTATTTAAATCGATTTTACAATTAATTTTTATAATATTTTCAAAATCTAATATATTTTCATATTTAAGTTCGAATGGAAATTGGTTTTTATAATGTGAGAATATTCTTTGTAATTCATAAAACAAATCTTTAGATTTAATTATACTGGGGTGCATGGTATTTAGTTTACAAAAAGTTACCGAATTTTCTATATCTTGCAACGTATTTAAAATTGAATTATATAAAATAATTAGTTGGTTAAATAAATCTTTTGCAAAAAGCATATCTTGATGCGTAGCGCCGTCTTTAACAATTTGACTTAGCTGCATTATTCTTGACTTTAGAATATACTCATTATGCATTATATCTTTAATAGTTTCGTTAAAATTTTGTACAATTTGGCTGCTTAAGGAATATTGCATTTTTAATTGATTTTCAATGCTTTTCTCATTGCTTTGTAGATGATTTAAAATCTTATAGATTTTTTCACCATCGCTAGCGTCTAAATTACCTGTTACACCTTTAATTACGTAACCTAAACCATTTATTAACCCTCTTTTTGTGCGATTATTTTTATGAAAGCGGATATTTTCTATTTTTTCTAAAATATTTTTTTTGCTAAAACTTGTCATTTTATAATAATTTTCTAATTCTTTACTATAAACCGTATTATTTACAAGATAAGACTTAAGATTACTAAATTGCTTATTTAAATTACTAAACTCGTTAAATAGAGGCTCTAAATTAAAATAATGAACAAAAGTGTGTTCCGTGCGTTGTAGTTTGGCAGGGCCCAAATTTATTGGCAGGACACCTAGATTTCTTGTAATGTTTCTTATTTCTATTCCTTGTCCGACCGTGAGGAACCTGAAATATTTTCAAAGTTATAAGTTTTCTTTTTTGGTCTTTTGACATTAGAAATGTGAATTTTCTCTGTAGTATTACCGTGTGTAGTTTTTATTTTCGCGGTTTTTAAATTTTTGTCGATAGATCTAATTTTTTCGTTTTTGTATTTGTTTAGGGTTTTACTTTGCTTTTGTTTGTTTTTAACAAAAACAGTGTCGGGGATTTCCGGTAGTTTTTCCCTATTTTCGTTGGCTTTATTTATGACGCATTCTTTTTTCTTTTGAATGTCTTCGTTAAGTTTTTGGTAAAGAATTTTTACTTTGTCGCGATGATTTAAAACATAATTATTTACAAGTTGTTTATCAATATCTAAATTAAAGGGGGATTCGGTGCCAAAATGGCCTGTTACGATTTCGTAAGGTTTTAGATTTGTGACTGAATGAATAGTGTTATTATAGGCTAGAAGTGCGTAATTTACTTTTATTTCTATGGGTTCTTTTTTGTACTCATTTTGGTTGTTAAGCAACCTTATGTGCTCTACGAGGGTAGAGTGAAATCGTTCTATGAGCCCATTTGACTCGGGGTGTTGCGAGCTTATAAAATGAATTTTAATTTTATGCGTTGACAAGAGTTCACGCACAACAGAATTCTTTATCTCAAGGCCGTTATCTGAAATGATCTGTTCAGGAATGCAATGGTGGGTGAAATATTTAACAAGGCTGTTTGCTACTTCAATACCTTGGGAAGAGATAAGTTTATATGCTTGTGCATACTTAGAGAAGGAATCAATTATTGTTAGAAATTTACAGTTCTCTAAAGTGATGCTGTCTATGTGTAAAATTTGAAATGGCTTTACGGCCGTTGGGGTGACATTAAACTCTAACCTAAGAGGTCGCCTGTCATATTTTGTGGATTGACAAATTTCACATTCATTAATATAAGTTTGTATTGATTTTTGTTGATTTGGCCAATAATATGTAGTTTTTATGCGTTTTTCGGTCTCTTCGATTCCTCGATGGTTAGTTTTTCCTTCGTGGTGGTTTTGTATTGTTTGTTTAATTTCGTCCTCGGATGTCACGTCAATTAGTTTTTTAGTACCTACATTTTATCATGTTGATTTGGGAATTTTTAAAATATTTTTGGAGGACAGAACTAAATTTTTCGTAAATTGGGTCTTCAAAATATAAGTAATATTTTATTTTGGTACAATGACCTCTTTAATAAATTTAATTATTTCTTGTTCATAGTTGTTTTTTGAAAACTGAATAAATGTTCTTTGTTTGGTTTTATACAGGGTGACTCTACTTGGTTCTGCAGGAGCAAAATTTACTTCAGAAACTATAATTTGGTTTTTTCCAAAATTTACGGGGCAATCAATTATAGGAATGCCTATAATAGGATTTTCTAGGTTAGAATGTACAGTTTGGTCACTGTCCTCGATTGCGTTTTCTGCGTTATCGAGATCGCCTGTCTCAACTATAACTGATTGATTTTCGTTTTGATCTTGACCTAAGTTTTGATTTATTTTATCTACGTATTCGCTAAGTTTAAAAATGGAGTCCGGTCCTGTCGTCGTTTCGTTTGCGTTTAACTCTATACGCGAGAGTGCGTCGGCATTTTTGTTTAAAACGCCTTTTTTATTCACTATGTCGTAATCGTATTCCTCTAGCTTCAAACGTTCATGCCTAACTTTAGAAATATCAAACTTGTATTTTTCGAATTTTAAATGATTAAAATTTTTACAATTTTTTGGCTGCACCTCGTAATTATCAAAATCAATTACTTCTATAGGTTCTGAAAAATCAACAGTTTTTTCTAATTCCGATAAATTACGAACTGGGCAAAATGTCTGATAATTTTCGACCTTTGCAAGGCACTCCGGTATTTCAAGATCATCAAATTTTAAATAAGGAATAATAACATCGCCGTTTTGTTTATTTTTAACATTAATTCTTACAACTTGTTCGCATCTCGGTTGTAACACTATACAGTTTGTATTGTTATGCGATATGCTATGATAAAATAGTTCTACTTCTGCTTTTGTAGTACTTATAATATTTTTATGCAAGTTTACAATAGCGCCAAGTAATGTTAGATTATCCATTCCTAGTAAACAATCGAAATAATCGTGGAAATTAAAAATATAAAATTTTAATGGTTTATTATTTACATTAAAAATGTTTGAACAAGGTATCATGGTACTAAATTTTTCTACCGTGGTACTGTGAGCTGTAGAAATTTGAAAAGGGTCATTTTTTACGTATCAATTAAAATTTTTAAATTAAATTCGGGAAAAATAATGTAGGGAAGTTTACTTTCATTATTAGTGAGATTCATTAATTGGAAATTGGGTAATTCGAGGCTTCTGCCCGAAAAAACTCCTTATTGTCATAATCTACAGGATGTTCGATATATGGTTGGGATTCTGGGCTATCAATCTCATATTGCTTTTGTTCTTCACATTCAGTGGAGTCGTCAATATGATTTTGATCGTCAATATGATCGTCAATATTATATAATTCCTCTATTATATAATTTGGTCTATTTTTAAATTGCGAATTAGGGTGATTATTAAAACTTTGATTTTGGCCATTATTAAATGGTGGTCTAAAAGTATTTCTTGTCGAGGTACTCATAGGTGTTGGATTTGAGAAGTTTTTATTTTGATTAGGCCTAAAAACATTTGGTCTAGGCCCAGGATTTCCACTAAATTGGGGTTGGTTTTGCCTTTGTAAAAATTGTGAATTATGCGGAAAATTTGTTAACTGTAAAGGCGGTGTAATTTTTGGTTTATTTTGGAAGTTTGGAAAATTTAGTTTAGTCATAGGTTTTTGTATATTTTTAAATTTTTTATGCTGCGCCGATTCAAGTTGAAAGTCATTTGTTAACATACTAAGAGCGGTATTTAAATCCGGGGGATTTTTAGTACGCATTAAGGAACCTATTGGGTCTTTTAACCCTCTTAATAATACCCTTAAAGCTAAATTTCGACAGTACTGAGACAAGATTTGAGCTTCATTTGCTCCACTGTGTGTAGCAATATATGAAATTTGTACATTTAGAATTTGTTGTAATCTATTGTAAAAATCAAATGGTGACTCATTTTCTTGTTTCATCTCTGTCATCTCGATATTCAAGGTGTAAATGTCACGTTTGTCTGCGTAAGCATTGAGAAGTGCAGTTTTTAAATCGTGCCAATTATTAATTATACAAGAAGATATATTCACAGCAGCTTCGCCTTTAATTTTTGCTAAAAGACTAGACATCAGATATTCATTCTGAAAGTCATTGAGATCTACTGTGTTGTAGAATTTATTAACCAATTTTTCTCCTACACTTAAGAATCTTGGGAGTAGTTCAGTTTCGCCATGAAATTCTGGAACCATGCCCAAATATTCTTGTTTTAATTGTGGTAAAGCCATTTTTGTATTATTAAAATTTGTATAACAGTTACAATTAAAATTTAGGGGAGATCTTGTGCGATACAAGGTTGAAATATTGGTGATTGATGAGTCTGAATCAGAATTTGTCCCTGAGTCTGAACTTTCAGAATTATATATTTTTAAAGAACCTCTATATGACATAGATACTTACAGAAAAACCAGTATCTTCTCCATGTAACGCCCTTCAATATTCACTTGAAGTTTTCACGTCACTGCGATGAGTTGCCGTCGATATTCACTCGGGGCTTCTCGTTAAGCTACTCAATTCACTTAACTGGATTTTAAGATCTGGGGATTGGAACTCGCGATTTTTTGACTTTTTGTCACTCACGAATTTTTAAAAACAGGTGTTCTATAAATTGTTGAAACAAACCGGTATTATATGCGTTAATGCCGTTAGAACATCCTACCGACTGCGCCACTTAAGTTTTATTTTCTGTAAAGTCCTTTTTTAAAAAACAATTTTTATTACTGAAAAATTCGACTGTTACAATTCGATTCTAATTCAAGACTAAAATTATTAACAATTAAAATAAAGTTCATTCAACGTATATGCTATAATGCAATCTTGCTGATTCTGCTGAATCGACTGTTGTCGGGTGTGCTTGACCTGTGGAATCTGAAGGTGACTGACATATAACTTATATATATATATATATATATATATATATATATATATATATATAGTTTTTAATTTTGTTTTCTTGGGGATTTAGTCCGTTGTGAGGCAAATAAAATGTGGTGTTTTTGGTTACATTTTATATTACTAACGTTTCGGTAATAGATATACCTTCATCAGAGTGCAGTAGCTGAAAACATTTTTTTATTTTAACAGTTTTTAGGTAATATTCTAGGAACTAGTTACTAAGTTTATATATAAGTATAAAGGTGTTACCTTTTATTAAAAATCCAAGGATTGGCACATTGTACTGCGAGGCACTTTATAAAAAATTGCACTTTCTGTTACTTTGAAGTTTTTAAACAGATAAGTCGGTATATACATATTTAGTCTAGCTTTATTAAATAGTAACTGAAAAACGCACATCTACTTTTGGCGAAGGGTCGTCTGACAATTTGGGAGTGTTTGCCAGATGTATCTATTTGGCTTAAGGGGTCCAATTATTGTTTTGAGGTCTATGTGTTTTTATTTATTATTTTTTAATTAATTAGTTATTAGTATTATGTAGCTTGTGAGAAGGGTGAGTTTATTTTATAATATTATGGTAAATTTTGTGAAGGTTTTTTGTGTCGGATTTAGCGTTTATAGCGTTTTTGTTTCTTTGGATTTCGATCATTTCAAGTATTTCTCGTTTTTTAGAATGATTTTCTGTATTTAGGATTTTTGTGTTTTTATAGTTGAAAGTATGTTGATTTTCGTCGCTGTGATGTGATAAGGCAGTCTTGTTTCTTTTGTCGAATTTGTGTCCATTTATTCTGTTTTTTAAGTGTTGGCTGGTCTGTCCAATATAAACAGCGTGGCAGTTATTGCATGGAATTTCATACACAACGTGAGTTTTTTTATCTTTGGGGATTGTTGATTTTAGCTTGCTGAAATTTTTTCTTAAAAGATTGTGGCCTTTGTGGCTGACAGTTATGTCGTGGTTTTTAAAAACGTTTTGAATTTTTTCTGATAGGTTAGGAATATATGGTAATGATAAGTAATTTTTATTATTTTTTGTTGTATGTTTGTTGTTTGGGTGTGTGTTGTAAAATTTGTGTATTCTTTCTTTAAAAATTTTGTTTATAAGCTGCTGCGGATAGTTATTTATTTTTAAAGTTTCTTTTGCTTTGTTGATTGCCCTTTCTCTAAATTCGGGATCAGATAGTTTTATGCTGCGGTCTGCGAGCCCAATAATAACGGTTTTTTTTTGGGATAGGGGGTGCTGTGAGTCAAAATGTAGGTATCTTGCAGACCAAGTTTTTTTAGTGTACCATTCTGTTCTTATTTTGTTGTTTTTATTGTATAGAGTTAGGTCAAGAAAGTTGATTTTGTTTTCGTTTTGTTTTTCTATTGTAAATTGTAGTTTGTGGTGGTAACTGTTAAATTTTTCTAGAATCAAGTTGCATTTATTTTTGGGTACAGCTGTTATACAGTCGTCGACATATCTGTAGAAAAAAGGTAAAGGGAAATCTAAGGGCGGGATTGTGTTTTCTTCGAGGTCTTCCAGGACGAGTTGGGCAATTACACTGGAAATTGAGGCACCCATAGCACATCCATCTATTTGTTTATAGAATTTTTTTTCATATTGGAAATATGTGGAGTTTAAGGTGATTTCAACCGCATTTAGAAATTCGTTTAGTGGTATGTCGGTGAAGGATTTTATTTTATCCCATTTTTTTGTTATTATTTCTTTTGTAAGATTGATAGGTATGTTTGTGTATAGTGATATAACGTCTAGAGATATCAGTAAGTGATCTTCGGGGATAATTATATTTTTAATTTTATTTTTGAAATCCATCGAATCATTAATATAATAATTGTTTTTGTTTACAACGGTCTCTAAAATATTTTTTAAAAAATTTGGAAAGGTTTTCAAATGGAGATTGGATGCACGACACTATGGGTCTAAGTGGAATATCCTCTTTGTGCAATTTCGGAAGTCCGTATATTCGTGGGGGTAGGGCGTTGTGAATTTTTAGTTTTTTTGCGGTGTTTGGTGATATAAAGGTTTTGTTTTCCCAATGTGTTATTATATCGTTGTTTTGTTTTTGGTATATGTTTGTTGGGTCGTTTCTTAATTCTTTATAGGTTTTGGAGTCTTGTAATAAGTTGGTCATTTTTTGTTCGTATTCGGTGGTGTACATTATAACAGTTTTATTGGTTTTGTCGGGTACCAATACTTTTAGGTTTTTATTTTTCTTTAAGAATGTTTCTGTTTTTCGTGTTTTTCTGAGTAATTCTTTTTTTGTATTGTTTACTCAGAAAAACACGAAAAACAGAAACATTCTTAAAGAAAAATAAAAACCTAAAAGTATTGGTACCCGACAAAACCAATAAAACTGTTATAATGTACACCACCGAATACGAACAAAAAATGACCAACTTATTACAAGACTCCAAAACCTATAAAGAATTAAGAAACGACCCAACAAACATATACCAAAAACAAAACAACGATATAATAACACATTGGGAAAACAAAACCTTTATATCACCAAACACCGCAAAAAAACTAAAAATTCACAACGCCCTACCCCCACGAATATACGGACTTCCGAAATTGCACAAAGAGGATATTCCACTTAGACCCATAGTGTCGTGCATCCAATCTCCATTTGAAAACCTTTCCAAATTTTTAAAAAATATTTTAGAGACCGTTGTAAACAAAAACAATTATTATATTAAAGATTCGATGGATTTCAAAAATAAAATTAAAAATATAATTATCCCCGAAGATCACTTACTGATATCTCTAGACGTTATATCACTATACACAAACATACCTATCAATCTTACAAAAGAAATAATAACAAAAAAATGTGATAAAATAAAATCCTTCACCGACATACCACTAAACGAATTTCTAAATGCGGTTGAAATCACCTTAAACTCCACATATTTCCAATATGAAAAAAAATTCTATAAACAAATAGATGGATGTGCTATGGGTGCCTCAATTTCCAGTGTAATTGCCCAACTCGTCCTGGAAGACCTCGAAGAAAACACAATCCCGCCCTTAGATTTCCCTTTACCTTTTTTCTACAGATATGTCGACGACTGTATAACAGCTGTACCCAAAAATAAATGCAACTTGATTCTAGAAAAATTTAACAGTTACCACCACAAACTACAATTTACAATAGAAAAACAAAACGAAAACAAAATCAACTTTCTTGACCTAACTCTATACAATAAAAACAACAAAATAAGAACAGAATGGTACACTAAAAAAACTTGGTCTGCAAGATACCTACATTTTGACTCACAGCACCCCCTATCCCAAAAAAAAACCGTTATTATTGGGCTCGCAGACCGCAGCATAAAACTATCTGATCCCGAATTTAGAGAAAGGGCAATCAACAAAGCAAAAGAAATTTTAAAAATAAATAACTATCCGCAGCAGCTTATAAACAAAATTTTTAAAGAAAGAATACACAAATTTTACAACACACACCCAAACAACAAACATACAACAAAAAATAATAAAAATTACTTATCATTACCATATATTCCTAACCTATCAGAAAAAATTCAAAACGTTTTTAAAAACCACGACATAACTGTCAGCCACAAAGGCCACAATCTTTTAAGAAAAAATTTCAGCAAGCTAAAATCAACAATCCCCAAAGATAAAAAAACTCACGTTGTGTATGAAATTCCATGCAATAACTGCCACGCTGTTTATATTGGACAGACCAGCCAACACTTAAAAAACAGAATAAATGGACACAAATTCGACAAAAGAAACAAGACTGCCTTATCACATCACAGCGACGAAAATCAACATACTTTCAACTATAAAAACACAAAAATCCTAAATACAGAAAATCATTCTAAAAAACGAGAAATACTTGAAATGATCGAAATCCAAAGAAACAAAAACGCTATAAACGCTAAATCCGACACAAAAAACCTTCACAAAATTTACCATAATATTATAAAATAAACTCACCCTTCTCACAAGCTACATAATACTAATAACTAATTAATTAAAAAATAATAAATAAAAACACATAGACCTCAAAACAATAATTGGACCCCTTAAGCCAAATAGATACATCTGGCAAACACTCCCAAATTGTCAGACGACCCTTCGCCAAAAGTAGATGTGCGTTTTTCAGTTACTATTTAATAAAGCTAGACTAAATATGTATATACCGACTTATCTGTTTAAAAACTTCAAAGTAACAGAAAGTGCAATTTTTTATAAAGTGCCTCGCAGTACAATGTGCCAATCCTTGGATTTTTAATAAAAGGTAACACCTTTATACTTATATATAAACTTAGTAACTAGTTCCTAGAATATTACCTAAAAACTGTTAAAATAAAAAAATGTTTTCAGCTACTGCACTCTGATGAAGGTATATCTATTACCGAAACGTTAGTAATATAAAATGTAACCAAAAACACCACATTTTATTTGCCTCACAACGGACTAAATCCCCAAGAAAACAAAATTAAAAACAATATATATATCAACAGTCCAAGAACCTGCCAAAAATACATATATATATATATATATATATATATATATATATATATATATATATATATATATATATATATATATATATATATATATATATATATATATATATACAGGGTGTCCCACGACGAACTGCCGCGATCGATTATGGAAAAAGTATAAATAGCAAAGATCTGAAAATTTGGTAACATACTAATGTCAATGGGGGCAATTCGGCTAAAATATTTTCAAAATGGTGGCACTTCCGGTTGTACCGGAAGTAGATATCAACTTGCTTATTTTAAATGGAACACCCTATATATTATTTCATTTTCGGATTTTACGTAAAATTCTAATCGCATTTCATGTATAATCTCCTATACCTAACTCTAACCGTTTTTGACATATTTCAAATTTTATGCCAAAAATGACTTTTGCAGGCCGAAAAATAATTATCGATTTTTCCTACATGAATGCCTTTATGATTTAATTAGGGTTGGTTTCCTTGTGGAAGGGGATCTACTTTAGTAGACTGTGTTGATAATTTGGTTTTTGATCACCCTGTATTTATTTAAATACAGGGTGATCAAAAACTAACATTAAAAATGAAATTGAAAACATCGTTAAAAGTCATTTTTTTCAAATGGAAGCCCCCTATTTTTATAATTTTACCCTACTCAGCATTAAAAATAAGGGTAACTTTGTATAAGGTTGTCTATTCCGAAAATCGATAGTTTTAGAAAAAATGGCAGTTTAACATTTTTCTATTGTAAAAATCATATACGGTTTTCAAGTTTTGTTATTAGTTGGCCATGACCGCGAGGCGCGGCCAAAAAAAACACTCGAGCACTACAGAAATGTCATTATTTCGTGCCATTTGACAATTATTGATAATAATCATGCCAGGGCGATTAAATTATACAAACGAAGATTATTTAAATTTGATTATTATCTATGGGGAATGTAACAAAGTTTTATCAGGAACATGCGAGACATTTGCTGACAGATATCTAGATAAACAGAAACCGTCACGGAACAGTGTTAAACGAATAATGGAAAATTTCAAAAATTCAGGGAAACAACTTATTTTAATAAATGTTCAAAATTTCCACCATGAGCTTTCAACAGAATTCTATGGATTGAGCTCTTTGAGATTCCTGTTTGTAGAGCCACTTGTCTTAATGCTGTCATATGATATGCCGCAAAATATCCCAAAATTGCAATTTCGACATTTTCATCATTGAGAATGGGTTTTCTTTTATGCATTTTTGCCTTAACGGTGCCAAAATTTTTGAAATTTTCCATTATTCGTTTAACACTGTTCCGTGACGGTTTCTGTTTATCTGGATATCTGTCAGCAAATGTCTCGCATGTTCTTGATAAAACTTTGTTACATTCCCCATAGATAATAAACAAATTTAAATAATCTTCGTTTGTATAATTTAATCGCCCTGGCATGATTATTATCAATAATTGTCAAATGGCAAGAAATAATGACATTTCTGTAGTGCTCGAGTGTTTTTTTTTGTCCGCGCCTCGCGGTCATGGCCAACTAATAACAAAACCTGAAAACCGTATATGATTTTTACAATAGAAAAATGTTAAACTGCCATTTTTTCTAAAACTATCGATTTTCGGAATAGACAACCTTATACAAAGTTACCCTTATTTTTAATGCTGAGTAGGGTAAAATTATAAAAATAGGGGGCTTCCATTTGAAAAAAATGACTTTTAACGATTTTTTCAATTTCATTTTTAATGTTAGTTTTTGACCACCCTGTATTTATTTATTACCAAATTATCAACAGAGTCTACTAAAGTAGATCCCCTTCCACAAGGAAACCAACCCCAATTAAATCATAAAGGCATTCATGTAGGAAAAATCGATAATTATTTTTCGGACTGTAAACGTCATTTGTGGCATAAAATTTGAAATATGTCAAAAACGGTTAGAGTCAGGTATAGGAGATTATACATGAAATGCCATTAGAATTTTACGTAAAATCCGAAAATGAAATAAGATATAGGGTGTTCCATTTAAAATAAGCAAGTTGATATCTACTTCCGGTACAAGCGGAAGTGCCACCATTTTGAAAATATTTTAGCCGAATTGCCCCCATTGACATTAGTATGTTACCAAATTTTCAGATCTTTGCTATTTATACTTTTTCCATAATCGATCGCGGCATTTCGTCGTGGGACACCCTGTATATATATATATATATATATATATATATATATATATATATATATATATATATATATATATATATATATATATATATATATATATATATATATATACATAGTTAAGTATGTTTGGAATTATCTGGAGAACTACTGTTTCGTCTTCCTCGGTGTCTAAGTTGTTAAAGTACACCACATCGACTCATCAGAGGCCTTACAGTAGCATGAGCATTTCTGCTCCCAAATAATTCCACAGTTCTTGCCTATAAAAGACAAACTGAAAGTTTTGAAAGGTAGAAGTTCTTGAGATTGCTCTCTGAGAAATGTCATAGGGATCCTTATCGGATCTCCCATGGTAGCTTGGATGTGGGAGTCTCGCGACCTCTCCACACTACCTGAGACATTCTCATTTATGAACATAGTTAAGTATGTTTGGAATTATCTGGAGAACTACTGTTTCGTCTTCCTCGGTGTCTAAGTTGTTAAAGTACACCACATCGACTCATCAGAGGCCTTACAGTAGCATGAGCATTTCTGCTCCCAAATAATTCCACAGTTCTTGCCTATAAAAGACAAACTGAAAGTTTTGAAAGGTAGAAGTTCTTGAGATTGCTCTCTGAGAAATGTCATAGGGATCCTTATCGGATCTCCCATGGTAGCTTGGATGTGGGAGTCTCGCGACCTCTCTACATATATATATATATATATATATATATATATATATATATATATATATATATATATATATATATATATATATATACATATATATGCAAAATGTCTTATACGCCTCCAAAATATATATGCTTTCATAGAACACGCCTCCAAAATCGGAGGCGCATTCGCAAAATCGGAGGCCAAAGCGAATTTGAGTGTATAATGGATTTATTTGTAGATTTAAGTCAGCAGAAGAAGTTTCACCAATTTTTGTTCGGAGGCTTTTTGGGTCGATATACATGTACAGTTATACAATGCAGTTCACAATATTTTATCTACGGGGCGCCACCGTTTTATACGCATATACACTGTAATTAATGGTACTGACGAATTTGCCTCCACATGCTCTCCGTACTATTATGCCTCTGAAATATGGCAACAAGGTAAGGAGGCCAATAATACGGAAGATTTACGCGTGTGTAAATAATTTACTTTTATGATTATTTTATGTTTTAAAGTAGTTGCTGAAATTACGATTGGGGCTCCGAAAATGTACATATGTTTACACGTGTGTACACGTGTACGGTGAACGCTTTGATATAGGGGTCTGTAACTTTATTTGTACAGTTTTTTATATGATAAGAAAACGATAAAAATAGATAATAGATACTCTTATTACTAATGTATGTTACAGTAGTAGAACTTTTTTAAAATTTATTTTTGCTAAATTGTTGTCACGCTCTAACACGAAACATTACCAAGTCTAAACAAAAGAGATATTGCCCACATTTAGAGGGATGTCCACTAATGGTGTCGAGATTATGCTTAAGTTCGTATATTGTACAGAGGCGTGGTCAAAAATTAAGCGCAAGAGTAATATAACAAATATTAAAGTTGAATGAAGTCTACTTGTCACTTGTCAGGTGTACACGTAAATATGTATAATGAGAATTTAGAGTTCTCTAAACCACCTGAAGATGCCTTATATAATAAGGACTAAACAAATGATGGTAAAACAAGCTATTCTCCGGACTATATGTCTCTACGAGCGCTGGATTACATATCAAAATTTGCCGTATTTTCTTCTAACATGCAAGAAACTACCAGGAAGAAGGAAACATTTAGTTCTCATCAGTACAAGATAGACGAACATACCTTCCTTCGGAAAAAGTAAATCCTTTTGAAGCTGTGATGTCGAACTGTATAAGCAGTAAGACATAGGCAGCGCCTATGTCTATCTTGTACTGATGAGAACTAAAGAGTTCGAAACTGGTCTGCAGGTGACGACATCCTAACTAAAGAAAAAGTTTCCTTCTTCCTGGTAGTTTCTTGCATTCTGAAAACGTATTTTACAATCTAACTCTGTTAGAAGAAAATACGGCAAATTTTGGTATGTAATCCAGCACTCGGAGGGACATATAGTCCGGAGAATAGCTTGTTTTACCATCATTTGTTTAGTCCTTATTATATAAGGCATCTCAGGTGGTTTAGAGAACTCTAAATTCTCATTCTACAAATATTAAAGTGTTTTTCTTTAATTTAGTATAATATTAGGAGTTTTTGATATTCTTGGTTTTCTATTTAAAGAGCATGTTTTCGTTTGTTTCTGAGCTAAACTTACAGACACGCCCCTGAAGGTGTAACTTTTTCTGCTCCTAAAACAATTTATATCGTTAAAATTTCACTAAAACTAGAACTAGTTCTTGGACCTTAAAGGAATGTCTGAAAAGTGTTCGAATGAAAGTTTTTCAATCAAACATTCCTATCAAAACCCTTCTGTTCTAGTTATCAAAATTACCATGTTATTTTTGTTTAAATTTAGGTACCTGACACTGAAAAAATGCGAGAAAAACTTTTTATCGTAATATATAACGGCGTAGTATAATCGACACATTATAATAATTATCTGTAACATCCACACTTTAAATGAGATTTTGCGTAATTTTTTCTGTGTGGCATCAATTTTATTGAAACAAGGGCCTGCAAAAATGTTTAGTTTTTGAGTCGCTGGCGAATCCATTTGCACACGTTTTTAAAAACGCTATGGTTAAATTTCAGCGGCTCATTTCTTGGCGACTAGCATTAAATGTTGGTCGCTGATTTTCAACAATATGTTTTTTAGAAACGTGTACCAACGTCGGTCGTCAGTACCAACGTGTACTGACTACTCGAAACGTTTGGAATCGCCTGGTTAAATAGTCTACTATATTTTCACCCATTTAATGAAAAATTTTATTAAAATGCTAAAACGTATTTATTTATTTTTAATATTTAAATCTATTACCAATTTTGATACTTTTTTATTACTTACTTATAATTTCTCTTAAAGTCAATGTGTTGCTTAGGGTTGTTAAAGACTTAAGGCAATAAAAAACAAAAGGATGTAAAAAACTCCTTATGTTAGGTAAAAATGGAAAAATACACAACTTTCAACGTTAAAATATAGCGTTAAACAAAAAGCTTAAAGCCCATGTTGACGCAACTCTGTCAAGCGTCGTATTCGGGTTTCAGGAGGTAGCAAATTCATATCTAATTTTTTTTTTAATTAAAAGGGTCCCAAAGCACATCAAATAATTTTCTTTTAACCACTATGAAAACGTACGTCTATGAGGTAGAAAAAATTTTAAAACAGTGGAAATGTGCGTTGTGACTGCATCAACACGCCAAAAATGAAATTCCATAATTAACCGAGCTATTAGCTTGTGCCCACCTGACGGAAATGAGAAAATATTTTTTTGTGAATCAGAAACCCCAAAATATAAAGATCTGAAAAAATTTCGGGAGGCGATTATTAAACAAAGAAAATATTAACTCCTCCAGCGAGGGAAGAAAAAGATAATATTTGTTTGCTCTATATACAAGGTAAAATGCACTTTAAAAAAGAAAAAGCCACGAACTTACGCTTAATCCCAGTCGGGGAAAAAGACATAGAAAAGATTTTTTTAAACTTCCCACCCTGTATAAAAATTTTATCAAGTTTTTTTACGTAAAATCGTCATTTGCGTGTTTATTTCTTTTAAGCTAATGTTTTAGAGTTATTACAAAACTAAACAAGCATTTTTCTACTCTTTCACATTGTGTTGTAAGAAAAATCGAAATTGTCACTGAAAGCTTTGGGTTCATCAGAATGCTTATATTTTCGAATTAAAGAAACAATAAAAAATACTATTATATCAACGGTAAAAGACTTAGCTACATACAAAGTATAATTTGTGTAAAATGTATCATTTTAAACAAAAAATAGATACTATTTATTAAAATGTGCTCGCTCACGCTGTTTTTAAGTTTCCGCGCCAGCATACAGACGGAAATCGGAAACCATGTTTTCCCTGATCTGGGCACCCGCAAACGTGATCTGAAAAAAATCTCGAAAGATTTTTTTTCGCCAATAAAATACTTTCTCTCACGATAGAAGTCAAAAGATCAACCCTCTGAATGTGGCGCAAAATTTTGGGGATCATCAGACTGACGTAACCATCAATAGCAATCCTGCATAGTCAACACTTCTTCTAAAACAGAACTATGCCTGCTGCCTGAGGGTTACGTCAGTCTGATGATCCCCAACAAGGTGAAAGCTTACTGTCCTCCCGGCCCGGGATTTTCCATTAGTTTTTGGATGCCACATAATTTAATGCAAGCGCAGAACACACTGTCTTTTTGGTTTGTTATGCCCCAAACATTTTTATTTGACTACATTATTTATTATGGACACTAATATCTTATTTTTAGAAATTAATGTTTTAAAGTGTTCATGCTGTACATAGTTAATCGGAAATGTTTTGGGTTTTAAGCTAGGTCTCAGACTAATATATTTCTAAAATATTTTAGTTTTCCGTCAAGTAGTTTTTAAGTTTTCGCGCCAACGGACAGAGAGACCGACGGAATGGGAGATTTTGTATTGCTGTTCACTATATTTTACAATAATATTATAAGCAGTTTACTGGTATGTTTAAAAAACGAATTTACTACGTGCCACCTTGTTGAAGACGTTGAATTTTACTTAAATTTGGCAACGTTGTCGGAGGCGTATGCGCTCGTTGTGCGCATAAAAATTTATTCAGAGGAGGCTTACTAGACGTAAAATGTATGGAGGCGTGTTACATTTAAAAGTATAGTAAAAATTTGTATCTTTTTTGGATGCTTATTTCTTACCCCTCTCACGTTGCTCACGTAGACATTTACTATTTAATGCTATTTGAATGCAATATACACGGAAATCTTTATTCTTTACAGTGGAGGCCTGGGTGCCTGTGTAACGTATGGAGCCCAGTTAGATAGCCGTGCACGTATATATATATATATATATATATATATATATATATATATATATATATATATATATATATATATATATATATATATATATAAATTAGAGAAAATGTGCCATTTCTAGTCCCTATTCATATTCCGTTTACGGAGTTGCCAAATTCTCTATAGTTTCTTATCTACAGGGGATTTTTAAAAAATAGTCAAAAATTTAATACTTAAATATCTCGAAAACTATTATAGTTAGAAAAAAGTTGTTTTTACAAAAATCACACGATTGTTTACCTTCTCTAAAGTAACGTTATTGTTTTGTTCATACCATTTGTTTTTACTGAGTTACTATACTATACTATATATATTATACTGAGTTATATAGATATATATATATATATATATATATATATATATATATATATATATATATATAAGGAAAAAGGGATTTAGCGTCCGTCATATATAAAAAGGGGGAAAAAATTTTGGCTAATCGGACAAAACCAGTAAGTTGCGTGTACCGTCTTTATCCAAAGCGGATGACATAATATGCGAGGGTTCTATGTGTGGAAAGGTGCCAAAGGGTTAAGTCAGTCTGATGAGTCCTAATAAGGACGAAAGCTAACTGTCTACCGGCCCGGGGTTATCCATAAGATCTTGGACTCCCCGTACTTTAATGCAAGAACGCAACTTACTGGTTTTGTCCGATTAGCCAAAAATTTTTTCCCCCTTTATATATATACATATATATATATATATATATATATATATATATATATATATATATATATATATATATATATATATATATATAGGTTAAGAAAATATCGGGGAAACTGTCAGTACGGTAGTGCCCGACACGTGTTTCGTGCTTATTAGCACTCATCAGTCGCACATAACCAAGTTATAGGATGGGAAACTTGGAAGTTGAAAAAACACAAAGAGTTCACAGACCAGGGACCTGCTAGCACATTTGTGGTTGTGTTTTGTCAGGAGACCCAGGGATTTCCGGGCAACACCTCCTTTCCAGGTGTTTCCCGGAAATCCCTGGGTCTCCTGACAAAACACAACCAGAAATGTGCTAGCAGGTCCCTGGTCTGTGAACTCTTTGTGTTTTTTCAACTTCCAAGTTTCCCATCCTATAACTTGGTTATGTGCGACTGATCTAATGATGTGCTAATAAGCACGAAACACGTGTCGAGCACTACCATAATGACAGTTTCCCCGATATTTTCTTAACATTTTTCTTATAAAGTTTCCTGTCGATATTTCTTCATTTCTCTATATTCTTATATATATATATATATATATATATATATATATATATATATATATATATATATATATATATATATATATATAACTATATTTTTTATGAAATTAATCCTAAAAAATTAGCAATGAACAATTTTATGCTCAAAATCGCTCTCACGTATTAAACCCCAAATATAGTCACACATCATGTGTTCATAAAGGTGCGTTTAGACTTGAGCACGCACGAACTGAGCATACGCGCACGGCATTCGTTCGCGCTCGCAAGCAGCGTTTAAATTAAAATTTAGTTTCTGACGCATGAACTGATCCAGTTGTTCCCAGTGTGTTAACCACGAACGTGAATATCGCAGCGGCTGCACATTTTTGTAAATCTAACATAGCTTTTCCAGTTCCCATGCTTGCTTTAATTTTGCTCTTTTCCCGTCGAAATGATCCCATAAGGCTTTTTATTTTTTTTTGTGTTTCTCCACTGTCTAAATACTCAATATTTAATTTATTTATCAGTTCTTGCCATGAATAATTTTTTTTCGTTTTTGAATAATATTCTGGGTGCTTAACATTCCATAAAATGGACACATTTTCATATTGTTGTAAAAGCAGTAAAACTGTATCATTACTCCACTCCATGCCTAAAGAAATTGTAATCCTACACACGTGAACGCTCAAGTCTAAACGCACCCTCGTATGACTTTATTCTCGTTCAAACTGAGCATTCGCGAACCCATTAATTCTTTTTGAGCATGTATATATACATATATATATATATATATATATATATATATATATATATATATATATATATATATATATATATATATATATATATATATATATATACAGGGTGTTTCCTAACCTCTCTGACAAAAGAAAGGAGGAGAACCCTCACATAATTTTAAGACGAAAATGTGTTATAAATTGTTTTAGAATGTCGCTTTGTTTTCGAAATACAGGGTGTTAAAAAAATAAAATTTTATGCGTTTTTTTTTAAATTATTAATTAGTGGCAAGCGATATTCCAGTGATATTTAGTACACATAATAAGGGGTTTAAATACTTTACTTTGTGTCCATTTTAAACTTTTCAAATAGTTCAGTGGCGGAGATCCGGGTAACGAGTACCATAATTTCGCAAAAATAAATAATACGGGCCTGTTTAGCATTGAATATTTTGATCTTACCTAATGTTAAAAATAATTTTAAGCAAATTACGTCTCTTGCGTTTTTCTCCTATCTCTTAGGGTTTTAGAGTAAAATGTAATTTATTTGCTATGTTACACGAAGTAACTACTAGTTGATACAGTATCAATAAAAATCATTTAAATAAAATTATTTAAAAATCTTACATAATGAACTCACATGAACAAAAGTCTAAAATAAACTGCTGAAAATGTCCTCCATGAGCCAGTAAACACCCGCGTACCCTGGATATCACTGGACTATTGCTTGCCAAAAAACGCATAAAATTTAATTTTTTTAACACCCTGCATTTCGAAAACAAAGCGACATTCTAAAAAATTTTATAACACATTTTCGTCTTAAAATTATGTGAGGATTCTCCTCCGTTCTTTTGTCAGAGAGGTTAGGAAACACCCTGTATATATATATATATATATATATATACAGGGTGTAACTAAATAAGTGTAAAACATTTAAGGGGGTGATTCCTCATCGAAAAAAAGATAGGATCTTTCATATAAAGAAACTTTATTGGAGCATCCCTTATTAAGATACAGCCCCTTAAAGGGGGTACATAAAATTTTTTTAACAATTTTTTTCACAAGCACTAAAAAAGTTACAATATTGAAATTAACCTGACATTTTCTACTACCAAAAAGACACTTAGCCAGTGATTTATTTGGTTTACCCCATGGTTGTAAGGGGTGGAAAACGCAACCCCTAAAATTTATTTCCAATGCAACTTTTTGTCTTATTATTTGTTTACCATTTAAAAATTTATTTCCGATAGCCTGATTCATTCTAAACAAAAAATGTCTCTTTAATTTTTTGCCCAAAATAAACCAGTTCGCAGCAAAAAATTATTTTACGATCAAGATACATATCGCCATGAAACGAAAATACGAAACTAATTTATCTAGTAGGTATCAAGCTGTCAGTTTGTAAATTTTTGAAATTGAAGTAATACTAATTGTGTATTGTTGTTCTGTTCTTAATTTGTTACTGTAATAATTCACTTGTTATTAAAATGGCATACACAAATGAGGAAATGGCTGATATGCATTACGTTTACGGTCTGTCGCAGGGGAATGAGTTAGAAGCTTCTAGAAGAAATGCTGAAATGTATCCTCAACGGCAGCATCCTTCACATAGAATATTTGCCCGACTTCATCAACGATTACGAGAATATGGTTCATTCGACAAAAGAACCCAGGATTGTGGTCGCTATCGAGAAGTAAGAACACCACAGCTTGAGGAGGCAGTACTTAATTTGATTGAAGAACAACCTACTACCAGTACTAGAAAGATTGCTTTCCAGCTAAATGTTGATCATATGACGTTATTTCGAATTTTAAAGGAACAACTCTTATACCGTTACCATCTGCAACGAGTACAGGCACTGTTACCGCGAGACTTTCCGAACCGTCTTGAATTTTGCAATTGGATGCTGGAAATGATTAGAAGAAATCGTGACTTTCTGAAGACGATCGAATTCACAGACGAATGTAATTTTTCTCGGGACAAGATTATTAATTTTCATAATTACCACATATGGGCTGATGAAAACCCTCACGCTATTGTCGAAACTAACCATCAAGAACAGTTTTCTCTTAACGTGTGGGCCGGAGTTATTGGGGATTATTTAATTGGGCCTCATTTTCTACCTCCTCGATTAAATGGTGAGGCATACGTTCAATTTTTAAGAGAAGTGCATCCCGTACTGCTGGAGGAAGTTCCTTTGGGCGTTAGAAGGGATATGTATTTTATGCATGATGGGGCTCCCGCCCATTTTAGTCAAGTAGCACGTCAGCATTTAACTGAGACATATGCAACTCAGTGGATAGGTCGAGGAGGACCACAGAATTGGCCCGCTCGATCCCCGGATCTCAATCCTCTCGATTTCTCTACTTGGGGCCATTTACAGCATTTGGTTTATCGTACTCCTGTTCGCGATGTAGAGGACTTAAGAAACCGCATCATCGATGCGTGCAGGGTAATAAGAGATACTCCAGGAATATTTCAGCGAATACGTGGCTCAATGCGCCGACGTCTAGACGCATGCGTAATGTCTGAAGGTAGACATATTGAACATTTAATATGATTTATAAATGTTGTATGTTTTGTTATTAATAAATTAGTTTTGTTTGTTCACCTTTAATCATTTAATGCAGGTAGTAACTACAAAATAACAATAAACCCAGTTCGCATTTATGACGATGTATCTCTGTAGTTGTTCGTAAAATAATTTTTTGCTGCGAACTGGTTTATTTTGGGCAAAAAATTAAAGAGACATTTTTTGTTTAGAATTAAACAGGCTATCGGAAATAAATTTTTAAATGGTAAACAAATAATAAGACAAAAAGTTGCATTGGAAATAAATTTTAGGGGATGCGTTTTCCACCCCTTACAACCATGGGGTAAACCAAATAAATCACTGGCTAAGTGTCTTTTTGGTAGTAGAAAATGTCAGGTTAATTTCAATATTGTAACTTTCTTAGTGCTTGTGAAAAAAATTGTTAAACAAATTTTATGTACCCCCTTTAAGGGGCTGTATCTTAATAAGGGATGCTCCAATAAAGTTTCTTTATATGAAAGATCCTATCTTTTTTTCGATGAGGAATCACCCCCTTAAATGTTTTACACTTATTTAGTTACACCCTGTATATATATATATATATATATATATATATATATATATATATATATATATATATATATAATATATATATATATATATATATATATATATATATATATATATATATATATATATATATATATATATATATATATACAGGGTGTCCGGTAACTTATGGGCCATAGAGCAACTGGAGATAGTAGATATAAAAATATGTCTTTTGAGCCAAATTTGCCCAAGTAAAATGTTAGAGGTTAAAGAGATACAGGGTGCTGAAAGTGAAAATTAATTTTCGAAAAATGATGATAATTTTGAAACGGTTTAAGATATCGAATTCAAAATCGGTATAACTAGGTTTTCGAGAGTGAGAAATTCGAATTTGGTGTTAATTTCAAGATACTCCCTAGAGGGCGCTTGCTACGTGCTTCATGTTGAACTAATTCATCCATATTTTTTTAACCGTGCAGTTACTAGTATTTATTCTTTAAACTATAAAAGAACCTACCTTTTTACGTAAAAAAGGTACTCTTGGTCGATCTCGATATCTCAAGCCGTTACCCAGATTCTAGCGTCTGAATGTTCCATTGCACATTCTGTTGATTGCTGAGAAATATTTAATTCACAAAGTGTGCCTTGCATTTTGACAAAATTTGTTGCGGTGAAAACTGTCATTATTTTCTACTTTTTCCCGTCAAAGGTACGTAAATAAAAAGTTTTTGCAATATCCAAGCACTGTAATCTTTTCAAATAAAAATGCCCAGGCTTAATAAGTTTTCTAACCGTGAATTACGTGATATGGTCTGCGTTTATGCACAAGCGAATTATAATAGTCGTGCTGCACTTAGAAGGTATGTAGAACTCTACCCAACCAGAATCATTCCAGACCGAAAAATATTTCAAAGAATATTCAATCAGTTAGGTGAAATAGGTTCGTTTTATATCAAAAATCCTGGTGGACGACCGAAAACTATAACGGTCGAACAAGAAGAAGAGATTAAGCACTAGGCGTTTGGAAGCTTCTACAGGAATAGGTAAATCGACCGTCTCAGAAGTCATCAATGCAGAAAATTTATTTCCTTACCATTTCACGCCCGTTCAAAATTTACTGCCAGGAGATTTGCCAGTCAGATCAGAATTCTGTCAAAATCTACTAACTAAGAATAACGAAGATCCCATGTTCCTGAGAAAAATATTATTTACTGACGAGGCAACTTTTACAAGACGCGGAATTTTTAACTGGAAAAATAATCATCACTATGCTTTGGAAAATCCACGACTACCCAAAGAAAGACATTTTCAACACGAGTTTTCGATAAATATTTGGTGCGGCATTATCGACAATTTCTTGATCGGCCCATATCAGTTTCCGCAGAGGCTTAATGGAGAACAATATGTGCAGTTTTTAGAAAACGATTTACCTTACCTCTGAACATAAGACACAATATGTGGTACATGCAAGATGGTGCCCCAGCACACTTTGCAGTTCCTGTTCGAAATCATTTAAATCAGCGTTTTCCACATCGGTGGATTGGTCGCGGTAGCGAATTTCCTTGGCCACCGCCTAGCCCAGATATTAACCCGTTAGATTTTTATCTGTGGGGTCACATGAAGCATTTGGTATATGGTGATGAATCCAATACACGGGAAGAACATGAACAAAAAATTCAAGAAGCCGCCATTGTTATAGGAGATAATCAGAATATCTTCCTGAATGTGAGACGTCATTTGTTAAAAAGCTTAAGAAAATGTATTGAAGTAAACGGTGGAGACTTTCAACATTTACTAAAGTGAATTAAAACAAATTTTTAATAGTTTCCAATATTTTCATTTTGTTTTTTTTTCTGCCTTTTTATCATCAAGTCCTAGAATCTGGGTAACGGCTTGAGATATCGAGATCGACCAAGAGTACCTTTTTTACGTAAAAAGGTAGGTTCTGTTATAGTTTAAAGTATAAATACTAGTAACTGCACGGTTAAAAAAATATGGATGAATTAGTTCAACATGAAGCACGTAGCAAGCGCCCTCTAGGGAGTATCTTGAAATTAACACCAAATTCGAATTTCTCACTCTCGAAAACCTAGTTATACCGATTTTGAATTCGATATCTTAAACCGTTTCAAAATTATCATCATTTTTCGAAAATTAATTTTCACTTTCAACACCCTGTATCTCTTTAACCTCTAACATTTTACTTGGGCAAATTTGGCTCAAAAGACATATTTTTATATCTACTATCTCCAGTTGCTCTATGGCCCATAAGTTACCGGACACCCTGTATATATATATATATATATATATATATATATATATATATATATATATATATATATATATATATATATATATATATATAACCTCTCTGACAAAAGAACGGAGGAGAATCCTCACATAATTTTAAGACGAAAATGTGTTATAAAATTTTTTAGAATGTCGCTTTGTTTTCGAAATGCAGGGTGTTAAAAAAATTAAATTTTATGCGTTTTTTGGCAAGCAATAGTCCAGTGATATCCAGGGTACGCGGGTGTTTACTGGCTCATGGAGGACATTTTCAGCAGTTTATTTTAGACTTTTGTTCATGTGAGTTCATTATGTAAGATTTTTAAATAATTTTATTTAAATGATTTTTATTGATACTAGTAGGTACTTCGTGTAACATAGCAAATAAATTACATTTTACTCTAAAACCCTAAGAGATAGGAGAAAAACGCAAGAGACGTAATTTGCTTAAAATTTTTTTAACATTAGGTAAGATCAAAATATTCAATGCTAAACAGGCCCGTATTATTTATTTTTGCGAAATTATGGTACTCGTTACCCGGATCTCCGCCACTGAACTATTTGAAAAGTTTAAAATGGACACAAAGTAAAGTATTTAAACCCCTTATTATGTGTACTAAATATCACTGGAATATCGCTTGCCACTAATTAATAATTTAAAAAAAAAAACGCAGAAAATTTTTATTTTTTTTAACACCCTGTATTTCGAAAACAAAGCGACATTCTAAAACAATTTATAACACATTTTCGTCTTAAAATTATGTGAGGGTTCTCCTCCTTTCTTTTGTCAGAGAGGTTAGGAAACACCCTGTATATATATATATATATATATATATATAATATATATATATATATATATATATATATATATATATATAATATATATATATTATATATATATATATATATATATATATATATATATATATGTATATATACATGCTCAAAAAGAATTAATGGGTTCGCGAATGCTCAGTTTGAACGAGAATAAAGTCATACGAGGGTGCGTTTAGACCTGAGCGTTCACGTGTGTAGGATTACAATTTCTTTAGGCATGGAGTGGAGTAATGATACAGTTTTACTGCTTTTACAACAATACGAAAATGTGTCATTTTATGGAATGTTAAGCACCCAGAATATTATTCAAAAACGAAAAAAAATTATTCATGGCAAGAACTGATAAATAAATTAAATATTGAGTATTTAGACAGTGGAGAAGCACAAAAAAAAATAAAAAGCCTTATGGGATCATTTCGACGGGAAAAGAGCAAAATTAAAGCAAGCATGGGAACTGGAAAAGCTATGTTAGATTTACAAAAATGTGCAGCCGCTGCGATATTCACGTTCGTGGTTAACACACTGGGAACAACTGGATCAGTTCATGCGTCAGAAACTAAATTTTAATTTAAACGCTGCTTGCGAGCGCGAACGAATGCCGTGCGCGTATGCTCAGTTCGTGCGTGCTCAAGTCTAAACGCACCTTTATGAACACATGATGTGTGACTATATTTGGGGTTTAATACGTGAGAGCGATTTTGAGCATAAAAGAAAAAGCATTTTGAGCATAAAATTGTTCATTGCTAATTTTTTAGGATTAATTTCATAAAAAATATAGTTATATATACAGGGTGTCTGGAAAACGTGTGTACAAAATGCTACCACGTATTCGTGAGACTAAAATAAGACGATTTAACCCAACTTACCTATATCCCAAAGTGTTTGGTTAGGGAGATACAGAGCCCCAAAGGGGTACTTAACGATTTACTTTTTTGGCTCTAACTTTTGAACCGACTTGTATACTTTAATGAAATTTTAATATTTTACGTTGGCCCTAAAGACTTATAAAACCATACCACAGTAGATGTTTGACATCGTCAGGGAAGTCAGGAACGGACTTGCCACCACACTCGTTGGGCCAAATTTTTTACAGGTTTCATTTTACATAGCTCAAAACTGATTTTTTAAATACTTTGGTCATTCCTCTTTGAAAAAGGTACTCTACATTTGTTTCGATAAAATTAGCGGTTTTCGAAAAAATTAAGTTTTTGTATAACACGTTATTGAAATAATTTTATCAGAATACTACAATAAAACACCAGTAGTTTTTATTTCGTTAACAATGAGTTATTGACAACACTATTCAAAATTGTCTGACTGATTATACAAGAATTAAGTAATGGAATATAGCGAATATGCTGCAAGCACTTGGCAATTGTGTGGAGGCAAGAAGAATTTATTCTGGTACATTTCCAAATCGACGTTCACCGCACCGAAGAACTTTCGAAAGGGTGGATCGTAGCTTAAGAGAAACAGGTAAAAAGTCAAGTGAAATAAAAAAATGCTAAAAATATCGAATCTTTTGCTAATCTATTTTAGGACGTTTTTTGCCGCGCCGTGGTGGAGAAGGGCCTCCAAGAAGAGCAAGACACTCTCAGTTAGAGGAGGAAATTCTGGATTAGATTGCTGAAAATCCTTCTAATAGTGTAAGAAAGCTGTCGGTTCAAGTTCATGCAACAAAGTGGGTTGTTCATGAGACCCTTCGAGAACAACTGCTACATCCGTATCACGTCCAAAAGGTACATGCCATGTCTCCCGCTGATTATCCTGCAAGAGTCAATTACGCAAATTGGTTTTCTCAACGATTTAGGCAAAATCCAAATTTTACTAGTATTGTTTTGTTCACGGACGAAGCCGGTTTCACCCGAGACGGTGTAATAAATTGCCATAATTTGCATATCTGGCATGAAGAAAATCCCCATGCAATAGAACAGGCAAAGCATCAACAAAGATTTATGGTTAACGTGTGGGCGGGGATTATTGGGAATCATCTCATTGGACCGTTCTTTATTGAAGACAGATTAAATGGTGCCATCTATTTGCAATTCTTGCAACAAAACTTAAACGGTTTATTAGAAAATGTGCCCTTAGAAATGTGGTTTATGCACGACGGTGCACTGCCCCATTTTAGCAATTTAGTTCGTCAGCACTTATCAAGTACTTTTGGTGATAGATGGATAGGTCGAGGTGGGCCTATTGTATGGCCACCGAGGTCGCCCGACATGACTCCTTTAGATTTCTTCTTGTGGGGAAATTTAAAAAGGCTTGTATGTATATTCAACGCCAGTTCACACCAGGGAAAACCTGATAGAAAGAATAACACACCATTGCAACGAAATTCGAGACAATCCTGGAATGTTATTTCAAGTACAACAAAACATCCGTCGGATAGGAAAATGAATAGAGGTACAGGGCGCCCACTTCGAAAATCTGCTGAACTAAACAAAAAGAAGGAGAGGTTTCACATTTTTAACATTTTTCTGTTTAAGCGATTTCTGAAATATCAAAAATATTCAGTTTTAAGTACTTTTTATGATTTAACTTTAACCTGTTAATAACACATTGTTAACGAAATAAAAACGACTGGTGTTTTATTGTAGTATTATTTCAATAACGTGTTATACAAAACCTTAATTTTTTCGAAAACGGCTAATTTTATCGAAACAAATGTAGTCTACCTTTTTTAAAGAGGAGTGACCAAAGTTTTTAAAAACTCAGTTTTCAGCTCTGTAAAATGATACCTGTCAAAAATTTGGCCCAACGAGTGTGGTGGCAAGTCCGTTCCTGACTTCCCTGACAATGTCAAACATCTACTGTAGTATGGTTTTATGAGTCTTTATGGCCAACATAAAATATTAAAATTTCATTAAATTATACAAGTCGGTTCAAAAGTTAGAGCCAAAACAGTAAATCGTTAGGTACCCTTTTGGGGCTCTGTATCTCCCTAACGAAACACTTTTGGATATAGGTAAGTTGGGTTAAATCGTCTTATTTTAGTCTCACGAATACGTGGTAGCATTTTGTACAGACCTTTTCCAGACACCCTGTATATATATATATATATATATATATATATATATATATATATATATATATATATATATATATATATATATATATATATATAAGAATATAGAGAAATGAAGAAATATCGACAGGAAACTTTATAAGAAAAATGTTAAGAAAATATCGGGGAAACTGTCATTATGGTAGTGCTCGACACGTGTTTCGTGCTTATTAGCACATCATTAGATCAGTCGCACATAACCAAGTTATAGGATGGGAAACTTGGAAGTTGAAAAAACACAAAGAGTTCACAGACCAGGGACCTGCTAGCACATTTCTGGTTGTGTTTTGTCAGGAGACCCAGGGATTTCCGGGCAACACCTGGAAAGGAGGTGTTGCCCGGAAATCCCTGGGTCTCCTGACAAAACACAACCACAAATGTGCTAGCAGGTCCCTGGTCTGTGAACTCTTTGTGTTTTTTCAACTTCCAACTTCCAAGTTTCCCGTCCTATAACTTGGTTATGTGCGACTGATGAGTGCTAATAAGCACGAAACACGTGTCGGGCACTACCATACTGACAGTTTCCCCGATATTTTCTTAACCTATATATATATATATATATATATATATATATATATATATATATATATATATATATATATATATATATATATATATACAGTCAACTTCGGATATAACGACCCCCGCATATAACGAACCACCGGTTATTACGAACAAAAATTATGGTCCGGCCAAAACGCCATAAGAATGTATGTATTTTTTGTTCGTTTATAACGAACCCGGCTATAACGAACTATCGGCTATAGCGAACCCTATTTTGATTAGATTTTGCTTGTGGAAGTTCGGTTATAACGAACTGTCGAAATTTCACGTACGTATCACTTCCATATTCGTAAAGTAACGGCCGAGAATTGCAACCATAGAGAAGCGACAAAGACAATACAAGATTTCACAGGGCATGTGCGATGATAATGTGGACTTCTGTCAATACCGCATCATTAGTGTGACGAAATATCTTTCTCCGTTCAATATTGTGGATACGTGTCTGCCCAAAGTCAGCAAAACTGGTTCCCTAAATATCAAAGGCACCGACACGTTTTGTCGCTTCTCTATGGTTGGTATTCTCGGATAACGGGTCGAGTAGCGACCTGTCAGGCGCCATTTCAATTTGTAGTTTAATTTCGGCAATAGGCGAGGGAATATTGTTCTAGCATGGAGCAGAGCGCGCCAAAATTCAGCAAGCGAAAAAGCAGAAAAAGTTGACATAATTACAAAACTGCAAAATGGGGTTGTAAATGCCTAAATCTGTAGGGACTATCAGTTACAAAAGTCAAAGACTATTAATATTCGTAAATTTTAATAATAATAATTTTGACAAGAGTGTTGATTGAGTCTGGTGATTACTTACAAATTAAAATTGAAAAACATGTACTAGAAAAAAGAAAAAATTTAAAATTACTGATTTTGTATACATTATACAAATATGTATGTTTAATAAGTACATAATTTAAAAATACTATTATGTATTGATTATAATAAACGACTCATAAAAAGTACCATACAGTACATAGTACATATTTGTTTTATTCTCTGCATTTCGGATATAACGAACGCCCTGCTATAACGAACTGTTTAAAGATCCCCTTGGTGGTTCGTTATATCCGAAGTTGACTGTATATATATATATATATATATATGTATATACATATATATGTATATATATATATATATATATATATATATATATATATATATATATATATATATATATATATATATATATATATATATATATATATATATATATATATATATATATATATATATAGATAGATATATATATAGATAGATATAAATTTACATTGTGGCACCATAAAATATATATAATGACAATGAGGCACCCGTAAATGCAATTTGGCACCCGACTTCGGGTGCCAGATTGTTTTGCTGTGTAAATTTTTTATATTATAGAGAAAGCCGTTATACACCTTATATTAAAAAATAAGGTGGGTGCCTCATTTACGTCGAATTTCTCTCGATATACAATTTAGTTCAGTGGTTTAATCTTAGATGGCGCTGCGATATATATACATGTATGTTATAATAAAATTATTGCCAATCTGGCCCACGATATAAGCACGGAAGTGGGGCACCCGTAACCCGGCAACACTGGACTTGTTTAAAGACGCAAATCTTGCAAAAAATCTTCTGATAAGCAGAATAACGACGTTGGTTGCGCAAATTAAAATATAAAAGAATATTTCTAGTTTGTGCTTTGTATATATACGTTGATGGTGTGTGTTGTGTTCGTGACACCCAAAGATGAATTTACTTTCCGGCATGTCTCAAAGGACCAAACGATTAGTAAGCTTGGCTATCCGTAAGTACGAATTTTATGAGAATTAATTATAATTATTGGAGATTTTCAAGTGTCCATGTTTTAAAAACAATAAATTACTGAATTTAGATATAAAATATGATACATAAAGGGACCACCCCTACAAGTTTTTTATTATTATTATATTACATAAATATGCATTGATTGACGGTTTCAATTTTTTTTGTCACTTTTTGGTAACTGATCTTAAAATTATTTTAATTTCTAATCTAAAATGCCCCAAATGAGTCAAAATGATTATTTTTAAATGAGTCTGGACAAAATAATCTTCATTTTGTTTTTTAAATTTGTAAAATTGTTTTTTTACGTTTATTAACTTTTTTAAACGAAACCGTGGCAGCGCATTAGCATAATCAGAAAAAGCATGTTATTACGAATACATTAAAAAAAATTAAAATGCACTTCAAAAATAATTTAATAAGCTGGGCGCCAAAAAAATAGGAACAGCCGATTTTTAGCACAATTTTCAATGTGTTGTAACTTTAAAAAAAAAATGTCTCGGTTTTGGCATTCCAATGTCCATTTGGTCTAGAATATGTGACTGAAAATGATTTTCCAGAAGGAATATAGTTTTGATGTTAAACAGGGTAATGTAAAAATAAAAAAGTTTGGGTGTGTGATGAATTTCTTTTCCGCGTGTCGGTATGGGTTAGTAAGGTAATATCAATATAGACGTTTTTGTTAGATTTTGATAAATGCCCTTTGGCAGCAGATACACTACTAAACAAAAATGTTTCAAATTCATGGCAGCACAATTTTTAGAAGGCTGTAGATTGAAAATGGTTTTACCGATTGCGACCAGCATTCCAGATTCTGAAAGCTCATTTTCTGTTGATTTTCGATGACTCCAAAGCTTTTCTTTCAGATGACCATTTTCACATTATACCGAGGTCGAGAAAAACATTAACTTAAAATTGCACTAATTATGCTAAATGTGTTTCTTTTTAAGTGATGTCAGTTGGGCTGTATGCATTTTTTTTTGTTTCAAAATTGTTTATTTAACATATCTCGGGACTGCTTTTTTCCTTTTCTGGTTTACTGCCTCCCGAGTAAACTTTTTGGCAGCACAATTTTAAAACGCTGTAACTTAAAAGCGGTTTCATGGATTTAGACGAGCTTCTCCGATTTTGAAGGGTAATTTCATGAGAATTAATACGCTGTTCTTGAAAATTAAAAATTTTTCTTATAAGGTGGTTAGAGAAAAAGTAATCGCAAGTTTAAAAAAAAAATGAGATAAATGGGTGTAAAAATTGCGTCAATGGTTATTTGGGTCAATGTCTCGGGGCGATTATTAATGTGTCTGTGTAAGTGCCCCTTTGGCAGCAAAATTTTTAAAACGCTGTAGCTTGAAAACCGTTTGACGTTTTCTGACATGCGTTTTGGATATGTCAAGCTCATTTTGGTATAGATTTTTTTAAATTGATTTGTTTTTCTTCACTTTTCGGTAGAGCCGTAGCTAGGTGTAGGCAGAGTAGGCCCTTGCCTAGGAGCGCCGCGCCGGTGGCAAGGGGCGACAAAGTGTCTATAAGCTAATTAGGTCTTGTTATAGGGGCGCCAAAATCCTGGCTTGCCTTCAGTTAAATTTAGCCTAGTTACGGCTCTGCTTTTCGGCACGATTTTTCGTGTTGAAAGTAGTACTTTACCTCAGTGCGGGAAAGATACTGTTCGGCAAGTTTTTTTTTGGCATAGGTAGCTATTTTTACAATAGACAGCGGCAAGTTTATCTTTTTCGTTGTATCCGTAGCATCTAACAAATAAATATTTTCGTCATTTTCATGTCAGTTTAAATTAGAACTGCAGCGTTTAAACGGGTTTTAATATTTATTTTTCCGCACTTGTGCGGTAAAGTTGCTTTTCTCTATTTCTTAAAAAATAAAAATGTTCATTTAACCCCAAAACTTAATAGTTCTTTACAAGTTTTCTTACTTAAATGAGGTTTTCTTCAATTTAGTAAGATTAAAAGTTTGTTTTTCTCTAAATTTTTGTTAAATTTGCTTGACTGCTTGATCGAACTCCGCTTTGCGTCCGTCGGTCAACTGCCGTCGCGTGCGGAAACGTATTACTTTCCGCTCTTGTTTGGTAAATAACTATTACCGAACTTTCCGAAGACAAAAAAGGAGGTGTGCATCAACAAAAAAAAACATTAAATAATTTAAATAATAATTTCCTGGCTAGAACGTTTTAATTTTTTTTTATTTAAATGTTCAAATAAAATCTTAATTATGTGGCATCTATTTATTTGCAATAAAATGATTTCTCCGATTAGGGCCTAATAGTTTTGGCGCATTAGCCTAATCATTAGGCTAATGCGCCAAAACTATGTCATTACAAAAATTAAATTGGCGTCAAATAATCTACACTCAATAATAACCATTTTGACTCATTCCGAGCATTCTACATTGTAAATTGAAAATAAAAATAATTTTGAGGCAAGGTACCAAAAAGTAACGAATGAGGAATCCTTGTACTCGGAATGTGACTTACTATCAAAATGAGTAAAAATATACAGGGTCCTGTTTAAAATGAGAAAGTTCGGGTCATTTCCGGTTAAACCGGAAGTGACAGAAAGCAAATGAATATATGTCAAAAAATGCATATTTATGTACCGAATTTAATTTATTTTTCTTTAAAACCAAAAAAATAGTGGGGGTGGTCCACCGTCCAAAAACACCCGGTATACACTTTTTTATTAGTGCAATATTAATTATTGTTTAATGGGTGTCCCCACAATTAACGTTACAGGCCATAACATTTTTGTTTTTAAAGATAAAATTTTAAAATTTTTTTTATGGAATTCAATTATAGAATTTTTAGTCTACAAGTGGTAGACTAAAGATTTTAAATCATCTCCCCTTAACAACATCATCCTCTAAAACCACCCTAGCTTTTTTTTCAGATGTCACCCTCATTTGTTTTTAGATAGCGCGTGAAATTACAAATTTAATAGTGTTTAAAAAATTACAATTTTTTATCATCGTGCGAAAAAAAAATGTATATTTTTAATAACGTGAAAAAATGGTTTTTATACACCATTAAATTTATAATTTCACGTGCTTTCCAAAAATGAAAAAAGGGGTGTAAATTTTGAAACTGAGGTGGTTTTTAGGGGATGGTGTTGTTAAAAACAAAAAAGTTATTGCCTGTAAAGTTAATTGTGGGTCTCCCGTTAATATAGTTTATTTTGGGCCAATATCTGTTTTCTGGGTAATATGGTTTATTTTATAGTACAAGATGTCCAGATAGTGCGTAATCCTTCTATATCTGCAATATATTTTTTTAGATCAGAATGAGTTAGGTAATAAAGTTCCAGAAGCAGTTCCAGGGACATCCACATCCAACAGTGGTCTTAGAAGATGCCCAGGTAAGTACATATATACTTTTTATGGATGTAATATTAATTATTGTTTAATATAGTACAAGGTGTCCAGTTAGTGCGTAATCCTTCTATACCTGCTCAGGTGTTACAGGTATGTTTCTTGGTTTTACCTGATCTGGTTCACTTTGCGAAATTATTTTCAATTACCCGGGGTGTGTCAATAATTCATGACTAAATGTGATCCGTTTTTGACATATTAACAGCTGCAAATTAGCCATTTTGCAAATTTGACCGCCTAGAAAATATAAATTGCCTTAGATCAAGCAAAACGATTTGCATTTTCTTAATTTAAGTAATTTAAACTTTTCATAAGCTAGCCATTAAGACCATTTGAGCTTGATCAGAGATCAAAAATTTCAGATTAAATTTATTCTTGGACTAAATTCAAAGTTAGTGTCAATGGATAGCTGATGGAAAATCAAGACAGGAAAGTGCAAACCGTTTTGGTCTCCTATTAGATTTTATAACGTGCCAAAGATGCCAAAAAGGTAATTTTTTAACTGTAAATATTTTAAAAATGGTACGAGATAGGTATACATCTATTACTGACAAAATGTTTCAATGATTAGTAAATTCTAAAAAGTAAAGTCAATAACATAACACATATAAAAACAAAGTTGTGTTTATTTCCTACTTTTTGACACACCCTGTACAATTGAAAATATTTTTCAAAGACGTACCAGAAAACCAAGCAACTTTTGCATATACCTTTTTTCGTACTTGTAACACCAGAGAAGATATCAAAGAATTACACATAACTGGGCACACTGTATATACCTATTTTACATTTACAGGATCTAGACAAAGATGGTTGGATTCACAAAAGAAAGTAATGAAAAAATATTTCCAAGCAGAAATTAAAGAGAGAAGAGTTCTTCGAAAGAGATAATGTGAAAAAATTTTAGATCAGCATGAAGATAATTTTGCTAATGTTGCTTGGGTTAGAGTAAAAACATTTGTTTTGAATGAGTTTAGAATTTAGATTAAAAATGTCAGTTGACCCATTTAAAATAAGAAAAAATGGCTACTCCCGGTTAAACCGGAAGTAACAGAAAACAAACGCATATGGAAATAAATGCATATTTATGTAATATATCATATACATAAACATTCGATACATAATATATATGTATCGAATTTCATTTGTTTTTCTTTAAAAAGTTATAGTGGTCGCCCACCTTCCAAAAACACCCGGTATATTATTAAAGCTAATAATTTTGATAATAATTATTAATTTTTTTATTCAACTTGAGTACACCCGATCCAAAGGAAAAAACTTTAAATATAATTCTCCCTGGGTGTCCCTTTACTATTATATAGTAAGTTTAATATAATATGTATATACATTTGTAAACCTAATATCATATAATATTAATGAGGCACCCACCCAACTGGCAACAATGGCGGGAGTCAGTTTAACTAATATTGATAATATATTATATACTAATGGTGCCTCTTGGTCACCATTTGTTTGGGTGCGAGTAGCGCAATCATTATTTATTTGCATATACGCTGGGAGCCACTTTTACGAGAACTGAGCGGGTGCCACTAAATGCAAAAAATAGGTATATATATATATATATATATATATATATATATATATATATATATATATATATATATATATATATATAGTAGAAAAATGGACATTTACATTTATTATATATATATTTATTATTTATATATATATATATATATATATATATATATATATATATATATATATATATATATATATATATATATATATATATATATATAAGAGAGAGAATAGTGGCTTTGCGGACTGTGGAAGTGTGTTCCTCCTTTTTGCACTAAAGTACGGGGAGTCCAAGAAAATGGACAACCTCGGGCCGGGTAGACCATGACAGCTGTTTCGTCCTTGTTAGGACTCATTCAGACAGCCATAACCCAGTCGCACCGTGGCAAACGATGTTACTGCATCTTACATCCTTTTTGCAAAACACAAGCAGGAAATAACATACCATAATGCCACCTAGCGGGTGCTGGCTCCAATGCAAAAAGGCAGAGCACACTGAAAAGGTAAAGTAACATGTAAGGGCGAACACGGCATCTCTAGCTTGTGAGAAACGCATTTTCGCAAATTCGCCCAACTTATCCACACCTTTCGTGCAGAGCAAGGAGAGGCAGTCACGACGTCCTCACCAGAAAGACGCGTAAACCCTTAACTAAAAGGCCAAGTAAGAGTAACAAGTAGAAGTTTATTTTCCGTCCAATATATAAGAGAGAGAGAGAGAATAGTGGCTTTGCGGACTGTGGAAGTGTGTTCCTCCTTTTTGCACTAAAGGACGGGGAGTCCAAGAAAATGGACAACCCCGGTCCGGGTAGACCATGACAGCTGTTTCGTTCTTGTTAGGACTCATTCAGACAGCCATAACCCAGTCGCACCGTGGCAAACGATGTTACTGCATCTTACATCCTTTTTGCAAAACACAAGCAGGAAATAACATACCATAACGCCACCTAGCGGGTGCTGGCTCCAATGCAAAAAGGCAGAACACACTGAAAAGGTAAAGTAACATGTAAGGGCGAACACGGCATCTCTAACTTGCGAGAAATGCATTTTCGCAAATTCGCCCAACTTATCCACACCTTTCGTGCAGAGCAAGGAGAGGCAGTCACGACGTCCTCACCAGAAAGACGCGTAAACCCTTAACTAAAAGGCCAAGTAAGAGTAACAAGTAGAAGTTTATTGTCCGTCCAATATATAAGAGAGAGAGAGAGAGAGAGAATAGTGGCTTTGCGGACTGTGGAAGTGTGTTCCTCCTTTTTGCACTAAAGTACGGGGAGTTGCTCTGCACGAAAGGTGTTGATAAGTTGGGCGAATTTGCGAAAATGCGTTTCTCGCAAGCTAGAGATGCCGTGTTCGCCCTTACATGTTACTTTACCTTTTCAGTGTGTTCTGCCATTTTGCATTGGAGCCAGCACCCGCTAGGTGGCGTTATGGTATGTTATTTCCTGCTTGTGTTTTGCAAAAAGGATGTAAGATGCAGTAACATCGTTTGCCACGGTGCGACTGGGTTATGGCTGTCTGAATGAGTCCTAACAAGGACGAAACAGCTGTCATGGTCTACCCGGCCCGGGGTTGTCCATTTTCTTGGACTCCCCTTACTTTAGTGCAAAAAGGAGGAACACACTTCCACAGTCCGCAAAGCCACTATTCTCTCTCTCTCTTATATATTGGACGGACAATAAACTTCTACTTGTTATATATATATATATATATATATATATATATATATATATATATATATATATATATATATATATATATATATGTATATATATATATATATATATATATATATATATATATATATATATATATATATATATATATTTTATAGGAATATTTTCTTGGGATTTATAGATCCGGAATAATCACTATTTTTTTATATTTTGTTTTTGTTTTTATTAACGTTTCGGTCAATTCTTGCGACCTTCTTCAGAATACAGTGCTGAAAAACCGCTCTAATTAGTAATCTTAGTCATAATGAACATAAAATTAACATACCTGTGAACGAAAATGTTTTTGGGGAATGCATCCTCTTAATTAAGATTTAAAATTGACACAAACACTAACATTGAGGTCAACAGTTTAAAAACGACGAGGACAATTTTAAAAATTTCATGCAGGCAAGAAATCTGCGTGTCTATTGCAATACTGGGATCTTTATAGATATAAAAATGGTGGTGAATGGAATTTCCTTCTTTTTTGTTTAAAAATTGCTTGAAAGATAATGTTTTCATTATTAAGATACAGGGGAACTGGATTCCTTTGGATGCCTTTTTTTAAATTAATTATTAATAGTTAGGTGTACATATATATTTTTTTAAAATTTATTTTATTAGATTGTGATAGATTTTGCTGAGGTGTTTTGTATCCGATTTTGAGTTTATGTTTTTTGGATTTTTTTGGATGTCTATCATTTCGAAAATTTCACGTTTCTTTGTATTGGTTTCAGTGCGTAGGACTTTTACTTTTTCATAATTGAAGGTGTGTTTCTTCTCAAGCATATGGTTAGTTAGGGCTGTTTTGTTCTTCTTGTCATATTTGTGCCCATTCAATCTGTTTTTTAAAAGTTGACTTGTCTGTCCTATATAGACGCTATGGCAGTTATCACAGGGTATTTGTTATACGACATTGCTTTTCATATTTTGTGGTATTTTTGATTTTAAGCAACTGAAACAACTCTTCAATAGATTGTAGTCTTTATGTGCGACTGTAACATTATGACTTTTGAAAGTGTTGTGTATTTTTTCAGACAACCCATTAATATACGGTAATGAAAGATATGACACTTTTGTTGTTTTTGGTTTGGGTTGGTTATGGTTATAGAAAATATGTATTCGTCTTTTAAAAATGGAATTTATTAGGTTGTCGGGGTAGCGGTTTAGCTTAAGGGCTTGTTTTGCTTTCTTTATTGCCTTTTCCCTATATTCAGGGCTTGAAAGCTTTATTGCCCGGTCGGCTAAGCCGATAACTACTGATTTTTTTTGGGATATTGGGTGTTGGGAATTGTAGTTGACATATCTGGAAGACCAAGTTTCTTTAGTATACCATTCCGTTTTTATGTCGCCATTATTATGGTGGAGTGTAAGGTCCAAAAAACTTATTTTATTATCTTGTTCTTTTTCTATGGTAAACTGAAGCTTGTTGTGGTAACTGTTGAAATGATTTAACGTGTCTTGTATTTTATTTGTTGGTATAGCTGTAATGCAGTCGTCAACATATCGATAGAAACAGGGTATTTGAAAATTAAGGGTTTTTATTATATTTTCTTCAAGGTCCTCCATTACAAGTTGTGCAATGACGCTTGAGATGGATGCTCCCATGGCACAACCTCCAATTTGTTTAAAAATTTTGTTATTATAATTAAAATAGGTTGAGTTTAATGTCAGATCTACGGCTTTTAAAAAATCTGTTAATGGTATGTCAGTGAATTTACTTATTTTATTCCATTTCTTTCTTACCTCTTACCTCTTTAGCTAAATTTAAGGGGACGTTTGTATAAAGGGATACAACATCTAGGGATATTACACTGTAAAAAAAAATGATTAAATTTTAAATCAAATTCAACCCAATTTTGACTAAATCCAGGTCCACGCCAGATTGATTGAAAAAATTAACACTGCACATTGATTAAACCGAAGGATCTGTGATTAAATTTTCTTATTCAAAATTGATTAACCTAACAATTAATTCTGATTATATCTAAATCAATTTTTATTAAAAGTTTCTTCCATAATGATTAAATTTCCATAATACTCTAATCATTTTTTATTAAATCTTAAATCCAATGTGATTGATATGCAATCATCAGTAGCACCTCCCTTCCCCTCTCCGCCCGATGAAGTACCTGATTAGGGCGTCAATTTTATTAAATGACAATACTATAACACATAAGAAAAGGGAACACATTAAAGAACAAACAGATGAAATTATATAAAAGATAGGTAATGCAAATTCCCAAAGCATGGGAATTGATTGTCCCATATCATAATCAAAAATCCGGGGAGGTGAGGCAAGGAGTAAACGTTGTTTAGAATCAGACGATCCGTTAATAAATATGCGCCAGGGGTAGCGCGAAACAGCGAAAAACACCGCAAAGATAACAAAAACAAGTAATAAAAACATTGACATAAATGACACGAGCCTGGCAAAACTATTCTATTTAACCCTGATTAATTCAGACATCAGCTGATAACTCGTTATCTTTCTCTACGAGTAGCAACTAAAAAAGGATAATGGGTTAATCGATTCATGGAGGACTAGCAAACAATACTTTAAATATTGTGTACAAACATTCTCCATTCTTCGTCTGGACGTTTCCTTGGCCTCCGTTACGTCTTTTGGCTACTTCAATGGTAGCCTCTGCTTATGTAGTACCCTGTATAAAACTAACAATTTAAATAATGTATTCTAAATAGGACTAGTGAAGTGCAAGCTTTTATACATTTAAATTTTTTATGCCTTAGGTTTGTTCTTAGTATAGTCATTTTATATAAAAGACACCCTAATATTTGTGGTAGAAATACTGTATTGGAAAAAGAAAAGCGTTAATTATAACAAAAATCTTTTTATTTTATAAAAAATGTTACAGAACACTCATCTATATATGGTACCCTAAAGGAAAAACACATTTCCTGCAACAGGCGTACAGATTAACAACAAAGAATGTACCATAGAGGAAAAACTAGCTTACAAACGATATAACAACCTGATACTGTCATAAACTAAGAAATAAAAAACATTATCAGACATCAAACCAATGTAAATATTTCGCATATATACTAACAATAAGTTAAATATAATACGTAAAATTAAACAAACTCTAAACATAAGAACTAAACTGCTGGCCACTCGAACTTACACATAGAGATTTTTAGGCAAAATTTAAAGTTCAATATTTTCAACAGGAATGCAAATTTTTGAACGCGTCTTGCAGATTTTAAGAGCTAGTTTTTTTCGGATTAAGCTGCATGACGTATATTTATCGTAGGACCAGAGGTTTATTATATACGGGGTGATCAATGAAGTCATGCAAAAAATCAAAAAGTTTGTATGGGTGAAATTTCCGCAAAAAATTTTTTTGGTCATTGCAATATGGTTCGTTACTAAGTTAACATCAATATCTCTAGACGTTTTTGTCACTTTTTGGATTAAGGCCCTTAGGTCTTGTACACACTACTAAACATAAAATTTGGGTAGCAAAATTTTTAAAATGCTATAACGACATTGGATTGACGGTTCTTGATGATTTTTACGGATTTGGAATCCTTATTTCACGTAGATTTTCTATAATCTAAGCATTTTATTTGGGGGTTGAAATTTACACATTATACCGGGTCGATAATAGACAAAAACCTAGGGTACGACGCGCTCTAAGGTTTGGCATTATTTAAGTTTTTGTAAAAATAAATTTCAACCTGTATATTTCAACCCCCAAATAAAATGCGTAGATTATAGAAAATCTACGTGAAATAAGGATTCCAAAACCGTAAAAATCATCAAGAACCGTCAATCCAATGTCAAGTTATAGCATTTTAAAAATTTTGCTAACCAAATTTTATGTTTAATAGTGTGTACAAGACCTAAGGGCCTTAATCCAAAAAGTGACAAAAACGTCTAGAGATATTGATGTTACCTTAGTAACGAACCATATATTGCAACGACCAAAAAAATTTTTTGCGGAAATTTCACTCATGCAAACTTTTTGATTTTTTGCATGACTTCATTGATCACCCCGTATATAATAAACCTATGGTCCTACGATAAATATACGTCTTGCAGCTTAATCCGAAAAAAAGTAGCTCTTGAAATCTGCAAGACGCGTTCAAAAATTTGCATTCCTGTTGAAAATATTGAACTTTAAATTTTGCTTAAAAATCTCTGTGTGTAAGTTCAAGTGGCCAGCAGTTTATATTACTTTCTAAGCTTTGGTATAGCTGTTGATCCAAGTGGATCCAAAAACAAATGGACGACAGACGATTAAACCTTTTAGGTATTTTAGGAACTTCAAGTTACAACCTTCTGTTAGTGCAAACATCAATAAACTGTCCAGGTTGGTTGGTCTAAATGTAGGACCTGGACGGTTTTTTTATACTTGCATACATTTCAAATGTACAGATTAACGACAAAGAATGTACCAGAGGAAAAACTAGCTTACAAACGATATAACAACCTGATACTGTCATAAACTAAGAAATAAAAAACATTATCAGACATCAAACCAATGTAAATATTTCGCATATATACTAACAATAAGTTAAATATAATACGTAAAATTAAACAAACTCTAAACATAAGAACTATATTACTTTCTAAGCTTTGGTATAGCTGTTGATCCAAGTGGATCCAAAAACAAATGGACGACAGACGATTAAACCTTTTAGGTATTTTAGGAACTTCAAGTTACAACCTTCTGTTAATGCAAACATCAATAAACTGTCCAGGTCGGTTTGTCTAAATGTAGGACCTGCACGGTTTTTTATACTTGCATACATTTCAAATAAAATATAAGAGATTCGCGAGGGTGATTTGAGTAAACATTTTGTGTTAAATTAACTTAAATAAAGAAAAAATATTTTTAAATCTTAATTAAACATACAAACAGAATAGTAAATTAAGATTTAAAAATCTTAGTTCGGTAGCCATACACGATAGGCAGACGACAAATCGTATTTTTAACAAGTAGAGACGTTTCTTTATGCTTCTTAAAAAAATAATTTTATTATAATGGCTAACCAAATTTTCTGCTCTATATTACAGAATGGCGTAAAAATGGGATACTTTTGTAATGAATTTAATATTTCATTAGCAAAAATTATACTTTGGACATATGTATTTTTCTAAGGTATTATATGTTTGAAGAAATTCATATGGCTCTTTATAGACCATAGTGTTAAATGTCAAGACATCATATTCATATTTTTTACTACAAATTTTGTAACTATGCAGATGTTTACAAAATTTCAAAGTTTTTCTACTTATGCAGACAAAAAGTAAGATTTCATCTATGGATATAATATCAATAATTTCTTTGAATACAGGTAAGTGATCTTCTTTATGGCTGTATAATAGAAATCCTTTATGATATAGATATCCACAGTTATACCAACAATACTTTACAACATCCGTATCTTTTAAAAAATTACCTAATTTTTGGATTACTATATCTTTATACTCATAAGCATCAATTTTCTCGGTGCAAATTACCCGAAATGTGTGCTGTATTTTTGAAAATTGTTTGCCACAATATGACTGCTGATGTCTTACTGCTAATGTTCTGGGTAAATTTTTAAAGTTATGTAGTTTAACAGCTAAATTTTTAAAAGGAAAATGCTTTCCTTCATATCTGATACCCCATAATTGAACAAGAGGTCCCATCATTTCAATAGCTCTAGGATAGTGAACTAAAAAATGATGTTTTGGTATTAGATTTTTTTTATATTCTTCCCGATAAAGTTTATGATGATTGTAAATATGTTCTTTTAAATTATTTATCATTTCCCGGCTAATAATTGGAGCAAAGATAATATTCATAATCAATAAAAGATAAATAATTAACCTCCATTTAGAAGAGACTGTGTCCTTAACGATTACATCCGATAACATTAATGGAAGAAACCTTATTAATACCCATGTCTGGACTGCTCTTTGCCCTATAAGATTTCCGGGTTTTTCTAAATTAATGGGACTGGGTTTTTCACTTGAATGTAAAATTCCGTAGTTAAAAGTTCTGATTCTATTATTTATCTGTTGTAAAGATATTGTTTTTTCTTCAATGAGAACATTTAAAAAATGTTTAATTTCTAATTGTGCAATTCCTTCCAATACATCATGCATAATATCAACTGAAATGCTATCGCAAAGTTTAAAATATTCTAGATCATTCAAAATGCTTCTGGACTTTATGCCACAGGCAATAGTCTTGTTTAAATTTGCCTCATTACAATGCTGCTCATACAGTTCGTTAGTTCTTAGCTTCAGTTTATCTTCAGTAAAACAATTTTGAATATCTGTTTTATTAATTATACAAATTCTGCAAAAATTTGTAGCAGAAAAGGATTCCACCATACCAAACATTATATTTGCACCCAAATTGTCGTGTGCAAGGTTTACAATTGTTCCTTTAACTGACTCTGAAAAACCTTCTATTTCTATACCTTCAGTTTCTAATTTTCTTATATCATTTATTAAAGTAGTTAAAATTTTGTTAAAACCCAATAATGAATATTCTTAAGAGAAGAATTTAAATGGAAAGGGATATTTAAAAGAGTAAAATAAAATGCACCCAACTTATGACTCCCTGTCTTCGAACCCAACGGATTTACTGTTTCAAACTCATCAAAATAAATCTGAATCTTAAGGGTATACTTATTATCGCTAAATAAAATATTATTTTTTACATACGTGCCATCACATATATCATAAAGGAAATTGGGATTTTCATTCTTATTTTCGCTTTTTATATACTCCAAAACTTCATGGTCGCTACAAAGCTGTTTTAAAAATTCAAGAATTGGAACATACATAAATGTGCAAGGAACATTAACTTCAACGTAAGTTCTAGTTTTCAGATCTAATTTTTGATCAGTGCGGTGTCCAATAATTATTTCTTTGGGTTGAACAATGTCAGAGTTTAATTCTTTATCTATTTTATAAACAGAATTAAAACGATTCATTTCAGCGTTAAATTTACATCTATTTTCTCTAAGTTTACTTAAAACCTCCAAATCTGATGTATTTTGAACTAGTTGTTCTGAATTTAATAGCATTGACTCTGTTAACTCGGCCGCAAAAGAAATTATGCTTTGAATATGAGATTTGGGAATAGCTAATGGTGTTACTTGATTAATAAACGTTTTAACAATATATTTAATACCAACTTCTTCAATACGTGCCAAATCTATGTCAGGTTCTTTACTAGTCGACTGATTGTCACATTTTTCAGCATTCAACTCACGACTTTTTTGTTTATTTAATTGGTCCGACTCTATTGCTGTATCAACTTGTATGTCATTGGTGTTTAAAGCAGCTGAAGTGTTACTTTCTTCCGGGCTTTCCAGGGTAATATGTTTGGTAAAAATATGTTTTCTTAAACCACTATATGTTTTAAAGTTTAATTTACAATTTCTTGAACAACATTTTAAATTTAAGTGTGGCCCGTCCCTAAATTTATGAAACTGCCTAAGGTGTTTTATTATGACATTTATGTCTGAGAATAAAGTTTTACAAACAAAACACATAAGATTCATTTTGTTTCATGTGATAAATACTCAAAATAAAGTTAGTTTGAAATAAACCACAAGTATCCCATCTGCATAGTTAGGACATTAAGTTAGTTCTTAGAACTCGCATTTTTGGGGTCATATTAACATTTTCATCTATCTGATAAAAGAAAATTTGAACGAAGTTCCAAAATGCTTCTAATGATTTGTCATACTTACAGTTAAAGGTAAAATGACTCATAAAGAGCAGATCAAAAGCCTCAAGAGGAGTGTGCTGTTGTAAAGGTATTAGGATACCATCTATATGCAGATGATATTTGCTAATTTCTGCTCGAGACTCTCCTTCAGCTATAAGAATAGGCTGCTTAGACTCCTTTATCAAATCAAGATCAGCAAATGGAACATTAATCTAAAAAAATACTAGTATAAGGATCTGTAATGTTGTCATTTCAGTTGTTTTTAGCACAGCAATTTTTGTATCCACATTTCTAATACTTCAAAAGGAAAGAAGATATTTCTACAATGTTTGTTAACTATTTAACGGGAAAAAATAAGTACCTTTTTAAAAAGAATTAACTTGTTAGTGGCACTAATTGTACTATCTCTGTTATGTGAAGTTTTGAGACCCTTTGCTGTTGGCGGCAACATATGCAATATTGCTAAAAGAGCTCTGGTGTCCTCATCCCATGCTAAAATGAATTTTTAAATAGTTAATTTTATGAACTGGCTAGCAACAAAATCTACAATTTATAATTGATTATGATGAGAAATCCATTTATTATGAAAACAAATTTACTTCTTTATGAATGTATTTAAAAGAAATTTTAAAACATGCAATAAATCGATCGTCCATATTAAAAAATACTTACTTTATATACAGAGTGTTTGGTAACGAATACCTTAGCAGTGGCTGCCCTGGCTCAATTTAGGTCAATTTAACCTAACTTATCTTAGTACAAAAGTTGATAATAAGAGATACACCTACAGGGTGTTAAAGAATAATTTTATTTTACATTTTTATCGATATGTATTGAAAGATACTAAATAAATCCGCAAAATTTGGTAGGCGGGGGTGTTTTGGGATGGGAAAACCAAACCGTCCTCAAATTTGCTTTATGTTGTAGGGGACACCACATACGCCAATAAATGCCAGTTTAGAACGTCTCAGCTTTTTTGTGCTTCAGTGTACACAATTTCTGAGTTGAAATTCTTATTCCCCTACGACTGTTTACTTAAAAAAGGTATACCTTATTAATCTCACTAGAAGCAACTGTTTTTGATAAAAATTCATTTGAATTCGGTGGGGCACAGAATTTACATTCAACTTTTTTTGCAGTTAGAAAAAATTTACTGAAAGATGTCGCAAATGTATCGATGCAAACGGTGAGCATTTTGAATATCTGCCAAAAAAAAAATAATTTAATTTATTTACTTTGCATCATGTCAATTATTTTATTTTTAAGCAAGTCTTCAAAATGCCACCAGTTAATTTTTAGCAGTTCATGTTTTCATTGTTCATTCATGTTTTATTTGGTTTTATTATTTTCACTTGATGTTTGCGTTTCCTTAAAAAAAACGGGTTATTTTTTGCTGATACTAAAATCTTTTATTTCTTATTTATTCTGTGCAACACCGAATTCAAATGCATTTTTCTCAAAAACGGTTGCTTCTGGCGACATTAATAAAGTATACCTTTTTTAAGTAAAAAAGGTAGGGAAATAAAAATGTCTATTCAGAAATTATGTACACTGAAGCACAAAAAAGTTGGGACGTTTTAAAGTGGATTTAGTGCCGTATGTGGCGCCCCCTACAAAATTTGAGAACGGATTTGCTTTTGCCATCCCAAAAAAACCCCGCCTACCAATTTTGCGAATTTATTTAGAATCTTTCAAAACATATCGATAAACATGTAAAATACTATTTTAACTTTAACACCATGTACCTATCTTATTATCAACTTTTGTACTAAGATAAGTTAGGTTAAATCGACCTAAATTAAGCCAGGGCACTGCTAAGGTATGGACCATTCGTTAACAAACACCCTGTATACAAATACTTTCACTTTGTTTCCAAATTAAACTTTTGAATGGCCACAGGCCAGGTTCTAAAGATAAATTTTTTACCTAATTGTTGATTTTCCGGATCAATAATTTCTGGTAAAGGTTTCCTTATTGTTTGTTTGTACACTTCGAAAATTTTATCCCTGCTTTCTTGGAAACATTCAGCAAGAGTTGGTTTTGATGGAAACATCAATGCAAAATCCTCCTCAATCTAAAAAAAAGAAAGAATTTAGACTATTATTATCAATCAGCTCATATAGATAACAAAATAAGTGGATTTATATAGTCGTTGTCATAGTCATGAAAAGTAAGAACCACTGTATCAGACATTAGTAAAAGAGTGTTTGTTATGGAGTTCAAATATTTTGTGAATTTAATTTAAATGGAAACTGAAAAACAATGGGACAGTAAATTAGCGCAAATAAACTAGGCAAAAATATCACAACTTAAATAAGATGCTGCCATGAAAAGTAGGCGTATTTATTAAATTTTGGTTCTACTAGCTTAACATTTAGCTAGGTTTGCAAAAAAGAGCAACATATTAAAATGGGGTAATAGCATAGCCAAAAAAATGAACCTAAAATGAATCCAAAATTATGTGCGTGACATTCCCCTAACTTCCTTTTTCACTCATTGTGAAAACTAGTGGATTGAGGAGATTCGGAAACATTTAAAATCCGCCTATTTTGACAATAATTATGCTAAGATGACAATCATCGGTTTTAAATAGACAAGTATTCAAATAAGATAACTAAGCTTGTTAGTGCCTTGTAATCAAGGTCTTGGGTTTTAATCCAAATTATAAAGAAAAAAACTCGTTATATTTTCGTAGCATCAAGCCCGTACCAGAAATCATTGACGAAGGAAAGAAAACACGAAAGATTATAAAATTAAAGGTATGACAGGTAATAATTTTGAGACAAAACCAAACTGGCAAACTGTAGGTTTTTAGTTGCCAAAAAAATTAAAAATTTACTAAATTTTGTGAATTGGGAATCAATATTTCAATACAAATTCTTTGATAAAGTATTAAAATAAATACTTAAAATAAAGGCCCTTTGTGATACTTGTTGGATATCATACAATAGGTTAGAAAAATAGACATGGTTGCTTAAAACACTATTATAAAATATTTAAAAGTAATTATCTTACCAAGCCAGGAGTATCAATGTATCTTGGAAAGTCCAGCAGAACTCTGTCTCCTACTGTCCTTCTATATTCAAAAGTGTAAACCATTTTTTCTAGAATTTCTTTTCTATCTATTATGGGATGCGCGTTCTTTAGAAACTCCATGGCTTCTTTAATTGCCTCTGTGAGTTCAACTTTTCTTTTTTTCGCATCTGACTCTGGTGCAACTGTTTTTTCTATTGATTTTCTTTTCTGACCTTTCATTTTGTAAATTTCATTTTTCAGTTTCCATGCAAGGAATCCAGAGTAATTTGTGGAGTCAAAGTAAGCTTCCTACAATAAAATATATTTATAAATGATATAAAAAATAAAGTAGTAAATAAAGGACAGGGTTATAACAATATTATAAAAGCTGATTTTGTTGTGCTTCACTCACATCACCTTTGGTAGGTATTAAAGCAGTTAAATAATCAGGCAGACTTACCCAACCCTTAGGAGCTTTTGGATCTCTTAATCCAGGAAATAATTTGATTATATACACATGGCATAATCTTCCCTGACATGAACGGGGATAGTAGTTCCGTATCGCTGAAGCATCATATCAGTTACTAATGTTACCAAAAATTGCCGAGTCCCTGTTGTAAGCTTTCTTAACCTGTTATATTCTTCGAAAATATTTTCACCATTGTGCTCTAATATATATGATTTAAGCTCCTGCAAATATATTACCAAAAACAAAGTTACAATGATTTCTGTGTTTTTTTTTTTCAATTTGTATAATTCAGTGTAGTAGGTAAGTAAGTACATAATTACTTTTAAAATAGTTTAAATTTAAAAATTTTTTTCAAAGACTTTTTTGGAAATTATTTAAATTTATGTTGATAAATATATTATATAAGGTAATAGATGTGTTGTGTCTTTTAATTAAATATAATAAATATTAAAACATGTCCATAAGACACTTTTTGTAAATTAAACTTAAAGGAAAAAAAACAGTTTTTTTTTTACCTCTGATGTAACATTCGCGCCAAGCTTTTTAATTAACATAACTGGTGGTTTATCAACATCTCCCCTGGATGTTGAAGCTTTAGCTGTATCACATGTTGACTTTAGATATGATTCAGTTTGCTCAGTTTCTACTACATACAAAGTAGATATATCATTTTTTAACTGGGATGGAACTATTTCTACTTGTTTTGGTGGCGAAGTATTAACATTTAGAGTTAGAGATGGAGTAACAGGTTCTGCATTGGTTATTGGAGGGTGAGTTATATAATTAAGATTTACCAAAGGCCTATTTTGTTCTTGTGGACAATCATACTTTGTTTGTTTTATTTCTCCATTTCCATTAGCGGACAACATTATAGTCTCTCTGGGACATTGTGGAACAACAAATTTTGGATTCATCATATTTATTTCTTGATTCATTTCATAATCATAATTTAAACAATATTCATCATCAAAAGAATGATGAGAAGTTACTGTTAGTGTATCAGTAGTTGAATCTAAAAGATGAATTAAGAACCACATTTAATGAATTTTTAAAAATTAAAAATTTACACTCAACACGAAGCCACAGAAAGTTCTTGGGGAATGGAAAAATGTTTATGTTGATTTATTAAAAAAAACTTTGTTCTTCAAAAAAAGTTCCGGGACATGAGACTTAAACTTAGCTATCTCAACTTTTTTGTATACATATATGTATGTACAGGGTGTCCCTGGATAGGGTTACCTATACCACAAATGGACCTAATTGTTAATTTTTCGACAAAAACCTACTCCTTATAAAAATGTTTGCTCGACAAAAAATACGATTTGTGGTAAGAAAAATTACTTTTTGTAGACACTGAGGTTAGAAACTTCAAAAATATCAATTTTACCAACGAGTAGACTACTGTTATTTTTAGTTTTTAGGGAAAATGCTACTAGGAAATGTTGTTTAGAGTTACTTTCTTAGTCATAATCCAATATTTAAAAAAAGGCTTGTTTAAATCGATTTTTTTCCATGTCTCGGTTTTCTCCGAATGTAAGGAATACTATAACCAAAAACTTGTCTGCACTACATAAGTGTGTAGAAGTTGGCGGCTTTCATATTGAATAAAAACTTTGTAAATAAAAGGTTTAGTTTAATCAACACTTAGAGTTTTTTGTTTTACAAAAATTAAGTTTTCCGAAGTTATGGATTATCACTAAAAAAGTAAGCAATCCTAAGCAACTTTTTAAAGTGTCATTTATTTAAAATTAAAAATAAAGGTAGTTTACTCCTAGATAAAATTAATATTTTTAAAGTTTTGACCTCCCTGTATACAGAAACCAATTTCTTTGATGTAAATTGCATTTTCTTTACAAGGATTTTTTTTTATAAAGAATAACTTTTTGTTGAAAAGTTAAAGATTAAGTCCATTAAATTTGTGGTATAGGTAACCCCATTCAGGGACACCCTGTACATATGCCTATTACCTTTGTAACTGCTACTCTCTGGGTTTGACACTTCATCAACTATTATTATTTTTAGAGTTCTGTCGCCAACAGCTAAAAATTCTTCCATTACTTCATTATCGTCCAATTGTGTGTGGTCTTCATCAAGAAAACAAATTTTTTCATCTTTTGTGATTGGAAACTTTAAATGAGCTAAAATTATTCAAGTAAAAAGTCATCTATCTGAATCAATACTTTAATGAATATAATTGTTCAAAAATAAATTCCAAGTAATAAGCAACCATGTCAATTAAAATTTTGCTAAAGGTAAAAATAAAGTTTTACTAAATAATATGGACAACTTTTTAGTCTTTCTGAAAAAATAATTTTCTTGATAAAAGTTGCTGCATATTTCCACTTTTAGTGATGTAAAATTTTATTAAAAATGTAGGGTGAAGTGCGGTAAGTGTAATTAAAAAAACAATAGGTTGACTTTATGCGGTAGTACTAAGAGAACCAAAATAGATACAAATTTAAACTTTGTGTAGAAATGCTGTATTTTTAAGCGCAGTTTAAGTTTTTATAGGTTTTCCGTGTTAATTAGATTTGGATTAAAAAAAATACAAAAATTGAAATCATGTCCTCTTAGTACACTTGCCCCAGAAACTGGGGTAAATGTAATAGTGGTCTGTAACTGTCATATACATACTTTGTAAATTCATCTGGGGCATGCTTAATATAGTTAAAAAAATTGTGATTCCGACAAAAAAAGAAATTTTTTTCTTGCTTCATTAGTAAGTCAAGTAGTTAACTTTTTAGTTATAAGCTAACGAGAATTAAAGTTATTGCTTTTTGTTAAATATTTATTATTAATAAACAGAAAGTCTTCCTAACAAAAAGTATAAGTAAAATCCTTAAACAAATATTCTTTTTATGAAACATTATAAGTTGCGAAAGATACTGGGAAAAAAAGTTCTCCCCTCCGCCAAAATATTGGGTCTGGCAAAGTCAACTCAATATCTGAAACAGGCACTGGATGATGGTCAATTTGTTCAGGCCAAATAAATATAGAGTTCTTCATATTTCGGTCAAAAAAACAAGCTTAGAATACAATCAGTGGCGCAACTAGACAGTGCCTTTTGGGGGGCCTTAAGCCCTGACCCTTAAGATAAAGTTGATTTGAATTTTTTATTTTTATGGAACACCAATCGGTCTAGGTGGGGCTAAAATCGAGTTTCGGGGGGGGGGGGGGGGTTAAGTCTCCCCTATCCCCCCAAGTTGCGCCTCTGAATACAATATAGACCATAAAACATAAAGACCGAGGTAAATGTAATCACTGATTACATTTACCCCCGTCCCTCTAATTACACTTACTTGTATTGTACTCTATATATTTTGATGGGGTAAGTGTAACTAGGGCGTTATAGTTTTTCAGCGTAAACATATTTCAAATCTGATGGCAAAATTGGATTCCTCTCGGAAAAGCATACAGGAAAACAAAAAGTTAAAATTCCAGCTTTGTATTTGTGAGCGTAGACTCTAAGTATTTAAAAACTACCAATGCCACTCGTGAAATAAGTTCAAATCCAGACTTTTAAAAAACATGGTGGCATTTTTGCGATAGGCTTAGGAAAGTGTTTAAAAAATTAATTTATTTGGACACTAAATGCTCCAAACCGCAAGTGTATCGAATAAAAACATCGGTATTACATTTGCCCCATTATTACATTTAAGTACCCCACTTCACCCTATTAAAAACAACGTCTTATTATAAAAGCCCTTAGAATTAAAATTTTCTGATGTACCTACCTACTTATTGATCAGTGCTTCCAGGAAAAAAAAATTAATTCTTAAATATTTTCACTTAAAAAAATTAACAGTCCGATTCTCCAATGCTAAACCAGTCTAATTTGACAACCAAAAGTTTTAAACTGACAAGTGTAAGAATAAGACAACTAAGTTTTATACTAAGTATGAATATTTCCGAGTTCTTTCGCAAATTTATAAAGAAAAGGTAAATTTACTAACTAAGTACATGTGTACTTTTCACAATAATAAAACTAAATTCATTCTAGCAACACGTTCCAAGATGAAAATCATTTAAAAACCAAGGAAATCGCTAAAATATTAGAATAACTACTAACTAGTACATTTTTAGTGACAACTGATAACCAATGGCAGGACAAAAATCTATTAAAATCTAATTGTTCAACTAGAAGATCTTGATTGAAACCAGTACTTACTAAAACTTAAACCTTTTTAATGAATATGAACGATAAAGTTTAAAATTATGTTTTAGTTTGGTTTTTCCACATTAGGCATCAAAGCCATATGAAAACAATCCTACATATCTTTTTTTCTTGGTTTAAGAAGCACCTCTATTATTTTGCTCAAGTTTAAAAGCTCAACCGGTCAACTCATCGAGAACTTAAAATCAGTCAAACATGACCGAGAACATGACAGTTTTATTTAAAATAAGACAACTAAATTTTTTATTATAACTTTGTAAATCTTGACTAAAAGCACATATAAAAATTAACTTTAGTAAAAAAAAATTATCAACATTCAGCAACTTTTGATACCTATTGACCTAAGGTAGGTGGGTATCTAAAATTTTTCGAAAAATCAATAATAAATAAATTGTATTGCATTTGGACATGCACAATGTATAATTTAAAAAAAGCCAAATAAATTATAAATGAGAGGGAAGGATAGAAAGCTGGCTCTTTTTAATTTGAAGTTCGGAAACCTAAAAATCATGGTGGATGAATGCACAAACCCTATAAAAATAATTACAAATGAAATTTACTTAAGAATAGACAACTATTTTACTATTTAAAAATAGTTTTAAGCAACTAATGATAAGAAGTGATAGTGATAAATAATAATTTAACTCTAAACGTTTTTAAAAAGCGAGGTTAAGTCCTCGACCTTACTAGGAAAAAGTCATTGAAAAAGTCCGAATGAACTACGGTATTCCAAAAAATCGCTATCTCTTTTTCTATTGATATTATGTGGTAAAAGAGAGAGATGAAAGATCTCCGACTGATCTACGGTATTCCAAAGAATCGCTATCTCTTTTTCTATTGATATTATGTGGTAAAAGAGAGAGACGAAAGATCTGTCACAGTAAACAAAGAACAAAGAAATATGAGGCGGTTAAATTAAAAGTTAAATAAATTCTGATTGAATCGAATTGCTAGGATTGCCTTGAAAATAATTATTACATTTAAAAAAACGAATATTATTTATGCATCTGTAAATATATACACAAAACACTAATAATGAAGATCTGGCATGACGTCTTTTCTTTGAAAATACATGGAAAATTACTTACCTATGTTGGTGAGTTCCTGCAATCGATTGGATTCCACATCGGCGATTTTTGCATATTTTTTTTGTTTTTTAAACCATAATTTCACTAACATGATGACTGCAAAGGTTTCGAAAAATTTTAGATACAACAGGTTGACCACTTCTGTAACCTCACACAACTCACACTACCTACATTACAGACCCACAGACACCGCCATACTGCCGATTATAGGAATTTTTGTTGCAGATTGCAGCGGGGTGGATGGATATCGGTACTCCCTTGTGATTAAAAGGTTGCGTACTGCGCATGTGTTGGCGGATTGGTTTAGAAGTTTGAGTATTTTTAGTCAGTAGGTGATTGATATTGATTATTTTGACAAGGAGATATGATTTAAAATGTTTGTCTTTTTTATGCATTTGATCAGTATCGATTTAAAGTAATCGAGAATGAGTAATTTGTACGAATCATAACGAAGATTATGAAACTGATTTAGAAAATAATTACAAATTAAATCAAAAAAATTAATCCGGCAAATAAAATCAGACATCTCTTGTGGTTAATCAACTGGATTTTTTACTGTGTAGTATGTAGTCGTTTGGTTACTTTGTATTACTTATTTTGTTTTTAAAGTCGACAGAGTCTTTTATGTAATATTCATTTTCATTTATGACATTTTGTAAGATGTTTTTTAGAAATTTAGAAAGTTTTTCTAACGGTGATTGTATACAGGAAACAATTGGTCTAAGTGGAATATTTTTTTTGTGTAATTTTGGCAAGCCGTAAATTCTGGGGGGTTGTGCGTTTTGAATTTTTAGTTCTTTTGCCGTATTTGGAGATATATACGTTAAATTTTCCCATCGAGATATCAAGGCGTTGCTTTGTTTTTGATAAATGTTGGTAGGATCTGTTTTTAGTTCTTTGTACCTATGTATTGTTGTCCTGTAACAGATCATTCATTTTTTTATCGTAGTCCCTTTCATACATAATTACCGTTTTATTGGACTTGTCCGGTTTTAGAATTTTTATGTTTTTATTTTGTTTTATGATATAGTTTGTTTTTTTAAGCTTTGGCTTGCCAAAATTACACAAAAAAATATTCCACTTAGACCAATTGTTTCCTGTATACAATCACCGTTAGAAAAACTTTCTAAATTTCTAAAAAACATCTTACAAAATGTCATAAATAAAAATGAATATTACATAAAAGGCTCTGTCGACTTTAAAAACAAAATAAGTAATACAAAGTTACCAAACGACTACATACTAATATCCCTAGATGTTGTATCCCTTTATACAAACGTCCCCTTAAATTTAGCTAAAGAGGTAGTAAGAAAGAAATGGGATAAAATAAGTAAATTCACTGACATACCATTAACAGATTTTTTAGAAGCCGTAGATCTGACATTAAACTCAACCTATTTTAATTATAATAACAAAATTTTTAAACAAATAGAAGGTTGTGCCATGGGAGCATCCATCTCAAGCGTCATTGCACAACTTGTAATGGAGGACCTTGAAGAAAATATAATAAAAACCCTTAATTTTCAAATACCCTTTTTCTATCGATATGTTGACGACTGCATTACAGCTATACCAACAAATAAAATACAAGACACGTTAAATCATTTCAACAGTTACCACAACAAGCTTCAGTTTACCATAGAAAAATAACAAGATAATAAAATAAGCTTTTTGGACCTTACCCTCCACCATAATAATGGCGACATAAAAACGGAATGGTATACTCAAGAAACTTGGTCTTCCAGAATATGTCAACTACAATTCCCAACACCCAATATCCCAAAAAAAAATCAGTATTTATCGGCTTAGTCGACCGGGCAATAAAGCTTTCAAGCCCTGAATATAGGGAAAACGCAATAAAGAAAGCAAAACAAGCCCTTAAGCTAAACCGCTACCCCGACAACCTAATAAATTCCATTTTTAAAAGACGAATACATATTTTTTATAACCATAACCAACCCAAACCAAAAACAACAAAAATGTCATATTTTTCATTACCGTATATTAATGGGTTGTCTGAAAAAATACACAAAACTTTCAAAAGTCATAATGTTACAGTCGCACATAAAGGCTACAATCTATTGAAGAGTTGTTTCAGTTGCTTAAAATCAAAAATACCACAAAATATGAAAGGCAATGTCGTATATCAAATACCATGTGATAACTGCGATAGCGTCTATATAGGACAGACAAGTCAACTTTTAAAAAACAGATTGAATGGACACAAATATGACAAGAAGAACAAAACAGCCCTAACTAACCATATGCTTGAGAAGAAACACACCTTCAATTATGAAAAAGTAAAAGTTCTACGCACTGAAACCAATACAAAGAAACGTGAAATTTTCGAAATGATAGAAATCCAAAAAAATCCAAAAAACATAAATTCAAAATCGGATACAAAACACCTCAGCAAGATCTATCACAATCTAATAAAATAAATTTAAAAAATATATATATGTACACTTAACTATTAATAATTAATTTAAAAAAAGGCATCCAAAGGAATCCAGTTCCCCTCTATCTTAATAATGAAAACATTATCTTTCAAGCAATTTTTAAACAAAAAAGAACGAAATTCCATTCACCACCATTTTTATATCTATAAAGATCCCAGTATTGCAGTAGACACGCAGACTTCTTGCCTGCATGATATTTTTAAAATTGTCCTCGTCGTTTTTAAACTGTTGTCCACAATGTTAGTGTTATGGGTCAATTTTAAATCTTAATTAAGAGGATGCATTCGCCAAAATCATTTTCGTTCACAGGTATGTTAATTTTGTGTTCATTATGACTAAGATTACTAATTAGAGCGGTTTTTCAGCACTGTATTCTGAGGAAGGTCGCAAGAATTGACCGAAACGTTAATAAAAACAAAAACAAAATATAAAAAATAGTGATTATTCCGGATCTATAAATCCCAAGAAAATATTCCTATAAAAAAATACATATATATATATATATATATATATATATATATATATATATATATATATATATATATATATATATATATATATATATATATATATATATATATATATATATATATATATATATATATATATATATATATATATATATATATATATATCTATTACATAAGCATCTCAAGGAGTGCATATGAACTATTATAATTTGTTTGACATTTTTGAAAAAATAACAATATGTTTATCTACATTAGTCTACTTTATGTTTCTATTGCAAACAAAACATGATTCCTGGGATATAGGAGGCCCATCGAAGTGTGTGCTCGAGTCAGGACGATTATACTGAAAAAAAGCATGGCAATTTAATTTGAAGATTAAAACTTGATTTATAGATATTGGTAATTTTCCCCATACATCCAAGAGTTCCAAAGGGTCTGCATAATTAATTAGATATTCCAAAGGTAACATTTTTAGTTTCTGTAGTAAAATCTTGCAAGGTTTTCTGTCCACTTACATGACTAAACATTACATTTCCTGTTGGGCAAGACATTATTAATAGTTAGTTCTTGTTCAAGCTTCGCAAATCTCGTTATTTCGTATTTTCGAAACTGTTTTTTCGCTTTTTTGGATAGGTTCGGTGGAGGTTTTCGTAAAATTAAATTCTTTTTTATATATTCTTCAGGATCGTAAGATGCACAGGGTTCTGTATCCCATGAATAATCAATAGGTACTACCAAAGACATTGTTGTGAATTTTGTTTTATTATAACTTTAGGTGTAAGGAATTTATATAAAGTAGTGTGAAGAGTGGGTGGATTTGGTAGGGAGAAGAGTGGGTCGATTTGGTAGTGTGACGAGTGGGTGGAGGAATGATTTTGAAAGCTCATTTGGAGCTGGAATGGATTTGATATCAGAGTGGTAGGATTTGGTAGGGTGAAGAGTGGGTGGAGGAATGGTTTTGAAAGCTCATTTGGAAGCTCCTTTGGAAGCTCATTTGGATTTGGATTGGGTTCGTGGCGGCAAAAGATAACTACTGTGTAGATTTGATTTTTTCCTAGTTTTAAAAAACAAAATATTTCAACACACAATTTTATTGCGATTTGAAAAATAAACGATTTTAAAGCATTAAAATCCAACAATGCGTAGCGAGCGAACTATAAAAACAAAAAATTGTTTATACCTTTTTACCTGTCTCCTTTACCTGGGCCGATAAAACCAATATATTTGCGATACCTATTTTGTAGGATTGTAAATTATTGAAAATGCAACACTCAGTAATGATACAACAAAATTGATATTTAGTAAAACTATTTTGTTTTGCGTATTTTATTAGCAAAGTGTAAATTAAATTTAAAAATTGCACAAATATGCGGCTCGAAGTGGCCATTGTCAACGCAACTTCGATAATTCAGATTTTGGTTGGCTGTGTGGACTGTATTTTTTTATGTTTTAAAAAGGTGCAAGTATCACCATGGTACAAATAGAATGCGACCTTAAAAAAGGCATAAAAATAGTGAATTACAATAAATCAGGAAACGGGCGACACTAAGACAGCTTACCTCTCTCGTCGTCTTCACCACTGGGAAAAGGCCTCTTCTCAGGTATACCTTCGTAGCCTGTAGGGGTTGACACAAGCACCACAATATATGCGTAAAAAATGAAGATAAATAAATTGAGTTTGCGATATGGTACCGCCTTAGTGTCACAAAAAACAGGACAAACTGATTTTGCGATAGTTTTAAGATAAGTAACTTTTATGCCTGATTTACAGGGCGTTTCAAAAAGGTGGTACCTGAACAAATAGCAAGAGTCCGATGTTAAGAAATCACATATTATTTGCCCATTGTGTACTGGAAATGAGTTAGTCTGTGGAACTTATAATAAACTAGAAACACATTTGGAGGTAAACCACAAAATAAAATTACTAATGCAAAAATATAATTTTGCTTGCAAAGAAAGTTATGAACAATGGTCTGAAGAACAGAAAATTGAGACAACTTATGTAGCGGCCAGGACAAAAAGATACAATGTTTATGTGGAAAAATCCTAAACCTACACTTTCAGTTGTAGTAATTCAATAGGTAAAATGTAGAATTCACCTTTTAATATCGCGTTATTTTACAAAATATTTCTGTTATCCTTAGGATATGGCAGCATATGCTCCAAACGAATGGAGAAGGCTGGTGGTTCGATAAAAATGTATGGAGTATGCCCATCTCGTATAAATATAAAGATCTGGCAAACGGGTAAATTATTTTATTGCGTAAAAATTATGTAGGTACAAATAAATACTATACAACCCTAGAATGTGGTAGCTGTTTACTATAAAATAGGCTGAAATATTTGAGAAAATACCAAATTTCAAATTGTAGGGGAGACTACTGTAAAATTCTGGAAATCATATGTAGACCATGAAGAGGAGATTAGAAGTCAGCACTTGTCAAAACTTGAAAAAACTGAAATAGTTACAAAATGATGTAGTGGTGTAACCGTAGACAGAATTATTTTCGATGCCAGAAAAGTAACATGTGAGAAAATTCAAAGAATAAATATGCTGAATAGGAACGATATGTCATATTTAATAAAGAAACATAATGTAATGAAGAAGAAATATGAAAATAGTATGATTGCTGTAGCTTTAAAAGTAGAGAATGAAACGTAAATGGAATGTACTTACACATAAATTCAATGAAAGTTAGGTATATTGGAATACTTCATATAAAATGTAATAGTAAATTAAAACATTGACAAACTTTTTAAGATCCTTAAATGATGAGCGGTACAAAAAGTAATGGAATCATTTTTGCCATGAACGTATGTTTTAAAAATTGAGCTGTATTTTTTTTAAGGTGTATCGGACAATTTAGTTTAATAATGGAGCAGGAAGATAGATCAGCGGTGCTTAAAAGGAAAATGGAAAAGCAAGAATTCTTTCCAACAAAGAGAAAGAAATACCAGGTAATGGTGATAGGGCTCGTTTTTGTATTATATTATTATTATAAAATCGCTAATTGTAGTTCTGTAGTATGGTTTAGGTATTATTTAGATGTATAAGCTGTAATTTCTAGTTTGTACCATAAAAAATAAAATATATAAATATGTATGTACCGTGTAGGGGTGTAAGCTAATAGTTATTGTATTTTACATTTATAATAAATTCTCAGTGATAATAAGTTGGTTTAAAAAAAAATCACTCGTAAGTTTCTTGCAGATTCTTCCTACGGGTTGCAATCGAAACTATGGATTTCTTAAAACTAAGTAAGTTTAAATAGAGAACTTTAATATTATGTATATTTTTTATTTAATATAAATACAAAAGTTTTGTTTATTGGTTCATGATAAACTAAATTCTATATAGATACCTATGTAACACGTTCAAATCAAGAACAACAAATGAAGATTTTAACGCAATTCAGTACAACTAAACGATTTTACTGCCCAGCTAAGTACTGTACTCAAAATATAATAGAACCATATTCTTAAAATTAATAGTATATTATTTAACGAGCGGTAATGTAGGTCATAACTCACGCAGATGAAATTTGCAGCACGAGCCGCAGGCGAGTGCTGTAATTCATCAAGTGAGTTATGACCATTACCGCAAGTTGAATACTATACTTTATCTACGACTATAACAATAAATACTAAGATACAAGTACAGAGAAAGAACTTTATTTACAAAATTAGGTATTAACTTAATTTGAAAACGTCAAAATTATTCGAGTGACATTACTTCCCTCAATAACAATAATCGACTGTTTCCTTTCGGCCAATCGGATTGTACAGAGCCACCTTGATATTCGGTTCGTAAATCTTTTCCGATTTATTATAGTGAGTTATAGCAGTGAGTTATTACAACTCATGTTGTTTGTTTATAGATACTATTAATTGTTCAAAAGTAGTTGAATAATTAATATATAATTTAATAGGAGTAGATAAAAACTATTATTGTATCGCTTATTATCCTTGACAGATTCTCAAAAATAAATAGCCTTGCTTCAAAATAATGGATAGGTACTACGACAAAAAAAAAATTAGAGATAGTTCTGCTCTGAAGACACATGATATACTCTACAAGAAACATAAAAGTGCTTGATACTTTATCACGATAACAAATCATTTATTTTGAAGTCTACGACCAAAGGAAGACAATCGCCAAAACAATAACAAAGATTTGTGGTTAGGTTGTTTCGCATTTTTGACGCCAAACATGCGCCAAATTTAGGAAAACAATCCAAATTCCCGCCTCTCGCCGAAGCTCTCCGGGAGGGGCCGAATGCTTCCGAGGTTTCCGTGATAATAGGGAATATGCATGTAATCCAAAAAGACCTGAAATATTTTTTTTTGTATTCTCTACATAAATTAAATGTTTATGGCAGTTGCTGTTTTCCATTTATTTTGGGTTTTATTAACAAAAAACAAGGTTTTATTTTGCAAATTTTCCTGCAAGATCCAACATCTCGTAAAACGCACTTCTTTTGTTTGTGACGTCACTTTTTTATTAAGTAAAGATTTTATAATTGTTAGCGTAATGCAAATTCAAGTGTAAAACCATTTTTTTTATTGTTGCCCGAAGACTATGACTTTCAGTGGGTAGAAAACCTTTTATTTCATTAAACAGACTATTTATAAATGAGCAAAATGGGATTGGTGGTGAAAGTTAATGCTGTTGAATAGCCGTTCAGAATTTCCTTCGGAATTTCGTTACAAAAACTTATTATTTATTATACTATAGAAATAAATGTACAGTCACATATGCTTAATTGAATTTAGCGATACTGACCTTTATAGATACCTCTTTATGTAAAATTTTTGATTAATTTTGCAGTACGTACACTTTCGGCGGTTTTGGCCACGTAAAAAATGACTGTTTTCAGACCATTTACAGGGGAATTTTTTGACACTGGCACAATATAATCATTCTAGGATAGTTGTTTAACAGATCTCATTGTTTAACAAACATAATTACAAACGTACAGTACTATATAGTACGATATAATCGTAAAAAAACACCAAAACCAAGTTGACGGAAATAAACTCTGAAAATAAAGCGGCACTTACACTTAAAAAGCCAGCGTTGCCAATCCTAAAAACAGCTGATTTCAGCGATTTCTATCGGTAAAGTAGGGCTTGTCGGTTACAGACTTTGCTAACATGACTGTGGGTACAGGGGCGTCTTTCAACTATTGGGAAATAAAATTGGGATCCGATTTGAAAATAAAATACAAACATAATATATTTACCCAGATTGTGTAATTTGAAAATGCGAAATACGAAACGCCTTCGATTAAAGTAATACAAAAATATTCCACTCACTCAATGTATGGATACAACAATATATCCGAAGGCCTAAAGCGTGTAATCTAGTTTTGAGCCCGTGTAACTGTAGCATTAAAATACCCTCTACAGTAGACCATTCTTGTACGCTTTGAAGTAAATATCCTGTTTACTACATGCTTTTCACCGAGTGGCAGAAACAATTCGAAGCAATTATCCAAATGTTGACAAGCTAATTGGCAGAACTAAAAAGGTTTTTAAAAAATCTCCACAACGAATTATAATATTGTTGTCACAATAAAGCTAAAAATGTCAGGGAATAGCCAAATGTCACTGTCTCCTGGTAAACACAGGTAAAAAACAAGAAAACACGGGGGTTAAAAAGTGTTTTTCATCAATAACAAAAATGCATTTTTAAGTAGTTCTCGGAATCTTCTTAATACAATTAATAACTTAGTTATTAATTGAGCCAATTATTGTAGTTGCCCAGGTTAAGAGTAACCCTGGAATCTGATTGCTCTAAAATGTAGATAATGGTATCTCCTCTCTGTTTCTAAATCTATGATTACTGGTGTAATCTCTTTTCCTGATTCTTCTTAGCTATTTCCACACTTAATATTTCATTACGAAACTTGTCTATCCTCCTTACCCCACACATCCACCTTAATATTCTCATTTCTGTCACATCTAACCTCCTTTCGTTTACTTTCTTTTTTGGCCATGTCATTGTAGTTCTAACTACAGAATTTCTAAACCACGCAGAAGTGAAAGAGTGTGTCGGTTCCTTTGATCTCAAGGGGACCGTGTTCAGTGACAGTATTGTCACTTGTATTACACGGAGGAAAAAACATCAAAAATTGAAATATTTATTTCTACCTTTAATACACTGAAAAAGCATACATTTACATGCTGCAAGACGTACAAGCATGTATTGTATATACCTAGTAACAATATCAAAATTACGTCAGGTTATACGAGAAGTGCCGAAAATACGATAATGTGCCTAACTTTTGGAAAATAACAAAATGTAAATCTTATTAATCAAACAGCAAGCCAACACTGCAACTGCAACACTGCAGTTACAATCGAACTAACTATAGTCAGCCGCTGGCGTCATTGACCATGTGCTTCTGACTAATTTGTCACTTAAAAGATGGCCGTTTGGGACATGCGCCCTCGAAATCGGGTCCTATCAAAATATGTTTTTTTCGCTTCTGTGTAGATCGAAATTCTGTGGTTCTAACCACTATTTATCGAATCACCTCTTCTTTTTCGCATTCAACTGGGCAGAGTACACCAAAGACCTTCTTGTAATTCTTCCATTCCGCTTGTACTCAAGTTATTTCCAAATTCAGTGTGCTATTATCCGTGCAATCATCCGATTATGCCAGAATGATTACAAATTTTCTCTAGTGTAATTTGTATCGCAGACATTCTATCAATATTCCACAGCCCGTATTAAGAAGATGAGAAACGTGACTGAATGCAGCATTTTATTACAATCAACATTTTCACTGTTAAATATGTATTTTCTTAGTTCGACCCAAAAATTGCCATGTGCATTAGAGAGAGTCAACAGCACTTTATTAACCCTAAAATTGAAGCAGATTTGCGCATTACAGACGCAAATTATCGTGTATTAGTAGTTGCTATTGACTGAGTTCAACATAGTTGTCTGTCTCTGGTCACTTCCTGACTCGTTGTGCGTAGTTGATAATGTTAATACAGCCCTACAAGCTTTAAAAGATGGCCCTGGTGTTGATGCTGCGAAATACTATAAACGCAAATTATCGTGTATTAGTATATAGATGCTATTGACTGCCTTCAACATAGTTATCTGTCACTTCTCACTTCCTGACCCGTTGCACATAGTTGTTGATGTAAATACAGTTCCACAAAGTTTAAAAGATGGACCTGGTGTTGAAGCTGCGACCAAGTTTAAGTCTTTATTATACAAACATCCAGATTTCGCGCAACTACGTCATATTGGGCAGTGCGAATTGCTGACAATTGCGGCAGCAGTGTTTTACATACGCAAGAATTACATGTTTGGATGTAGAGCATTCATTTTCAAAATACAATGCAATCTACTCCAAAGTGTGCAAAATTAAAAGAGGCTACTGTAGAAGGTATTTTAATGCTACAGGCGTTTAGACAGGCTCAAAACTAGATTACACGTCTTTGGCCTCAGGGGATATTGTGGTATGCATACTAAGGTTGCCACCTTCCGGCGAGGACAAGACTATTGACGACTCAATTAGCTGATTTTTAACGGGGAAGCAGGGTCCACTAGACGATAAAATTGACAAAGATGCCAAATAACACGATAATGAGTATTAAAACAAGGATAGTCCTCGCGAAACGAGAACGAGTGGCAACCCTAATCCATAGATTGAGCGAATAAAATATTTTTCTGCTAATTATTCGGAATATTCGAATTTTTTGATAAAATTTTGCAAATACTCTAATTTTTTGTCGTAGAACACGAATCTGAAATCAGTGTTCGGCGGTCTCTTATGGTTTCCCCAAAAAAAAATTCTAGCTTTTATGTAAGGTTTTTCTATGGATATCTTTAAATTTTGACAGTTTCACTTAAACACGTCTGTAAACTTGTAATTTATCTTCTTTTTTTCGTAGCAAAAAACATCGCATATTATAGGCAAAAATAGCCAACAAAATTCCTTTTTTCTCTAGAAAATTCCATTTTAGTCGCCATTATTTACCCACCTGTCAACACTATTGTTTTGTGCGATGCTGCCGCGTTTACTTATTTTTTCTGAAAAAATTGTAAATTAGGATTAAGAAATAAAAGCTAACCACAACGAACTAAGATTACAATTCTTTCCAACCTAGTCAACAACATTTTTTATGTTTAACCCACATCAAACGTCAAATCCGGTAATTATTCGGAATAATGGAAACGCCGAACTTTTTGATAAAATTTTGCTCGAGTTTGCTCAGGTTTGTTATTTTGCATAGACACTTTGAATGTCATTTGCTCGAGATTCTGAGTAATACATTATATTAGATTAGCAATAATTATATATAAAACTTAACCCCCTAACTGCGCCTTTTATTGTCAGTTTTATCTGCGAAAATAATTCAGAGAATTACAGTTCAGCTTTTAAAGCCTTACTAGTGTACGTGTGTATAGTGCTAGACATTTTGTACCAGAAGTCCCGGGTTCAAGCCCGATTAAATTCCAATTGGTTTTGCTTTCTAAATTTTTTTATTTTGTGAACTGACAATAAAAGGCGCATTCATGTGGGATAGCGCTAGTGCGTGAAGTTTTATATATTATAATGCAATGCTAATCTCATATGTACTACTCAAAATCTGGAACAAACCTGAGCAAACCCGAGCAAAATTTAATCAAAAACAGAAACTTAAAAGTTGTGGAAAAACAATTTATACATCTGGCAAATTTCTCATGTCTTCCCATGAGAAATATGGACCATGTGTGTTACGGGTTGCGTTTTTATTTCTATTTAGTTTTTTAATGTTTTTTGTATGTTTGCTTAAAAATGTTTCAGAATAATAGTGTTATGACTTGTATACTAGATGTGTTTAAGTAAAACTGTCGAAATTTAAAGAAATCCATAGAAAAGTCTAACCTAAAATCAAAAATTAATATATATTTTTTTGAAAACCACCAGACCGCCGAAAACTGATTTCAGATTCGTGTTCTACGACCCACAATTAGGGTCTACGCAAAATTTCATCAAAACATTCGGTGTTTTCATTATTGCGAATATACCATTGTTCTATTACTTTAACCGAAGACTTTTCGCATTTCCAAATTACACAATGTAGGTAAATAAATATTTGTATTTTATTTTTGAATCGGATCAAAGTTTTATCAAAGAGTAGCCCGACCCACTCCCGCCCTGTTCAAATTTCTAGGCGCATGTGCGAAATCGCCACTTTGCTAGGTTATGGAAATTTGCAATCTGTCAAATCTTGATGACGTTTCGTGTTTGTAAACAAGTAAATCAAGAAAGTTTAATTGTTTTTCTTTAGTTTTTGGGTGGTTTATTACCGTTTATTGTGTTTAAACAGTTTAAAAGTGACTTTATTGTGTGTGTGTGTGTTTGATTACAATGATGATGTCTGAAGGAAAGAAGCAAAAAGGTGGAACATCGTCTGCTTACCGTGGATACACATCAAAAGATATAGCTACGTAGGTATGAAAATAAGTTGTTACTAAGATGTGTTTGTTCTGAAGTTTATGTAAAATTTACTGGCTGTTTATAAAAAGCTGTCATTTTAAATATAACCATCCTTTCAAAACTTGGACGGATACATAACAAATATATATAAATAAAGAAAATCGGAGGGAAAATGGGCTATACAATATAATTTTTTAATTAAAACTGGGTTTATGCAGCAGTAAAGCCCTGTATCTTTAGTTGAACAAATAATTTTTGCCTCCTATCAGTAGTTCTAATTTGTAGAACTAACACAAAAGAACTTGTCGCCTGTAATAGGGAAGATTTGTGACAAAAGGTGGGACACAAAAATTTGTTCGCTCAACCTGTTCCAACAATTTTCTACCATACTACCAAGCATACGACCACTCTAATGCCAGCACATCTGAAGAAGCCTCGTCAAAAATTATAGTTTTAGGTAAGCCTTTTTTTCTCCAGAAAAAATACTTTGATTTTTAAGAATATGCCCTAAGCAAGTAGGTACTTAACTATTATTAAATTTAATTTCGTGGGTAGGTATTACTTAATAGTTTTACTTTTTTATAACTTCTCCATTCTTTTTTGTTAACTTTTATATACCCACTTTAATAACATATACCAGGGCAGTACAATATTTCTTTGCTTGAGCTTGATCATTTTCTCTGTCCATGTAAACATCACCAAATACATTTTATATAATCTAATACTGGTGAATTGAGGCCTGGTTGTGCAAGGACTCTCGAACTTAGTTTGGCTGATACTTAAACTTTCCCATATAAAATATGTTCGACTCAAATTTAGTGAGAAACAAGCATGATCTTCAATTTGACAGTACCTAGTGCATTTTGCACGCTAATCAAGTTTCAGTTAAGCTGAGTGAGTATAGGGCATCCTTGTGCTTTAACCTTAAATTTTCTGCATTATATTACATACTATATACATAGGTATGTCTAAGTTTAAATTTTTCTGAGATATCTACCTACCGATCTTAGGTTTTGATAAACTTTCAAATTTTGGACCTTAGCTCTGGCTTGCCTACAATTTTACGTTGTTTAAATACTAGAGAAGGAAACACTTTAGCGTTAATAGGTTGAAATAACTTTTACTAACAGCAGTATTTATTGTCTTTACTATTTTAACATAATAACATAGAAGATGATTGTAACTAGGTGAATAATAGAATTAAACCAAATAAATAAACTCTTTTAAAGGGTAAATATTTTAGGTACTTCCAAGACAACCTTTGATAGAACCAGGAACAGGTACAGCTAATCAAAATGTTACAATCAAGATATAATAATATTAATAATAATAATACATATTTTGCTATTGACCCTAAGTTATGTAAATAGATGATTGTAACAAAGTGATTAATAGAATTAAACCAAATAAATAAACTCTAACTAAACGGTAAATATTTTAGGTCTTCCCAAGACAGAACCTTTGATAGAATCAGGAACAAGCACAATTAAACAAGGCTATTCACTGTTTGATGTTACGAGTAAGTATACATATTAGTTTTATTACATATTAATTTTCTTGTAAGAAGCATAAAAAGCATAAAAAATAAAGGTGTTATAATTATCTTATTGGGTTATCAGACATTTTAGGATTTTACAAGTAAACTTAAAACGGGACAGCTAATTACAATGTTACAATCAAGAAAATATTTTGCTATTGACCCTAAGTAATGTAAAAAAATGTATTGTTAAAATGCAAATAAAATTTATTAAACTCTGGCAACCTAGAAAAGTGTGTTAACATTCATTTACTTTCTGATGTATAAATCCAATGACTAAACTACCTACTATTTTCAGTTAATAATGTGATTTAAAAAAAAAAACATATTTTTTAGCTCCATGTGTGTTTGAAGATCAAACAGAGCGGTAGAAAAGGTACAGATCCCCAACAGCGAGCGCGACGATGAGCGAGAGAAGAGAGCCTTCCCTTGAGGACTGGGTCACTGATGAGTCGAATGACTCCCTTTTAGATACAATCCAGGATGTTAAGTGGCGAAGGTGTTGCCAGTGGCGGCGGGTAAAATTTCAGAGTTGTATATCTCTGTTCCTACTTACAGAACCCATACCAAATTTTGGGGGTTTAATATTGAGCCACTGGAAACATTTTAGTAAAGAAAAAAAAACATTTTGTAATTTGCGAAAAATATTGAATTTTTGCTATGCCCCCCTCCCCTGGGAAAAAAATTAACACGTTTAGGTATTTTATTTATTATTTTTTCTAAACAAATTTTACATCACTTTGTCGAAAATGTTTAAATCTTAAGAGAACAAAAATGTGTTAGTAGAAAGTTATAGTCATTTGATTTTTTTAAAATTATATTTTAGGTTTAAACAGTTCAAATGACTGACTTTCTACAAACACAGTTTTTCTCTTAAAATTTAAAAATTTTCGAAAAAAATCATGTAAAATTTGTTTGGAAAAAATTATAAATAAAATACCTAAACGTTAATTTTTTCCCAGGGCGGAGCAAAAATTAAACTTCTTTCGCGAATTACGAAATGTTTTTTCTTTACCCAAACATTCCCAGTGGGCTCACTATTAAAACCCCTGAATTTGGTACGGGTCCTGCAAGAAAGAACAGAGACATATAACTTTAAAAATTTACCAACCGCCACTGGGTGGTGCCGCTCCCTAAATGTGGGAAAAGTACTGTAGGTTAGCTCTTATTCGGGAAACATAAAGACTGTGTGCGTTTAATATCGCTGTGGCCGCTAGCCGCTAGCTTCAGCTTCATATTTATACTAATCTTATTAAGTAGATTAAAAACATTTTTTTATTATAAAATGTTTGTATTTTGTTGAATAGTTGTATAATGCATTTACAAAAATAAATGTTTTGATATGAATATTTGATTTTTTATAACAGCATAAGTCTTAAAAAAATATGCAAGAAACATACATTAGAGAGGCGCAAAATATGAGAAAAGTGAAAAAAGATTATAAAAAAGTAACATAAAGTTATTAAGGTAAGTTAATCTTGTTTTAAAAAAATTTGTATAGGGGGCGGGGGCTTCAAATAATGTATGGCAGTTTCATCTGGCACTTTTGGACATTCGTCAGTCCTCAGTTTCAGGAACTAAGAATCTGTTGGTGTTAGCTATGTCCTAGGCACTCTTCAAATCTGTAAATAATTACAAGAAACTGTTACTTTGTTTAAATTTTCTAATACTTTTAGCTTGCCATTTTTCTTTAACAAGGGTGAGGTTACTTTGAACTTAAAGTTCTACTACTGCTTATATAAAATTTATAATATATACAGGGTCATCCAAAAGTAACGGTACACAGAGAAATAGCAGATTCCTTATGTCGAAATAATGCGATTTATTTAAATTTTCCTAATTCAAAAGTTGATAATAACCAAGATACAGGGTATTATTATTTTAATTTTGTTTTCGATTTTTTTCCAATAATTTCTCAACAAAACGACATAACGGCGCGAAATTAGGGATTCGGTGGCTTCTTGGGGCGAAGTATATCAGCTAATTTCCACACAAGGTAAATGTTTTAACAAGGATAACAATTTCCAAAAAAATGCAATGATATTTTAATTAAAAGAAATATCTTAAACTTGGTTTAATCATACATTTTTTTGTCGTTTCTATTTTTTTTAAACAAATCTAAATAATAATGTGGCTTTAAAACTTTAACTATTGTGACTTTAAGTTATGATTTAATAAAATAAGCAGGATAAACAAATGCATTTCCGGAAATTCTCTGATTGCTTTCAAGTTGTCAATCTTCTACTTGACCATTGCATAATATACAGGGTGTTTTGCAGGTCGATGCAAACCTTTTAGAAGGTAATATAGTAAGTCATTAAGAACCTATTTAGCAACATTTAAGTTAGTACAAAGATTTACGGTTTTCCAGATATTGGCCAATTGCATTTTTTTTTTAAATCTCAAATTCTTGGTTATGATCTAATTATGCAATAACCAGAAGTAATATCCTTATTATTTTTTTCTACAAACGTGTTAAAAATGCATTTTTTAACACGCCGCAGACGCCTTAAAAATGTTACTTTATGGCACTAGTGTTAAAAGTACTTTATAGCACTAGTGTTAAAAGTACTACTATGGCAACTACGACGCCAACAATGGTTGTTAGATTTTTTGACAAATGTCAACTTCATAATTTTATATTATATCTACGATGCTACTTAAAACTATGTGTTTCGAATATGTTAAACTTTCTAAAAATTGTAATTGTATTTTTGTTTTTTATTGTCGTTTGTAGAAAAAATTTTGTATGATATTTGTGTTAAAAGTACTTTTAAGGCACTCATTTGAATTGCAGAATTCGCTTCGCTCATTCTGCAAACTTTCAAATTCGTGCCGTAAAATTATACTTTTAACACTTATATCATAAATAACTATTGTTTGTTATCTTAACATATTGTGTACTACTTGTGTCAAATGCGTTAACAATGATATAAAGATAAAGTAAATAATAATAACGCCATTTTGTAGTCGCAAAAAGTATACTTTATCATTGCAAGTTAAGTTTTTTCAGGAAACATTAGGATAAAAATAAAGCCAACTAAGGTGTTCAAATACTTTTAAAAACTTTAAATTATATTTGTTTTCTCCAAGTATCGACTTCAGCTATTTTTGTTTTTGTTACACCTGATTATTATTAATTGTACAATTTTTACTGTTTAAAAGAGCACAACTACCAGAAGTTTTTTAAAGTACTTGAACACCTTAGTGCCTTTACTTTTATCCTAATGTTGCTTGAAAAAACATAACTTTCAATGAAGTTAATACTTTTTGCGACTATAAAATGGCGCTATTATTATTTACTGTTAGGTCATTTGCCGTGGGAAAATTTCCCAACTGTCTCAAGCTTTCCAAAATTGCCCCTGTCTTTAAGGGTAAGGGGTCAGTTTTGAGTTAGGAGTCTTATCGTCCGATCTCTCTTCAAAGTCAGTTTTCAAAAATATTGAAGTACTGCTTCAGTCTGAGACTTTACAACTTCTTTGAAAGGTTTGAAATCTTAAGTAAAAGCCAGCACGCTTTTCAACAGAAAAAATCTACTCGTACAGCAATAGACAAGATTATAAGGTTTATACACGAATCACTGGAAAAAAGAGTCTCACTCTGGGGCTCTTCTTTGACGTGAGCAAGGCCTTTGATCTAGTTGATCACAGGATCTTGCTCGGGAAACTGGAGAGCTACGGAGCCAGAGCTCAATCATACTCATGGATAGGGTCCTATTTGGAATCTAGTACCCAGCAAGTGGTCGTCGAGGGGATTAGATCGGACGTAAGGGGCTGCGAGAGGGGTGTACCGCAGGGTCAACCCTGGGACCCCTTCTGTTTTTGGTGAAATCCCTATGGATGTGTGAGTCGGATTTCCCCAATACACTCACGCTACATAGTACTTAGACTTCGGTCTTCGTGGGTTGTCACAAAATAAAAAATTGTTCTAAGGGAATTCTACAGGTCTTTATGATTTTCGAGGCCGGAACTCTTACCAAAAAGAAATTATTACATGTTTTGTGCTTTTTGGAAAGTAAAACATTCAACAACAAAATGTCATCATCTTGATGTAGAACTATAAAACTATGGCAGCACCAACGGGAACTCGTAAGTTTTAAACCAGAACTTTTGTTAAAAAATATTTCATGGGGACCAACCTTATACTTTTTTAACAGTAAAAAATTTAAGTTGTAAACCCTTTTTTAAAAAGTGTGAAGTTGCCCCCTCCCCCATGAAATACTTTTTAACAAGAGTTCTGATTTAAACTCATGAGTTCCCGTTAGTGCTGCTATAGTTCTACAGTTCTGTAGAATTAGAATGATATTTTGTTGTTTACAACTGGAATTTTTGACTATTAAAAAAGTGTGAAGTTGGCCGCCATGAAATATTTTTCAACAAGAGTTCTGGTTTACAATTCATGAGTTCCCGTTAGTGCTACAATAGTTCTATAGTTTTGTAGAATTATAATGATATTTTGTTGTTTATGTTACGCTCAATAGTCGAATTCGGGCAATGCCCGAAAAAAATACGCAAAACTAGTTTTGAGCAACGAATATTTCCCAAACCCGAAATTTTATTTTTATACGGTTATTGAGCATTACAAAATAAGCAGAACTTGTTTTGCGCAATTTGAAATGTACAAAACTAGTTCTGTACATTTCTGAATGGCCAGCACTAGTTATGCTTTTTTCATTTAATCAGCGCGAAGCGTCCGAATAAAATAAAGTTGGAAATGTTATTTAAATAATATATTTTATTTAAATACTGACAAATACAACAACAAATAAAACTTTATTCTTAGACAGATATTCAGTTAAGTTTAAAAAATTATTTATTTGAACAAGAGCTTGAATGAAGGCACTTAGAATTGCAGATGACATTCTTTTTTCGACAAGAACATGCTCTATTAATACACTTTTTACTGCACATACATGAAATAAAACCTTGTGTAGATCCAGAAATATCGGAGGATGCAGTTCTAAGTGATATTTCTTTGTCGCACAAACGAAATAAATTCAAAACAAAAAACAACAACATAACCCTACTCTTTATTTGGGTTTGGGAGTCTGTAAAACAAGCCTAACTAGTGCTGGGCATTCAGAAATGTACAGAACTAGTTTTGTACATTTCAAATTGCGCAAAACTAGTTCTGCTTATTTTGTAATGCTCAATAACCGTATAAAAATAAAATTTCGGGTTTGGGAAATATTCGTTGCTCAAAACTAGTTTTGCGTATTTTTTTCGGGCATTGCCCGAATTCGACTATTGAGCGTAACATTTACAACTTACATTTTTGAGTGTTACAAAAGTGTGAAATTGGCACCCCATGACATGTTTTTTAACAAGAGTTCTGGTTTACAACTCATGAGTTCCCGTTAATGTTGCCATAGTTCTACAGTTCTGCATCAAGATAATGATATTTTGTTGTTGAATATTTTATTTTCCAAAGAGCACAAAACGAAATAAATTTTTTTGTAAGAGTTCTGACCTCGAAAACCATCAAGAACTGTGGACCTCCTTTAGAACTATTAAGCACTGTTGTGGCCATACTTTTGTTTTTGCAATAATGGGGGCTGCTTGAAGTTAGCGCCCCATTTTTAAAATATTGTTTTTACTTTTATTTTAAAGGAACTATTAATAGAAGGTAAAAATAACTCTAGAATTCTTCATACAAAACTCGGAACTCCATTAATTTTTAATAAATTTTGCATCTTGGCTATATTGGAAGGGAAACACCAAACATGATCAAATATGATTTTGTGAAAAGGAGTTGCAATTGTGGTAAGTGCTGCAAAAAATTTCTTTCTTTCCTGTGCAACTTTCTGAGTGCACGAGGCTTGAGGAAAACCCATATTAACTTGAGCATATCCTACCAAGTAGTTACTTTTCATAATCAAATTTGGTACTTACTTATGTTTAAGTTCTGCTACGGTCATGCTGAGATTACAATAACAAATTCTGGGAGGAACCCTTTTAATCTTGTATGCCTGGCATAATTACCTAAAATATACAAAACAATTTGAAAATATTACAAAACTTTTCTACATGTAAAACAAGGCGCCTTAAAAATTCGAAATACCCACAAGAAAAACCTACATGAATTTAGTTTATTAAAGAAAAATATAATTATTTAATAATAAATAACACGTACTACCCAAATTTTACAATATCCTATTAGTTATTATTGTTAGCTTGAACAACAGTAACTCCAATACTCCAATATCATAACCCCTATGTAGGGACATTTTTACATTATTAAAGCAGTTTATGCAATTTATAAAAGTATCTAGGTACTAGGTATCGGCTAAGTACCTATATAACAGAAACTTAAAAAAAATGCAGAAGTCGAATTCTCTATAATTATAATAACAATGTCATCCAAAAATGAACAATAGCAATATCATTCTACTGTAAGTTTGCCTAACATTATTTTATACCTATTAAATTAGGTAATTATTCGGATTATTGTATGCACCGAATTTTTTCATGAAATTTTGCACAGACCCTAATTTTGGGTCGTAGAACACGAATCCGAAGTCAGTTTTTGGCGGTCTCGAATGGTTTTTCCGCAAAAATTTTTTTTAACTTTTAGGTTACCTTTTTTTATAGATTCCTTTAAGTTTCGACACTTTCACTTAAACATATCTGTAAACTTATAATTTTTATTTTATTTCGTCACACAAAACACCACATTTAGCCAAAAATAGCTAAGAAAATTGCTTTTTCCTATATAAAATTCCATTGTATTTGCTAGTAGACGCCATTGCGTTCCCAGCTGTCAAATGTCCGGCGTTGCCAGGTTTACTTATTTTTCAAGAAAAAGTTGTAAATTAGGAATAATAAAAAAGCTAACCATAACAAACTAAAGTTACTATTCTGTCCAACTTAGTCAACAACATTTTTTAATTTTAACCTACATCAGACCTAACCAAAATCCTATTGATCAGTAATCCAACACCTGCATGCTGATGCATGCAACCATATCTGAACAAAAAGGTGTATACCCAACCCAAGTAAACCTGAGCAAAAAGGTGGTCAGGTTAGCTCAGTTTTCATTGATATAGATACATATATATCTATATCAATGAAAACTGAGCAAGCCTGACCACCTTTTTGCTCAGGTTGGGTGAGTAAAAAGGTGGTCAGGTTTGCTCAGTTTTCATTGATATAGATATATATGTATCTATATCAATGAAAACTGAGCAAACCTGACCACCTTTTTGCTCAGGTTGGGTGAGTAAAAAGGTGGTCAGGTTTGCTCAGTTTTCATTGATATAGATATATATGTATCTATATCAATGAAAACTGAGCAAACCTGACCACCTTCTTGCTCAGGTTTGCTTGGGTGTATACACCTTTTTGCTCAGATTTGGTTCCATTTTTAAAGCACCTGTCTGTCACTATTGCTGGCTAAATACTAAACTAAAGTGCTGTTACTAGGGAAAATAAAATGCCAATATTGCCATCTCTTTTTCGGATTTATTCATGGAAACCGTTAAAATTTGAGGGAAACACAATTTGTAAATTTGGCAACTGCGCGTCTTTCCATCAGAAAGTGTAACAAGGAATTGCGTGTTTATTTTTTTCAGTTTTTTGATATTTTCTCTGTTTTTTTAATGTGTCTCTACATAAATTTGCCTAAATATGGTTCAGAAAAATAGTGTGTAATGACTTGTATAGATGTGTTTAAGTAAAAGTGCCGAAATTTAAAGAAATTCATTGAAAAACCTAACCTAAAAGTTAAAATATTTTTTTGCGGAAAAACCATTCGAGACCGCCAAAAACTGACTTCGGATTCGTGTTCTACGACCCAAAATTAGGGTCTGTGCAAAATTTCATGAAAAAATTCGGTGCATACAATAATCCGAATAATTACCTTAAATTATAATAAGTAATGTGTGTATAAAACACAGAACATTTAATACTTTGAACTCAACGTCGCCTTTCAAAACGAGAAAAAGTTATTTAAAAGTTTTTAAATAGCTAAAAATAAAAGTGTATCTACCTGCATCAAATGAAATGTTTGTTCTCCAGCTTCTCATAGGGTTTCATCTAATTAGACCACGCAATTTTTACAGCCTCTTTTCTTAAGCAGCGATGTGAACTTACACTTTCTTAAGTTTTATTTAACTTTTATTATATCCAAAAGACAGTCCTTGAGGTAATCAGGTTATAAAACTTCACTTTAAAAATGTTGTAATAGTCCAGATTCATACCAAAATATTTCCAAATACAATTATTTAGCTACAATTGTCTAAACTAATAATTATTATTTAATTCAACTGTCTAAAAAGTTCTTAAATAAATAAAGACAAAATGTCAACTACAGTTACAGAAGTGACCGGTAGGGGAGCAGAAGGCGTCGACCATGCCGATGCCGTATCCCCTTTTAAGTCGTTACTTTAATTTGAGTCGCCAACACGTTCAATGTAGATTGCCACTTAAGTTTCGTGACGTAACTTTTTTGCCGGGCAAATGGCTCCTTTTGAAATTGCAATAAATTATACCGAAAAGTAAAAATTTTTTTTCGCTAAATTAACGCAGTAATTTTCCTCAAAATAGCAGTTTTGGGGTTGTAATGACTTCCTTAAACGATTTATGCAATAAAAAAAAAATGTGCATATTCCTTATTAGTGTCGCCTCAAAACTATTAGTTGTAGGGCTAGCATCTTAAAATATGACAATATTGCGATCAAAGTTTCGACTAGTTCTAACTAAGCTAGAGCTTTGAAATTTTGCACACGTGTATAAATCCGGTGGAAATGCAATATAGTATATTTAATATTGTTCTAAATCCAATATGGCAGACGCCCCAAGCTGGCGGATTACCTTTTTCTTTACAATCCCCTTGATATGGGTATCAAATGAAAGGGTTTGAGGAGTAGAATGCGATGAGCTATGTGACGTCATTATAAATCCAATATGGCGGACGCCTCAAGATGGCGGATTACATTTTTTTCGAAATCCCCTTGATATGGGTATGAAATAATAGGGTTTGAAGAATATAATACGATAAGTCACGTGGCGTCATTCTAAACCCAATATGGCGGACGCCACAAGACGGCGGATTACCTGTTTTTCATAGCCCCCTTGACATGGATATGAAATGAAAGGGTTTGACGAGTATAATACGATAAGCTATGTGAGAATACGATAAGCTATGCAACGCCATTCTAATCCCAATATGGCGGACGCCACAAGATGGCGGATTACCCTTTTCTTCGCAATCCCCTTGATATGAACATCGAATGAGAGGGTTTGACGAGTAAAATCCGATCACCTATATGAGGTCATTCTAAACCCAATATGGCGGACGCCACAAGATGACGAATTATCTTTTTCTTCACACCCCTTGGGGTTTAATAGGGTTTGACGAGTAGAATACGATAAGCTGTGTGGCGTCATTTTAAACCCAATATGGCGGACGCCACAAGATGGCGGATTGTTTTATTCGCATTCCCCTTGATATGGGTATCAAGTGAAAGGGCTTGACGAGTAGAATACGATAACAGGTAAAATGTCTTGTAATAATTATCAGAAATGCATAGGTTAAGACGTAACTAAAAATTTTAAAATACAATCTTGTAAAAATACTTTTTAAAAACAAGCTTTTATTATTTAGATGTACCTACTAAAACGAAAAAAATAAGTATAGGTTTTTCATTGCAGCAATTCTAAATGCTATTTATCAGGGGGCGTAGTTCGCGTAGGTGGATCCTAATAAAAGTAGTATCAAATTTACGACTGAAACAGATGTAATATGTTATGTTAAATTTATTGTCTTAAAAGCTTGTCGCGTGAATAGAAATTTGCGATCAAAGTTTCGACTAGTTCTAACTAAGCTAGAGCTTTGAAATTTTGCACACGTGTATAAATCCGGTGGAAATGCAATATAGTATATTTAATATTGTTCTAAATCCAATATGGCAGACGCCCCAAGCTGGCGGATTACCTTTTTCTTTACAATCCCCTTGATATGGGTATCAAATGAAAGGGCTTGAGGAGTAGAATGCGATGAGCTATGTGACGTCATTATAAATCCAATATGGCGGACGCCTCAAGATGGCGGATTACATTTTTTTCGAAATCCCCTTGATATGGGTATGAAATAATAGGGTTTGAAGAATAGAATGCGATAAGTCACGTGGCGTCATTCTAAACCCAATATGGCGGACGCCACAAGACGGCGGATTACCTGTTTTTCATAGCCCCCTTGACATGGATATGAAATGAAAGGGTTTGACGAGTATAATACGATAAGCTATGTGAGAATACGATAAGCTATGCAACGCCATTCTAATCCCAATATGGCGGACGCCACAAGATGGCGGATTACCCTTTTCTTCGCAATCCCCTTGATATGAACATCGAATGAGAGGGTTTGACGAGTAAAATCCGATCACCTATGTGAGGTCATTCTAAACCCAATATGGCGGACGCCACAAGATGACGAATTATCTTTTTCTTCACACCCCTTGGGGTTTAATAGGGTTTGACGAGTAGAATACGATAAGCTGTGTGGCGTCATTTTAAACCCAATATGGCGGACGCCACAAGATGGCGGATTGTTTTATTCGCATTCCCCTTGATATGGGTATCAAGTGAAAGGGCTTGACGAGTAGAATACGATAACAGGTAAAATGTCTTGTAATAATTATCAGAAATGCATAGGTTAAGACGTAACTAAAAATTTTAAAATACAATCTTGTAAAAATACTTTTTAAAAACAAGCTTTTATTATTTAGATGTACCTGCTAAAACGAAAAAAATAAGTATAGGTTTTTCATTGCAGCAATTCTAAATGCTATTTATCAGGGGGCGTAGTTCGCGTAGGTGGATCCTAATAAAAGTAGTATCAAATTTACGACTGAAACAGATGTAATATGTTATGTTAAATTTATTGTCTTAAAAGCTTGTCGCGTGAATAGAAAAGAAAAAAGTACATACTTAGTTATCTATTTACAATTTCTGCCAAACAAAATTAATGCTTGTATGAACTTTTTGCGCGCGACGAGCATTTAAGACAACAAATTTAATATACTATATTAAATCTGTTTCAGTCATAACTTTAATACTACTTTTATTAGGATCCACCCACGGGAACTACGTCCCTTTATAAATAGAATCTAGCATTGCTACAATGGAAAAACTATACTAATTTGTTTTTGTTTTAGTACATCTAAATAATAAAAATTTGTTTTAGAAAGTATCTTTTACAAGATTGTATTACTAATATAAGATAGCATTACCAGAAAAACAAAACTACTTTTTTTAATTTCGTGATTATTCCTTGACAAAATGGTTTTCATAAATAAACAGAAAAAACATACATTTGTCAGCTTTCTCGGACTAGAATCAAATTCATTAAAATTATTTTCGCTCTAGTACTGACTTTAAAAAACGTTAGTGAATTTCTACAGATTTTTAAATCAGAGTAGCAAAATTGGAGGGTTGCATGCATGGGCGCCCATAGAGTAAATTTCAGGCCCCCCCCCCCTGAAATTTCCGAGCTAAATTATTCCCCCCGAGTATAAGTATAAGGAATTTTCAGGTGGTTTAGAGAATTATTCTCAATTTTACCTATTTATTTATATGTACCCCTGACAAGTAGACTTCTTTCATTGCTTTAATAATTTTACCTCACGGTAAATTCTACTGCGACTGCTTGAAACTGCTAATGGATGGCGCTGCCTGTGTTATACTGCTTACGCAGTTCGACAGAGTTAGCTTTAAGGATATGCTGTTTCGGAAGGTGGTATGTTCGTTTATCCTGTACTGATGAGAACTAAGAGTTCGAAACCGGTATGCAGGTAACGACATCCTAACCAAAGAAAAAGCTTCCTTCTTCCTGGTAGTTTCTTGCGGTCAAACCAAGTATTTTGTTGTCTAACAGTGTTAGTCAAAATACGGCAAATTTTGGTATGTAATCCAGCGCTCGGAGGGGCATATAGCCCGGAGAATAGCTGTTTTACCATGATTTGTTCAAACCCTTATAGTATAAGGAATTTTCAGGTGGTTTAGAGAATTATTCTCAATTTTACGTATTTATTTATTTTCTAATTGTTTTCTTTTTTAGCTAAATTGCTACAAGAGAAGAAACCAAGAACCTGGGACAAACAAGAACAAAACATAATTAATCTGTTATGCGTTTTATTTAATATATATATATATATATATATATATATATATATATATATATATATATATATATATATATATATATATATTGTAAAAAAACTGTTATTGTAAATTAAAAAAAGTATGGCTGTACCTATTTTTTATTAAATACGAGTACACCAGTATATTATGATTTTTATTGATAAGATCATTTTTCTGGTAATAAAACACATTCCTATCTTCTATATCTTTACTTGCCATAGAAATTTAAGAGAATATAATGTCATTCAGAGAGAGTAGCTTTGTCAAAACAAAAAAAAAACAGATTTTGGGGACAGCTTACATAGTGTGTACCTTGAAAGAAAATAGTATATTGTACAACGAGCATGGAATGACATGCATTTCCTAGGAGTATGACGTTTGCAGCATGAGCCGCAGGCGAATGCTGCAAATCATACGAGTAGGAAATGGTCATTCCATGCGAGTTTTACACTATACTTTTTCTACGAATGTTACTGTTACATAAAATGGGATTAGTAATATTTTTCCTTTTAAGATGTCAAAAAATGTCAATCTGACATTCCACAAATAAAAATTATAAAGATTTTGGATGTCAACGCCACCTTTGTAAAAAATACCCGTGCACAATGGGAACTTTGTAGTTCAATCACCATGGTGATTGAAGCACAATGAAAATGTGTAAAACACAATGCACCATGTTCCGAAATTACTATTGAACATACAATAAAGGTTTTTATTGACAGTCGTAGAAAATAGTATATTGTACAACGAGCATGGAATGACATGCATTTCCTACGAGTATGACGTTTGCAGCACGATGCCGCAGGCGAGTGCTGCAAATCATACGAGTAGGAAATGGTCATTCCATGCGAGTTTTACACTATACTTTTTCTACGAATGTTACCGTTAATAAAATGGGATTAGTAATATTTTTCTTTTTAAGATGTCAAAAAATGTCAATGAAATTATAAAATTTTGACGCGGCACCTGTCAACGCCACCTTTGTAAAAAATACACGTGCACAAAGTGAACTTTGTAGTTCAATCACCATGGTGATTGAAGCACAATGAAAAGGTGTAAACCACAATGTACCTTGTTCTGAATCTATTATTGAACATACAATACAGGTTTTTATTGACATGAGTAGAAAAAATACATTTCAATCTTGCATATTTATTATTTAAGTTACAGATTTCCACATGTAAAATTAGCATATATATTTCTTGTCTACTTGGAAGAACTTCAGTAGATTTCTTTCACGTGTGTAGCTTAGATCCTCTACTCCTTCAAGAGAACATTTTGTACTTGCTTATAACACCAAAAACCGTAAAAAGGATCTTACTAAAACACAACAATTAACGGTGGTAAAGAATTAAATTGAACATTAACTAAACCATTTGCTGTTATTTAATATTCATAAAGTACATAGTCGATGGTCTTACATGGGTGAAAAATAATAATTACATTTCCATAACTCATTTTAGGTATCTTCCTATCCACATTACGCTCATCCAAGGTTCAATTTTGAGAAGTTAAATTTACATTTAGTAGTATCTTGAATCGCATAGTAGGCATTGGTGCAGCTATATGTCAAATTAAACCCTTGTCAACTTAGACCTTCCTTAAACCATAAACAGGTTTAAAATTTAAATCCGATTCACTAACAATTTAGTACTAGTTTTAAGACGAGTCTAACTTTAAACCATTTGAATAACAAAACACCAACATCAACCTACTATGTTTTTGAAATATCTTTCAGTACACATTTCTTCGAAAACATGACCGACATCAATAAACGTAAGCTTAAGGGAAATTTTACAAATAAGGAAGAAGAAATATTAGTAAAGAAAATAAAAAAAAATGTTCTTTCTGGGAACTTGTCCCCTGCTACCCCACCTTTAAAGCGGGAAAATACTTGGAGGGAAATTCAAACGGCAATTAATTCCGTGAGCTTCCAAAGGAGCTTAGCGGAAATAAAGTGCAAGTGGAAAAGGCACAAGTTATGTGCCAAATAAAGATGTAAGTACAGGTTTTACTTTCTTATTACTACAATATTAAAAAATAAGTATGAAGGTATTCTATTTGAAAAAAATACATGCGAGTTTCAGAAGAATTTATATAAAAATTTGCCAAAATTGTATAGTGAATATTTTTTATTCTTTACGCACTTATGTTAAAATCGTTTATCTTTAATTATATACTTACCAGACAAATCAATAGTTTTGTGCATATACAGGCCGTCGGAAAGTGTCGAATTTGGCGTTAAATATTTTGTTTAATATTCATTTAATAGATTTACTAGTGGTTGCGAAAAGGAAGAGCTGCAAGGCTACTGAAGGTGGGCCCTCTGATGCCCCCGACCTTAAGCCCGAGGACGATATAATATTAGAAATTACTGGGAAAACCTCGGTCGAGGGGAATTCCTGAGGGGAAACAAGTTGAATTTCCCAACATTGAAACTATTCCTGAATCTTTCCGTAAGTAAAAATAATCTTTGTACCATTTTTATATTAATATGTACATACTTGCTATGCTATAAATAGCTATAAAATTAAACAATGCTTTTTTCTGTATTTAGCCCCCGGAAACACCCAATCTATAACTGTAACTTCCAGCAGCAAACTTCTTGGTACAATTGGTAAATAAACAACACGCAATAATTTAAAAATACCATATCCCGTATAATTTGGGGAGATTTATATTATTAGATTATGCAAAACAATTTTAAAAATATTTTAGTTTCATACTCCTCATCCAGCGGAAGTGACTCCTCCATTTCCCCATCCCCTCCAGAAATCGAGGACCCTGGAGAAGAAAATTCAGCGTGGACACTGTCCAAAGAAACGCAACTTACACAGAGTATTTTATTGTACTTATTAAATATGTAAATGGATTAACTTTAGATTTTTTTAGGATGTTTAGCAGAATTTGCAATTGCTGGAAATTAATAAAAAAATTCTGCAGATTTTGGAAAGACAAACGGCCGCGCTAGAAAGCATAGCCAGCTCTCGTCTAGTCATAAAACAAGTTTTTTCATATGGCTATAAAAAACACATTGCATTTTATTTAAACTTCTTACTCTTATGCTAGTTTTTAAGCTGCAGCAAAATTGCACATAATTTATTTTCCAAACCCTATACTTTTCATCTAAATTAAATCTAATTTCGTAGAAAGTAATAACTAGAATAAAGTAGGTATAGTCGTGGTCAAAAAATTTGGACTTACAGAAGCAGGTGTCTATATCTGCTTTTCTATAACCCTCGTGATCTACGAGGCGCGTTTTATGGTTTTTAATATAATAATTATTATATATCTTTGGTGTTTTTATATGTGACTAATTCTGATGACACATATATAAAATTATTTTACGTTATGTCTTGAATACTATATACTTGTTGTGTTGGAAGCTACATTTGAATAAAATTTTTACCATCGTTGGAATATGAAAATCCAAAACTGGAAACGGTAGCAGCGTAAAAGCTACCCTATAATACTATTTGGAAAAACCATTTTTAGCATCTTGCTAATGTAACTACAGTTTTTAAAGGTGCAGTGGGTTCATATTTAGTTGTTTAAAAATGTTGTTGTTTTTTTGTTTATTCTCTCGCGCTCAAAGCACTTAACGCATTTAAATGAAAGTTTGCACGCAGATGGCTCACACGTCGAATTAAAAAATAAGTTACTATTTACCCTAAAAAAAGGATACGATGTTTGTCAAGAATATGGGCCTGGATTTGGTACTCCGAAACTTGAAAATTATTTGATGAAATTACAAAAGAAATTTTTATTAAGTTGAAGTTATTTACAAAGGGTGCCAGTGTCTTATCATACGGTGGATTTCAAGGGCCTCTAAACTGACTCATAACTTTATGTTTTTGGAAAAAAGAAAATCATAATTTGGTCACAATAAAACATATTCAGGGCATCATGAATAAAAGTGGTTGCTACTGAAGATTCCTTATCATTACCATTATACGCGGCGAAGCAGGGAGTAACAGTCAATATAAAATATAAATAAGGAAGGAACTCCCCTTATAATTTGTAATCATTATGAATATAGCAAGTTTGATTATACCTTACAGAATGCATTGTAAAAACAACCATCCTTTTAATGTAAAAAAAATTAGAAACAAGGATGTTAAAGGGGTATACTACAAATATGCGCTGCATAACTATAATAATTTTGCCGGTGTAAGGATTCGTAATTTTCAGTTTTGATTGGGTTTGATTGGGTAGTACTCTTTTCCGTATTCTAATTTACGAGAGTAAATGGAAAAATTCTGTCTCCGTTTTGTTGCTCACACTGAAACTGCATATGGGTTCCTATTCCTAAGAACGTGGCATATGACATGTTTTTATTTATCTCGGTAAATCCGAGTAGTATACAAGTTGTATCGCAAAGGAGGGTCCACAGTATTTTAAAATTCTCATATGATTCTTGTTCAGCCCTATAAAAGACTATTTTAAATTTAGTTAAATAAATCAACTCTGCCTTAAGGACGAGAGCGCGCCAAAGAGCAAGAGAGGAAAAGACCAGTTTTTGTTTTAAGTTTTGTTGTTGATAGTTACAAGAGAACATGTCGTTCTTGTCAGTTGTATAATTATTTTAAAATAAATCACATTTCAAGCAATAAGTTAGTGTTATTGCAAATCTTCATACAGTCCACAAGTTAGTGCGTATCCATATTCATGGTCCAATCGAGCCGATGTGATTTATTTACGAAAATTTTCAAATAAATTTGAAAAACTTCAAAACCATTTTGCCAACGTCAAGCCACGACGTTTCCAAGTCAGTGACGACGATCACCTGTTAGAAAGGACCTTCGCTGGTGACATCCAGGCCGGATCCATCTGTGAGTTTATTCCAATTTGATTTGCTAGACTTAACTAAGACCTGACACGGTTCGCTTACCCATTTTTTCTTGATTATTACTAGGCGTAGTAAAATGTCGGAAGATTTAAATAAACTTAAGTTTAAAAGGGGCCAGTTAAAAGGCATTTTAACTAGATTCAAAACGTTTCTTGACACTCTTGACACTGGAAACCTTGATCAGGTCAAAGTTACGCAAGTTAGCGCTAGGTTAGAAAAAGTTCAACCAATATTTCATGAGTTTTTACAATGTCAGAATGAAATTGAATTGCTTAGTCAGTCTGGCGAAGACACTCGTACAGATAGTACTGATTTGGTCACTTTTGAGAATGATTATTTTGATTTAATTTCAAAAGCCTCTGTTGTAGTTTCAAATTTTGAGGCAAAGCAAAATCGCTCTGACAATGTTTCGATCGCTGAAAGTACTGCTTCTTCAAGAAATGTTCAAGGGTGTACCTTTTCGGTAAAGCTTCCCGAGATGAAACTACCCAAATTTTCAGGTTCTTATGATAAGTGGTTGGAGTTTAGAGATGCATTTGTTTCCATGATTGATAAAAATGAATCTTTATATACAAAAATTTTATTATTTGCGGGCTCATCTTGAGGGAGAAGCTGCGCAAATGATAGAAGCAATAACAGTTACTGCACAAAATTATGACGTGGCTTTTTCGCTACTCAAGCAAAGATATGAGAATAATCGTTTGATCATATTTAATTATGTTAAGGCTTTATTTGAAGCTCCAGCAGTGACTAAAGAATCATATACGGATTTACGTAACCTTTTCGATACCTTCAACAAAAACTTGCGTAGTTTACAGGTTCTAGGTCAAGCCACTGACGAATGGTCGAGTATGTTGATCTATCTAATTACTAGTAAATTCGATAATCGTACCAGACGTGATTGGGAAGCACATAAGTTCAATGGTGACTTGCCCACTTTGCACGATATTAATGAATTTTTAAAAGGAAAATGCGAATTGCTAGAAAAGCTAGAAGTCGCTAAAATTTTCAGTAGTACCACTAAGCCTCCGTGGTCTCATTATAAGAATAGACCTGTTAATGCATTGATTTCATCTAAAAGCAGCAAATTTTCTTGTTTTTACTGTAAGAATTATCATTCGATTTTTAAATGTATTTCGTTCGCAAAATTAGACATCAATAAAAGAAATAATGAAGCAAAAAGATTAAAGTTGTGCTTAAACTGTCTTAATCCTAATCACTCAGTTAAGGAATGTCCAAAGGCTCCATGCCAAAAATGCTCAAGACACATTAATTCACTTTTACATATTGACGGATATTCAAACACGGACGATACTCAGTCTAGTAGACCTAGACCACCATCTCAGCAGCAAGGAGGAAAAGCTAGCGACGCTGCATCTGACGTTGCAAACAGGTACGCGGCCATCACACCATCGTGTGAGCGAGAGAGTACACAAAATCGCTTAAGCAATGAATTAGACAAAGACGCGTCGATAATAGCATCGTCTTCGCAATCCGCGTTGTTAGGTCAGGCAAATAAATATGCTTTGTCCACCGCCGAAGTTTTAGTTATAAACAAACAAAATGATGTTTTCAAAGCAAGAATTTTATTAGATCCTGGGTCGCAATCTAATTTTATAACGGAGAACTTTGCTAATAAAATTGGTGCATCCAAGCAAAGAGTGAATATTTCTATAACTGGTGTAGGAAATGAAACTATTTTGACTAATTATAAAACAAATGTACAAATAAAATCACGCAATGGCGGTTTTTCGAGGGAAATTACTTGTGTAATTTTACCAAAAATCACTCAGCCTATGCCAATGCATAGTTTTGATCCTAGTTTGATTAATATACCGGGTGATATTAAACTCGCCGACCCAGAATTTAATATTAAAGGAGAAATAGATATGTTAGTCGGCGTCAGCATATTCTATGACGTTCTTTTAATGAACCAAATTAAGTTAAATACAAATTTAGTGTTACAGTCAACCAAATTGGGTTGGATTTTGGCAGGTGAAATAAATAACTTTTCTTCAAGAAATAAATTATATTCGTTTCATTGTTCTCAGCAAATTGACGAAGAAATTAATAAAAATCTTTTGCGTTTTTGGGAGGTCGAAGAATGCGACAGTGTTGTCAAATACGACGATATTTGTGAGACACATTTTAAGGAAAATTATATACGAAATACAGACGGACGTTTTGTCGTGAAAATTCCCTTTAAGGAAAATAAAAATTTGTTAGGAGATTCGAAACAAAATGCTTTAAAGTGTTTCGATTATTTAGAGCGACGCCTCTCAAAAAATAGTGAATTAAAGGAACAATATACAGAGTTTATGAGGGAGTACAAAGAATCAGGACACATGTCCTTATTAACTGACCATATTGAGCAACTTTCGGATGGTAATGCCGACGCTTATTTTAAGTCATCACGCGGTTATTAAGACTAATAGTCTCACCACTCGTTGTCGCGTTGTTTTTAATGGATCCGCCCCCACAGATAGTGGCTTATCGTTGAATGATATTCAATATGCGGGACCTACGATACAAACCGACTTATTATCTATTATTTTAAATTTTCGAAAACACGCATATGTTTTAAATGCGGACATTTCAAAAATGTACCGACAGGTAATCATTGACAAGCCAGATCGAAAATATCAGCGCATATTTTGGAGAAACGATCCGTCAGAAAAGTTACGGTGTTATGAACTTAACGTAGTAACTTACGGCTTAGCATCATCCCCTTACCTAGCAACACGATGTTTGATGCAACTTTCCTTAGACAATGAAGAGTTGTATCCGTTGGCTAGCAATGTCATTAAAAATTGTTTTTATGTAGACGACCTACTTACGGGATCGGATTCTGAGACTGAATTGTTACAAATGCAAAAAGAGGTTAGTAAAATTATGAAAGGCGCAGGTTTCGAGTTGCGTAAATACTTGTCAAATAAACCGGAACTATTTGAGCAGTTTGATGTCAATACTTCATTAGAAGCAAGTATTTTGCAGCTTGGGGAAAATGAGAGTAATAAAACATTAGGAGTTTATTGGAACGCGCATAATGACACTATTGAATACCATGTTCAAAATTTCTCCAATTTTTCCAAGATAACAAAAAGATCCATACTGTCTATTACTGGAAAAATATTTGACATTTTAGGTTTATTGGGACCAATTATAATCCGAGCAAAAATTATATTGCAAATGTTGTGGAAAAATAAACTTTCTTGGGACGAAGACATATCGGGCGATCTTCGTAATAACTGGATTTTATTTTGCAAGGATTTATTACACATTAACAAAATAAAAATACCGAGACACGTGCTGTGCAGCAACCCTAGTTACGTTGAAAGGCATACTTTTTCAGATGCGTCCGAGATTCCGTATGGCGCATGCGTATATATACGGTGCAAAATTAAAGAGTTTGAATTTTCCTGTAGGCTATTAACAGCTAAAAGTAAAGTAACTCCTGTGCGTCCTGTAACATTGCCCAGGTTAGAATTATTAGGCGCAGTTTTTGCCTGTAAACTGTCAGAAAAAGTAAAAAGCTCGTTAACGATAAATTTTAACAGGTGTTATTATTGGAGCGACTCGACTATCACTCTCTGTTGGATTAAAGGTCTTCCTGAGCGTTGGAAAAAATTTGTATCTAACAGGGTGGGTGTAATACAAAATAAAACAAATGTTAATGATTGGTTTCATGTCAGGTCACATGACAATCCAGCTGACTTGATTTCCCGTGGAATGTCAGCGGAATCTTTAATAAACAGTTCGTTGTGGTTTGAAGGCCCAAACTGGTTAAAACTTGATAAAACCTGCTGGCTCCCAAGTGAAACGATCGTAGATCATGACTTACCCGAACAACGAATTCAAGTTAATTTAGTAGTCGCAAAAAACGATTGGGATATTTTTTATCAATTTTCCAGTTTAACAAAACTACAACGAGTAATTGCATATTGCAAGAGGTTTTTGTTCAATATTAGACATAAAAAGTTGGAACGTGTAACAGGAGAATTAGAGCCAAAAGAGATGAACGATGCTCTTATCACATTAGTAAAAATTTCTCAAGTACAGTCTTTTAGAACAGAACTAAGTGATTTAAAATTTAAAGGTTCGATTAGTAACTCCAGTAACGTTTTGGCGCTCCATCCATTTTTAGATAGCGATATCATTAGGGTTGGGGGAAGAATTCAAAATGCCGACGTTCCATACTCTAAAAAACATCCGATACTTTTACACAATAAACATAAATTAACTGAATTAATTCTGACTAATGAACACGTACGTTTATTGCATTGCGGACCTCAGCAGGTATTTTACTCTGTTCGTGAGCATTTTTGGCCAATTTCGGGCAGAACTTTGGCAAGACAGATAATTCATAAATGTATAGTTTGTTTTAAGACGAAACCAAAACCGTGCAATTACATAATGGGAAACTTACCGGCTGAAAGACTTAATCAATGCTCACCATTTTTATTTTTAAATACAGGCTGTGATTACGCAGGTTATTTTATGTTGAAGGATCGAAAAACTCGTGGATATAAATTGATCAAGGTCTACGTCTGTATCTTTGTTTGCATGGCGACAAAGGCTAACCACTTAGAACTAGTCACTAGTTTAACCAGTGATGCTTTTTTGGCTACTCTACGACGGTTTATACCTAGAAGAGGTAAACCTCTGAATATTTTTTCCGATAATGGAACAAATTTCGTCGGTGCAAATTCTGAAATACAAAATTTCTTGAAATCAAACAGCAGTGCCATAAAGCACAATTTAGCTAATGAAGGTATAAAATGGCACTTTATACCATCGCGCGCAGCGCATTTCGGTGGGCTCTGGGAAGCCGGGGTAAAGAGTTTTAAGCAACATTTGAAACGCGTAGCCGGAAACAGTAACTTAGACTTCGAAGACTTTACGACCGTACTACAGCAAATCGAAGCCATACTCAACTCAAGGCCATTAAGTCCTCTATCTTCTAGTCCAGACGACGTCTCTCCATTAACGCCAGGTCATTTCTTGATTGGGAGACCCTTAGTTTCTCTTCCCGATCCTGATATAACTGAAGTGAAGGAAAATCGTTTAAGTAAATATCAACGTCTTCAACAAATGACTCAACACTTCTGGAAGCGTTGGAATAAAGAGTATGTGTCAGAATTACAAAATCGTCAAAAATGGAAGAAAAATGGACCTAATACTATCCAGATCGGAGATTTAGTTGTCATTAAAGACGACAATTTACCACCCCTTCGATGGAAATTAGCCAGGGTTGTCGAACTTTTTCCTGGAAAAGACAAAGTAACGCGAGTTGTCAATGTGCGTTTTAGCGACGGAAGCTGCGCGAAACGTGCGTTGAATAAAGTATGTCCGTTGCCGTTGGACAACAAATTAACTAGTAAAGACTAATACACCTAACCATGTTAATTTTAGATCGGACTCACTTCCTAAATTCTAAATAAAGTAGTTAGTTAACAAATGCAAAAACATTTATGTTTAACAATTTTGATATGTTGAAATTGTATATTTCAAGCCCTATAAAAGACTATTTTAAATTTAGTTAAATAAATCAACTCTGCCTTAAGGAAGAGAGCGCGCCAAAGAGCAACAGAGAAAAAGACCAGTTTTTGTTTTAAGTTTTGTTGTTGATAGTTACAAGAGAACATGTCGTTCTTGTCAGTTGTATAATTATTTTAAAATAAATCACATTTCAAGCAATAAGTTAGTGTTATTGCAAATCTTCATACAGTCCACAAGTTAGTGCGTATCCATATTCAATTCTTGTAGTACAAAAGACCTGATTTTGTTTTAAATCGGCCAATATTAAAAACCCGTTATTTTTAAAAATATGGCAAAATGTTATTAAGAAAAGTTGTCTAGAATTAAAAGCTGTTCAAATATGCAATTATGTCTTTTATTTCAAAAACAATTTTTGTCAGTATCCCACATATTCTTGGATTCTTTAAAAAGGGGCCCCTTAAATTGCGTCATAATTAAATAGAACAGGTGGAATTTAATTGTGTGTAGTGTTAGCAACTTTTTTTTACAAGTGATTTTTTTATTCAAAAATGTTTTTTATGTTGCAAGTGCAATTATTAAAATCTACCCAAAACAATTTTTTTTTTCTTTTGTGAAGGTACCTAAGTATTGAAAAAAACGAGAATTATGTTTCGTACACTTTAATAATAATTGTCCTTGCAACAAGAAAGGCTATTTTCGAATGAGAACAAATAAGAAGTTTTTAAAAAGTAGAGAGATTTAAGTTTGTTTTTCCAACAGTACACTACTCAATTTCAGTTTTGTCGAAATTTAAGGAATCTTTAAAAAAAAACAATAATACGGAGGTTACTCAAAAAAATATAAAAGAATTATTTTTCTTAGGCTATACGCCATGAATTGATATTTGAAGATAACTTTTAATTGTAAAAAATAAATTCCATTAGGTGCCCACTTCTTGATCCACGCTGTATAAGGGACCAAAAATACCATTGAGCTTTTTTCTTGATATAAAGCAAAAATAGATAACAATTGTTTTTATGGTGCTCACCCGTATGTTTGACCCAAAGTTTATCAGCTTTTGAAATATATTAAACTTTAATCTAAATCATTTAAATAGCAGACAACTAGTCCGACAAAAATGAAAAAAGCCAGTGTTTCGTACTTTAGTGGCCTAAAACGGAATCTGAAAAAATCTCGAGAAACGATTTTTTCCACGATTATATTAATTTTTCTTCCTTAGAAGGAAGTAAAACTAAAACATAAGTCGTTCATATATATGTACTTACCCAATGGTGTGCCGTCCAAGGGGCTAGGGGGGATGCCCATCCCCCGGCCCTCGTAACGGTGCCCTCGCGCCCCCACGGAGATTCAATGCCTACTATGACGACATACTCTCCAATAAAAGGAAAATTATTTGGCGCCCCTAAATCATTGTGCCTGCTCCGCCTCTAAAGGCACGGCACGCCACTGTAACTTACCTACATTTTTTACTCACTATAGCTCCCGTAGCGACCATATTTATATAGACTTGTGCGTTAGGTTTATATAAGTTCCTAGGAAAAGTAGGCCTTATTTGTATGTAGCAATAGCATCATAAAGTACAATCCACAACTCAGAAACTGTGCAAGTTAACTTTCAGGTGTAAGGTTAGATGACGCCATTGTAATTCTAAATAAATGGAATAACTAACGCGCGTCTGCACGTTGACTTGCAGAGCTTCTGTAATTACATGGGTAGCTAAAACGTTTAAGATGTATCTCGCCGAATTTGTTTTGCTTTCAGTATGTTTCATATCAAAAGTTAATTGAGGCTTTTTGTTTTGGCGAAAAACAAATACCCAACTCCGCATTTAGGACCCCAAGTGGGTGTTCTCCAGGGGCGCAATCAAGGGGGTTCATACCCCCCCCCCCCCCCCCCCAAATTTAACGAGTGTGATTCTGTGGAACAATTATTCTGATAAGTGTATTTTAGTTAAATTATTATTTCTTCTTCCTCATTCATATGACTACAATTTCAAAGTATAATATTTGTTTAATACGAATTATTTCATTTTAGCAATAATTTGTCCTTCATTCATTGCCATATTTAATAAATCGTATACATTATTTTTGTTTTATTGTGTTTGTTAAAAATAAAAAGCTTGAATGGTTTTTAAAAATGATATATAAGTGTGAGTACACTTTACAAAAGTAAAAGCTATAAAAGTGTCTTTATTACAATTAAAAAAAACTCTGCTAAAAGAAGCTAGCTGTGCCTGTCTCCTATGATAATATTTTTTTTTATCTAAGACATCCCACATAGGCTTCAAGCCTAAATACTAACGTACAGTGGGCGTCTGAAGAGAAGGGAAATGTAGTCTACTGACACGGGATTTAAAGGATTGGAGGTTGGGACGGGAAGGGAAAACATCTGCAAGCAATAAGTTCCATAATCTGGAGACCCTAGGTATGAATAAGCGAGAGAAGTGTTCTGTTCTAGACTTTTGTAGCTGGACAGTAAAGGGATGCATACGTAACGTGTCTCTTGTTATTCTGTTAGGGACAGTCAAGGGGGGAAATAATACCGGCTAGTTCTTCAGAGCAAAATCCGTAGAGGTATCGGTAGAAAAGAGATAAATCACCAACAGTGCGGCGATGAGCGAGAGAAGGGCGTTTTATTGTGAGGACTGGGTGATTAATGAGTCGAATGGCTCTCTTTTGGATAGAATCAAGGATGTTAAGTCTCGAAGGTGATCCCGCTCCCCATATGTGGGAATAATATTCTAGGTTAGGTCTTATTTGGGGAACATAGAGTGTATAATAAGTCGGAAGCGGAGAAGTATTTTCTGGCTCGAAAGGGAAAACAAAGATTTTTAGCTGCCAATGTGGCTACTGAAGTAATGTGTTTGTGCCAGCAGAGATCACGTTCCAAAGTGACGCCAACAAGATCGAATGTTTCATTGTTCTGTAGGGCTTGGCCATTCATTTGGATGGGGTAAGCGGTGCCAGATTTTTTGCGTGACAAGGAGCAAGACTGGGTTTTGGAGGCGTTGAACTGAACAAGGTTCTTGGCACCCCAGTCTAAGATTAATTAAAGATCTAGGGAAAGGGATAGGTGCATGGATCTGCGGATCTGCGTCTATTATCGAACTCTTGATTCGAGACTTGTCTGGAAAAATTAATATTGGAGTGAAGAGTACTATCGTCAGCATAACTGTGGATGGAATTGGTAGTTGAAAAGAGCAGGTCATTAATGTGAAGAAGAAATAGGGTTGGTGCCAGGACTGAACCTTGGGGAGCGCCAGATATGCGCCGATTAGAGAGCAAGCTACCGACCCAGGTACATGGTTTGTTAGGAAGACCGTAAGAAGGTAGTTTGTTAAGGAGTGCGGCATGCCATACTTGGTCAAGGGCCTTGGAAATATCCAGAGCAACAATCTGAGATTCGCCATGAAATTCGAGAAACCTGTTCCAGGTATATGTGACAAAGCTATGAAGATCAGTGTGGACATTTGGTGACGAAATCCGTACTGTCTATCATGGGTCATTTTGTGTTTTTCTAGATATTTTAGAATTTGCAAGTTGATCGTTTTCTCCATAACTTTGCTGACAACAGAAAGAAAAGACATAGGTCTATAATTGGATAGAAGGGACTTGGAACCTTTCTTTGGGACAGGATGCACACGAGCAGTGTTTCAGCTATCTGGAAAGATACTCTTGTCATAAGAGATCCGGAAAGGACGAGTTAAGATGGGTGCAAGTTCTGGAGCGCATTTTTTGGAACTATTGCTGGTATGCTATCCAGACTGGAGGACTTTTTGGTGTCAAGCGATAGAAGAATTTTTTGAACTTGCTTGACCTTAAGTGAAATGGTAACAAAAACTAAAACTAATAGAAATAAACCTACTGCTTTAAGGATGCCTTAATTTAAATGACTAAGTATCAGTTTATGAAAAGGCAATATCCACAACTATGTTGTTTTTACAATTTTCTGTAAGTACTCTAGAAGAATAATTACACAGGCTTATTCATGGGGGGGGGGGTGAGGGGGGGGGCGTCTCCTTCCGTATGCGCTCGAGTTAGCTAATTAGAGTACGAGTTGGCTATTAGGACTTCATACCAAAAAACGTTAGCAGCTGAGTTTGGGGAAAATTCACATAAAGGTCGACAGTTTAATTCCAGCAAACGTAAAGAAAGTTCTGCCAGTTATAAAAAAAATCGACAGTTTTGCTCGGAGAAAATTTATAAAAAAGGATAATTTTGGATGTGTATCTTCGCATAGTTGGATATTTTTCTACACTTACCCCCCTCCCCCCAAACATAGTGCTTTCAATACGCCCCTGAATAATTGTAAGCGCAAATTGACCCTATGTTTTAATACCTAATAATAATTGAATCGCCATACCTGTGGTTTCTTAATTCGAATATGTGTTCCATCGATACAGCCTACTATGTTGGAAAATTCAGCAATGCGAAATTTTTCAAAAATGTTTTCTCGAAAACACATATTTTGAACGTTTCTTAAAAACGGTCATGACAGCGTTTTTGAAATGATTCATGATGATTCATGAAATATTTTGAAAATATTTTCCCGAAAACACGTATTTCGAAAGTACATTTTTCAAAAGTAATTTTAAAAAGATTACATTTTCCGAAAATATATTTTTCAGAAAATAGTATTTAGAAAATTAAATTATAACCTCTAGTAGCTTGTAAAATGTTAATGAAAAAAATACGATAAAAGATCTTGAACAAACCTAAACAAACTTTTTTTGGATTTGATCAGGTTTCCTTAGGTTTGGTACGTTACTTTCTCGAAAATTGTGTGTTCTCCAAAAAAATGTATTTTTGAAGTGTTTTAAAAAAATTTGAAAAATTGATTCTAGAAAAATTGGACTTTCGTTAGTATATCCCCAAGTGAGCAGAAGGCATAAATACAGTATTTACAATTTCGTATTAATGAAACAATTTTGTCCTGTCTCATGTGAGCTAAGATGACCAACTGTCCTGTTTTTTTTTAACAAACATCTTTTTTGTTGTTAAAACACGTTAATTTTTTCGGAGAACAGCTTCTTCGAAAGATGATTTTTCGGAAATGGGTCTACAAAATTTTTTCGAAAATGATTCTTTCAAAAATACACTTTCCGTAAATGTATTTTTTAGACAATGGAAACACTTCGGTGTCCATCCGTCCGTCTGTCACAGGCGATTTTCTCTGAAACTATTCGACGTAAAAATTTTAAATTTAGCGTAGAGATAGAGTGTGGTGGCCCAATTATATATGTGAAGTATAAAAAGTTGAATTTTGATTCTGGGGGTTAATTTCAGGGGTAAATTGGGACATGCAAAAAAATTTCAAGGGCATCATGTAGGGTGTCAAATAAAAACTTAATAAAGCACGAATTCAACAATATATATGATGTATTTTTTATGCATTTTTTTAAACATTTTTTTTGGGAAAAACGCTCAAAAATTGCTGTCCCCCACCCTTCTTATCACCAAAAGGATGGCTCAGAAAAATCTGAAAAAATCATGAACATTGAGAATCAGTTGTATATTGAGCGAAAATTATCAGGATTGAAAAATTCTAGCGCGATCATTTCCGCTTTTATTTCCCTACAACTGATGAACCATTGGTTTTAGAGAAAAAGTTTTTCGACAAAAATATTTCTCACGCTGTAAGGAACAACTTTTGTCCCAACACATTTTTCAAAATTTTTAATTTGGCTCCGCCCATACCCGATGTGATACGGCGTTGGTGCCTTCGGCGGCGGGTAGCGCGGCAGATGGGCGGAAATCGGGCGGCAGAGGTTTGTTCAGGTTAAGTGGGGGGCTGATGGAATGGAACACTAATTGTGCAAGCCTAGCTTGCACTTCACCGAATTTTTTATTTATACTTACCTTCTGTCCCTTCGACTGATACATAAAATTTTTTCAAAAACACATTTTTTGAAAGCACGTGTTTTCGAAAATATATTTTCTCGAAAACAGAACTTGTTCGATGAGACAGTTATTCGAAAACTAGGGGTGTTTTCCAATTTTTTTTTCCGACACCAACTTTTCGAATTTTTTTAAAAAGCACTTTTCGAAACTACATTTTTTTCGAAAGTACATTTTTTAAATATTGTTTCTAAAAAGACTTCGAATATTCATATTTAAAAAAATGCTTTTTGGAAAAATTAATTTACTACATAATGCAGCAGACCCGCGAAAACATAGACCTCAGGATCTTTTTCTGTCTTTTTTTCATCGACAGTTCCAAGCTAGTCGAGTTGATAATTTAATTTTTGAAAAAAAAAAGATATTTTCGCGAAACGTATTTTCGAAATTCATTTTTTGAAAAAAAAATTGTAGATTCATTTCCGAAAAAGCTGTTTTCGAAAAAATTTAACATCGACAAAAATGGTCATCTTAGCTTACACGCGGCTGGAGAAATTGTTTCAATGAAAGCGTAAATATTCTAGAATTTTTTTTATTTATGCCTTCTGCTCATTTGGAGGGATATATTTACGAAAGTACAATTTTTCGAATTCCAATTGTCCAAATTTTTTTTAAAGCACTTTTCAAAAATACACTTTTCAGAAAACATCTTTTTCGATAATTATTTTTTTCGAAACCCAATTTTAGTTTAATAATTTTTTGAAGCGGCTTCTTGAAAAAGTAATTTGCTATAAATTTAGCACACCAAACCTAAGGAAACCTGATCAAACCAAGAACAGTTTTTCAGGAACTTTTTTGTCCTCTTCTAATTAACATTTTCCAAGCTAGTAGAGTTCATAATTTAATTTTCGAAATAATGTTTTCGAAAAAATACATTTCCGAAAATTTTTGAAAAATTGTACTTTCGAAATATGTGTTTTAGAGAAAATATTTTCAAAATATTTCATGGATCCGTTTTAAAAAAGCGTATTTTGGAAAAGGTGTTAAGCGATTTTCGAAAAAAATGTTCTTTACAAGTACTTACATAAGTATGTGTGTGTTTTCGAGAAAATATTTTCGTAAAATTTCGTAAAACATTTCCAAAAAAAACTTTCAAAAAAGATGTTTCTCGAAAAAAAACCTATTTGGTTATTTGTTTCCTTTTGAAGCTAAAACGATCAGGCGCAAATTTTGATAAGATCGCAGTGAAATGTGTAAGGAATGTTTACAGAAACAATCTATACAGGGTATAAAAAGATATCAAGAAATTTTAAGGGCAGATTCTACATCTAAAAATATGAAAATAAGTTTATATAAACATGGATCCTCAAACGCTTCTTTTTCGAGATTCAGGGTGTTTAATATTTTCTTTTTTAAATGTTTCTTTTTAATTTGTCGAAAAGATATTGACATGAATTTTGGTACACGCCAGTATGTAATGACCTTTACGTGCAAAAATTTCTTTTCTAAAGTACTTGCATCAGTAGAGTGCTGGTAAGTCTTTATTTTTAGCGAAAAAAATGGCACGCCACTGATTTTTTGCAAAATTGATATCATTCTCTTTAAGCCCAATTAATTCTGCGTGAAAAGTGTCTCTTAAACTTTTTTGTTCTGACGCACCGTTTTCGAGATAAAAATTAATTTATTTCTTACAATAAAAACAAATAATGAAAATTGATTTTTTTTTTTAATATTTTTTGTTCAGGAAACAGTGCTTTTTGATTTAAATTTATAGTAGATGCTGGAAATAGTTTCTCCTTGCTTCAATACTTGCTCTAAATCGGTTTCGCATATTTCTCCTAACTCTTCGAAATACTTGAGGTGTGAAAATATTAAACAGCCTGTATCTCGAAAAAGAAGCGTTTGAGGATCCATGTTTATATAAACTCATTTTCATATTTTTAGATGTAGACTGTGTCCTTAAAATTTCTTAACATCGTTTTGTAACACCCTGTATAGGAACATCAAAAATGCCAAAAAAGGCCAGCATTTCTCATATTACATATTGGTATTAAGTATAAACTTTTATTCATATTATTCTTGTGGTAAAATTTATTTCAAAGATCTTACTTACATAGACGGCCAATGTTTGTTTTTGCTTATAATATTTTGTATAATGTATGAATGGTTAATATTTGTTACAATATTTATTTTTATAAAATTCCCTATTAAAATCATATTTGTACAAGGCGCCCCCACCCCCCTAAATTCGCACCTGGTTTACGAGTTAACATAATATGTAAAACACAATGTGTTGCAAAAGGCTTTCTATCTAGGTATATTGGTATAAAAGACTACTTCACCTATCTAGTTTATTTAGGAAAATAATTAATTAGGTATTTGATAAATGTTTTGTTTGTAAAACATAGGTTTCAGATTTTCCCTTTTCTTTTTTAAATTAGCAAAAAAAATATTTAAAAAAATAAAAGTATAGGTATCAGTGTTGAATTCAGGGAGTAGCCCGGGGGGGGGTCCCCCGGAGCAAGAGAAATCCCCCTGGGCAATGTCTGTAAAACATAGAAATTGATTTGCTTAAAGCATAGTTCACCTACATTGTTTTACTAACTCAATTACTTATAAACCAAAACTACATATGAACAGTTAATTTAATTATTTTTAATTTTGTTTCCCCTCCCCCAATAAGAATGTTTCTCACCCGGAAAAAATGTCTGGACTCAACACTGATAGGTATGTATGTGTGCCATGCAATGTAGGTATGTTGTTTTTACAGCTAACATTATCTACTTTTTTGAGCAATGTTTGAACTTTTATTTACCTTTTTTGGTATTGCTTGGGTATGATATGAATGCTTGTAATGAATCCGTCTGCAACTTCCACAATCCTTCTGCAAAATGCACAAATAGATCTGCTGCAACTTGCTTGGCTAATCCTTACAGTATTCCCCAAAACATATTGGAAAGTTCCATCTAAAAACTTTAAACACGCGAGCACTTGAACTATAACGGGTAAAGCGTATGATCTTCCGGTTACCCTGTTCAATGCGGGACGTACTAAATCGCATAATTCCAACATTTCTTTGCGGGGAAACCGGTAGTATCAGTATCTAATATAATAAAATGGACAATAATTAGGTAGGTACTAACAAAGCAGCCAAGTATTATTAAATTTACATTATCAGCTGATCGTCAGGTAGGTATTAACAATGGGTCAATGGGATCTCGGAACTGTCTTGGAATTCGTTGTCTTCCTGTTTCGATATTTTGGGGGCCCCTTCCAGTTCTTCACGATTTTTTCTTCCTGGTGGTTTGCTTCTTCTTCATCGTAAAGAAACATTGGCAAGTGTGCCATTACAGAACACACAGACAGTCAAAAACAAATAGGCATAACGCAAAAATCGTTTTAAAAGGCAAAGGTCTTCTCGTTCGCACAAGAATAAAAGCAAAATGCTAGGTTATATTGTGAATATTGTCGAGGTTGGGAACTTTTTAGCGGGAAACGGAAATCGGGCGAGTAAATAGGCGGCTAACTTAAAACTTACCCCCGGATTAAACATATTATTGGGTAATTTTACGTTTATTGTGTTTCTGAAATATGTAAATTGATTTTAAAATCTCTTAAACCCGCACAATGGATAGGACTAAAATTTTGGTCTAAATATGACACTTGTAGGTTTAAATTCATTTGTTTTTTTGTTAGTGAATAGGAAATTAAACCATGCATAGGTTTAAGGAGCTTAATACCGGGTTTAGTGGAGTTTTAAATTTAGTCCACCACATAGGTCTAAATATCTTTGTGAATAAAAAGTTAGGCCATGGGTTTAAATTTTTTTTTGCAATAAATCCAGTTTTTTTAGGGATATTATCATAGTAGCGAAGGTAAAATGGATGTTGGTGTAGAAATTTTGTCGGAAAGTACTTTATTTTGTACAAAATATCCTTTTTTATTTTCAAAATCTGCTTCGAGCTGTCAATTCTCCGACACTTTTCAAATAATCAGTGTGCTGTTGATGCTCATTTGTCAATTTAAACCAAAATGTTAGTGAATAGGGACTAACTCTTAAACCTGTCGGTGGTTTAAGAATGGCTTAAATCTATAGGTTTAAAATTTAGACCTGCTGGATGTTAGTGAATCTCGCTGTAAATGTTTTATGGCCGTACAAGTTAACAGAAAACCGGGATATGCATGTGTGTAGAGTAAAAGGAGGCGCAGATTGTAAGTTGCTTTACTTTTCGCACGATACGCGCACTACACATCCCGGTTTTCTGTTAACTATAACAGGAAAATATTTATTTTTAACTTTTTAGTGCGCTACTCATAAAAGAGTATTTTTTTTAGTTTTTTAATGAATTAGGTTTGGAACATACCTACATGAGGTCTCAAAAAAATATAAATTTTTTTATTACCGACTTTACAAAAAAAGTATCTATATCTTCATAAAAAGTTCTACATTGTAAAAAATGCATTGTTACTCAAAAACTTGATGAAGTACAATACAGGGTGGCTCAAAAAGCTGAAAGGCACAATTTCAATTTAAATTTTTAGCCACCCTGTATGCCCTAGATAAAATATTTGAATAACCATGCTTTCTTTTCACAAAGTAGAACTTTTCATGAAGATACTTTTTTTGTAAAGGCGATATTAAAAAATTAATTTTATTTTTGGAACGTCCTGTATGTTACAGACCTAATTCACTAACATAAGAAAAATTAAATCTGGTAGGTACATTTGCAGTGGCAGTTTACCATTAAAAAAAACGATTGTGTTTTTTAGCTTCACCTGGATTAGGACTTTTTCATTTTTGTGCCACCCTATGTACTAGTCAAATTCTTGAGTGACAATGTTATTTTCTCACGATGCAGAACTTTTTATAAAGACACACTTTTTTTCGTAAAATCAATAATAAAAATGTTTCCATTTCGAAGACATGCTCGGCTCGATGTGAGAAGATCCGGGGTTCGGATCTCATGATCCCGCATTTCGCATATATGTCACAAAGTGATCTCATATTCCGGAATTCGACATATATATATATATATATATATATATATATATATATATATATATATATATATATATATATATATATATATATATATATGGGTCTTTCTTCACAAAAGGTGAAACTCGATGCGATCTCATTTATTTTTCACGACTTTTGAAATTTCTTAAATAATCATGGTTTGGTTGAAAACACGACGGTTTCTCTTCCAAATCATACCAAAATTTAAAAAAGGTAATTAATTTTAGAGATCATTTTGGTATAAATCAGGCTCTTTAGTCATACTCCGTTATCTGTCCCCAGCCATATGTATAAAGAAAAGTGGTGATTTAAACTGCTGTGAAGCATTTGAGGAACTTACCTGACATTGCTAAATTGTAAAAACTTTGTTAAGTTAATAGTAATGTTATATTCACACATATACTTTTGTTATATTTTCTAAAATAACGTAAATTTGGTGTGTCCCTAAATATAAAATCATTTCCGTTATCGCGCCATTAATTATAAAATGCGCCAACAGTGGCGCTCGCGTCCTCGAGTTTTACCTATCTTGCCGCGGTTCTACTGATTCTGAGTAGTGAGCCGACCACGAAAGAAGACGCTGCTAATTTATTCTGCGCTAAAATTTCGTTGAAGTTGTGTGAAACGGCAGGTTGTTAAGCTTAAAAAGTCTTTACCGTGATCACTGCTGTAAGGTAAGTAATTAAGTTTTTTGCACAAATGTACTCTCATTTCTTTCGCATTGTTTTATTGATAATCGTATCCAATTACCGTTTAATTGCAAAAAAATTGTAAAGAGATAAAAAATAAAACATTGCTTTTCCGTCAACTCCGTTATATCATTTCCGTTATCATACTGTGATAACGGGGATGATGGTAATGATAACGGAGTTGATTTTTGTGCTAAAATTCTTTATGAAAACAATCTACTTTTATTTTTAAGGGTCAACTATGGCTCCAATAAAGAAGAGAGATAATTTTACAGCAAGAAAGGAACAAGTCAAAAATAATATGAGAAAAATGAGAGAAAAGATACGCAATGATCCAGCAAAGTATGAAGAATATAAAAGGAAGGAACGAGAACGGTACAGAAAACGCAAAGAACAAGGAAAAATAAAACAGATAAATGATCTTAGTGACAGAGAAAAAAGACGGAAGCGTAAAGTTTGGCGGAAATGTGCGAAAAAATACAGAGAGGCACAAAAAAGGATACGAAATTTTATGGAAACTGATACTCCCCCACCTAGTCCATTAGGTCAGAACCCCCCACCAAGTCCATCAGATCAGAACGTAGCTATTCAGTTAAAGGAAACGCCAAGCAGGCAAGCTCAGCAAGGTAGAAAGCAATCTAGAAAACACAGATCCGAGTTACAGAAGACTATAAGAAAACTGGAAGAGAAGAATAAAAAGCTGGCTATTAAAGTAGACAAATACAAGAAACGAGCAACCAGGTATAAAAAAATGAACCAACCAGTCTCGAATCCCGACAGCCCTCTAACAAAAGTTAATGAGTTATTGAAAAATCAGGACAATAAAGCGGAAGAAATTAAAAAGAAGATTCTTTTTGGAGAAGTTGTTAGTCAACAAATTCAACAGAATTTACAAGAAGAGCAGTCAAGAGAAGGAAAAAGGTCGGTTATAAAATCAATTTCTGGAAGGCTTATAAAAAGATACAGATTTCTTCATGTTTTGTCATCTATTTCTCCAAAATTAAGTAAACCAAAAAAATCATTTAACAGAAAAAAAATAAAGAAAGGTAAGCTACAAAAGACCATTGAAATGTTCTTAGAAAAAGACGAGTGTAGCCGATTAATGCCCGGAAAGAAGTATACTATAACAAAAAGCAAAACCAAAAAACAAAAAAGATTTCTGACGGACTCTTTGAAAAATCTTCATATTAAGTTTGTAAAATCCTACTCAATATATCAAAAGGTGAGCTACTCAGAATTTTGTAAATACCGACCATTTTGGATTCTTATTCCAAATGCCAGATCCAGGGAGACATGTCTTTGCATTCAGCATGAAAATATGGCACTGCTTGTGCGAAAATTAAGAGGACTTGGTATTATTAATACATCATTTCCAGACCAGCTTTGCAAAGATCTAAGCTGTGAAGGCAATCTAAGAGAAGAATGTTTAGCACGAACATGCGCTGACTGCAACTACAAAGAAATGTGTATAAATAAATATATTCCAGAAGAGAATGTGGTTTACAAGATGTGGGCAACAAAAAAAGTAAAAATTTTAATAAAAGGTGTAGAGAAAGAAAAACAAAAAACAGTAAAAGAAGAAGTACATTGCAACAAAGGAGAATTAGTTGCACAACTGACAGAAAAATTGCCCAAATATATGACGCATCTGCGAACTATAATGCATCAATACCATGTAATTGATAACTTAAAAAAGAGCCTTAAAAGTAATGAAATTCTTATACACCTTGATTTTTCAGAAAATTACAATTGCAAATATGAGCAGGAGGTTCAATCTGCCCACTTTGGTGGGTCAAAGCCGCAAATCTCGCTACACACGGTAATTATATACTATAAATTAAAATCCGAAATAGGTGTACCACAACACAAAAATATCTGCACTCTCTCCAAAAATTTACGTCACGATCCATCGGCTATATATACACATTTGGAACCAGTTTTTGAAAAAGCTAAAGAATATGTTCCTGAAATAAAAGTAGCACATTTTCTAAGCGATGGACCTACGACCCAATATAAAAACCGAAAAATGATGTACTTAATAGCCACGCATATCAGTAACGCTCTGGGTGTAGAACAAATTCAGTGGCACTATAGCGAGAGTGGGCACGGAAAGGGAGCCCCAGACGGAATCGGCGGTTGCGTCAAAAGGATGGCAGACGCTGCTGTAGCTCATGGAAAAGATGTATCTTCTTATGAACAGCTCCTCTCGACTTTACAGACAGTTTGCAAGAATATTGATATCTTGGGCATCAATGAAGACAAAATAATGGATATGGACAATGTCGTGCCAGAAAAGTTAAAGTCTTTTAAAGGTACGTTGAAAATACGACAGGCTTTTTGGCAAAAATCATCTCCAGACAAACTATATTTTCGCTCTCTCAGCTGTTTGCAGTGCTTGGGATCTTGTGAACACTATGACCTTGGATATCTTACGATTCAAGAACATTCTGAAGTACCGTCAAAGCGACTGAGATATTCTGACGTATACAGTTCTTCTTCAGACGACGAGAATCAAACAAATAATATAACTGGACAAAAATTTGAAAAAGCTGATGGCAAATTTGTCGTAGTTCAGTTTATGGTTAAAAAACGAACTAAACATTACGTTGGTAAAGTAATGTCAGAAGAAGAAAACGGGGAACTTCTAATAAGTTTTCTTAGAAGGAAAACGAATACCAAGTTTGTTTTTCCTGATGAAAATGATGTATCTTCCGTTGCAAAAAAAGATATTATTGTTTTACTTAAAAACCCCGAGGAGAGAAGGAAGCAATATTTTTTTGACTACGATGAAATTAAATATATTGAAAACCTGGTGTAAAGTGATACAATTTCTTCACCTTTCAGAACAAAATTTATTTTTTAAGTTTTTATAGGATACCTATTACCTCAGTTACCTTAATACTTTGTTCATTTAAGTGTCTTAGATTTAGAACATTCGCTTATAAATTTACGTTTTTTTTACACATGTCAGGACAGTATTACCTTCGTTGCAGTACTAATTTGTTAAGGTTAACCTTAGTATACTTAAAATATGAAACATTTTTGCTATTTTTGTAATAAAACACCTAAAAGACTACCTAGATTTTATTTTTCGTCATATCCGTTATATTTCCGTCATTACCGTTATCAATTTTTTTTTTCTGTTACTGTAAAATTCGACAAAAATTAAATTAAGCTTGACCAAGTACTTTATGCAACTTAAATTGAATTAGTTAGTCTGTTTAGGCACTTCTATTATTTTTTTTGCAATTTTTATTTTTATAAAATTTCACTTTCCGAACTTGACGTTTTATTAAGAACGACCCATATATATATATATATATATATATATATATATATATATATATATATATATATATATATATATATATATATATATATATATACAGTGACCGGCAAAAAGTTCGCAACATATGGGAAAAATTTTTATTAGGAGAGTATCGGAAAAACTTTCCCAGGGGATCGGTTCTGCATGTCCGATAACCTAAAAATCGATTTTGACATACGTCACGTGACCACTGGTATAGCGTCAAATTAAAAAAAAAATTGTTAATTTACAAAAAGTGAGGTTAGTTGACGAGATATCAAAAAAAGTTATTTGAAAAAATTGCTTAGAATTAAATTCTAGGTCCTTGTGCAAAATTTTAAGATTTTATTTAAAAAAATTGGAAAACTCAATTTTTTTTAAATATTTTTTTATCGATTTACAAATTTCCGGTTTTTTTCATTTAGATAGCTTGGCTAATGTAAAGCCCATGTATCTGGATGAAAATAAACGAATGTAGTAGTTTTTTCTACAATTGACAGGACAAAATTTAAAAAAACCGGGTTTCGCCGGACGCTAGCTGTTGCAATGATTTGTATCTAGCAGCAGTGTCAAAATTTTAGAGACATTTCAATGAAATTACATTGAGAAAACCTTAATCGTCTTAAATATATCTGAAGTTCGACTTTTTGTAAAGTTAAGGGGATTAAAATAGATAATAAACAAAAAATTACCTGTTTATTTAATCGAAATTTTATAAACGAAAACCAATGTAAGAAAAACTTAAAAGTAGTCAAATTCTGTACTAACAACACAAAAAATCATTGTTTTTCCTTGGGTGCACAAAATTTAAAACTCAGTATGACCACCATTTCTCTCCATACATACTGTTGTTCTCGAGCGCAACTCTCGATTAACATTTCGGAGCATTTTACGATTTATTTGCAATACACAATTTATAATGACATTCTCTAAATTTTGTATATTCCTAAAGGGTCGATGTTTGTACACAGGGTTCTTTAGGTATCCCCACATAAAAAAATCTAACGGAGTCAGATCTACAATTCTACAATTGACAGGACAAAATCGAAAAAATAGGTGTTCGCCGGACGCTCGCTGTTGCAATGGTTTGAATCTAATGAAATGACTGTATCAAGATTTTATTAAGATTTTTCGCACATAAATTTAACAACCAGGTCTATTTAGTTGTACTTAAAACTACCAAAGCAGGCTCTGAAATTAAAACAACCAAATAATCTAGTAGGTTAAAAACAACAGAAAAATGTCAAACAAATTATAATTTGTTTGATTTCAACCTATGTCATTGGTTTATGTCTCGCATCTTACTAAGTTTGATATTTTACATAAGTTTATTAATATTTTATTCCTTAAAATGGCACCCACACTACTTCTTCAGGAAAAGATAGAAATTATTTTAATTTCTGGAGATAATTACAAAAGCCATAGAGAAACAGCAGCAATTTTTAATGAGAGGCACCCCGATAAATCCCTCCATTATTCCACAGTATCTCGTCTAGTCAATAAATTTAAAGAAACGGGATCGGTAGAAAATCAGTATAAAGTTTCCCATGAAAAACCGGTAACAGGTGACGAAGGTTCTCTGGATGTGTGTTTGTCGATCACAGAAACACCCCAATTAGCAGTTAGTCAAATATCGGAGATCACTAACATTCACGAAAGATCTGTGCGGAGGATATTAAAAAGAAACAAATTTCATCCGTACAAACCTAAATTTGTACAAGTATTAAAAGATAGGGATTATGACGCCCGCTTCGATTTTTGTGCCTGGTTCCAGGGTATGATTGAGGAAGATTTTAATTTCCCAAAGAACGTTCTTTTCTCGGATGAAGCTACATTTACCTCTAACGGAACCGTCAGTTCACAAAACTGTAGATGGTGGGCCATCGAAAACCCAGACTTTGTAATTCAGAGTAAAGACCAATATAGTTTTAAGGTTAATGTGTGGTGCGGAATTTTCAACCTCAGAATAGTGGGACCTTTTTTCTTTAGAGACAATTTAAATTCAGAACGATATTTAGAATTTCTACAAACTGAGATATCTGACTTTTTAGACAATTTGTCATTAGCCGAAAGAAGAAATTTATACTTTCAACAAGACGGAGGTAGCATTCATTCCACAAATGAGGTGAAGAGATGGCTGGATCAAGAATTTGGAAACCAGTGGATAGGACGGTTTTCTGAAAATCCGTGGCCTGCGAGATCACCAGATCTGACTCCGTTAGATTTCTTTATGTGGGGATACCTAAAGAACTCTGTGTACAAACATCGACCCTTTAGGAATATACAAAATTTAGAGAATGTCATTAGAAATTGTGTATTGCAAATAAATCGTAAAATGCTCCGAAATGTTAATCGAGAGTTGCGCTCGAGAACAATAGTATGTATGGAGAGAAATGGTGGTCATACTGAGTTTTAAATTTTGTGCACCCAAGGAAAAACAATGATTTTTTATGTTGTTAGTACAGAATTTGACTACTTTTAAGTTTTTCTTACATTGGTTTTCGTTTATGAAATTTCGATTAAATAAACAGGTAATTTTTTGTTTATTATCTATTTTACTCCCCGTAACTTTACAAAAAGTCGAACTTCAGATATATTTAAGACGATTAAGGTTTTCTCAATGTAATCTCATTGAAATGTCTCTAAAATTTTGACACTGCTGCTAGATACAAATCATTGCAACAGTGCTAGCGTCCGGCGAAACCCTGTTTTTTTTAATTTTGTCCTGTCAATTGTAGAAAAAACTACCACATTCGTTTATTTTCATCCAGATACATGGGCTTTACATTAGCCAAGCTATCTAAAAGAAAAAAACTGGAAATTTGTAAATCGATAAAAAAATATTTAAAAAAAATTGAGTTTTCCAATTTTTTTAAATAAAATCTTAAAATTTTGCACAAGGACCTAGAATTTAATTCTAAGCAATTTTTTCAAATAACGTTTTTTGATATCTCGTCAACTAACCTCACTTTTTGTAAATTAACAATTTTTTTTTTAATTTGACGTTATACCAGTGGTCACGTGACGTATGTCAAAATCGATTTTTAGGTTATCGGACATGCAGAACCGATCCTCCGGAAAAGTTTTTCCAATACTCACCTAATAAAAATTTTTCCCATATGTTGCGAACTTTTTGCCGGTCACTGTATATTATATAATCATCATCATCATCATCATTTTCAGCTGTTTCAACCATTTCCAATTATGGTGTAGCCTCCCTTACATATTGATTTTTCATTTCGGCCCATTGTTGTCTATGGTTGGCTATGCGGGCCCAGGTTTTTTTTTTCTTTTTTATTTATTTATTTAAAATTCATTTAGTTTACAAAACTGGTATATACAGTGTCAAAACAATAATATTAGTCCAATGAAACATTACTGCACCTAGGTATGCAATACCTGTATGTGCAAAATAATCAGCGACAGGATACAAAGTAAAAAAATATCAATACTAATACTAGGAAAAATCAATACAGAAAAGTAATATGCAAATTACAACACACACACATACCAAAAATGCACACACACTCACACACCTACACAGACACACACACCATATCACACACACACACACACACATACATACACACCATCACACACACACAGACACACACACACACACACACACTATAGACAGAAGACAGAAAAATAGGAGAATTAGAGCTAGACTTGAAATTCAGAGCTGCCAAAGAAATTAGACAGTATTCAAATACCATTTCGTGAGTATTTATTTGTCTATTTGCCATTAAACAATCGAAGGAACTGGTCAAGATTTTCATGAACATAAGTCTTGATCCTGGTTTTAAAGTTTAAATTAGATGTTGCCTTTCTTAAGTTTAGAGGTAGGAAATTATAGCATTTGGGTGCCAGATAATTAATAAATCTTTGATTAATATTACGTTTACTAGACGGAAATGTCAACAACTGGCTTCTGGAATTATAGGGATTGCTCACAATGACTTTCTTGGTATCCTTATACACAAATATACAGGCCATTATTACATATAAAGATCGAATATTCGCTATGTCTTTGGTGTATAATAGATTTGTTGGGTAAAGCCTGGGCTTTTTATAAATTACACGAAGTATACCATTTTGGGTTACGTTTAATGACTCTAAAGCGCCATTGTAGAGACCACCCCATATTAATAGGCCGTATCTAATGATCTGCTCAAAGAGGGACTTATAAACCATTATCATCGCTCTGTGATTTAAGATTTCTCTTAGGAGATAAAATTTATGAATAAGGTATCTTGTTTTACTGCATAAATATGAAATATGGGTTTCCCATTTTAAATGATTGTCAATCATGATGCCAAGGTATTTCGTGGTTTGTACTTCTTTAATAGGGGAATCAAACAAATCTATTTCAATTTCCGAAAAATCCGGTCTTTTTGCTTCAGTAATAGAGAAAGCCATGTATTTGTTTTATCTATGTTCAAAGATAGTTTAAATGAATCGAAAAAATTCTTTACTTTTATTAGTGAAGCGACCATTTTTTCTTTGGCTTCAGCCCAAGTTCGGGCAACAAACAGTAGGGCCGAATCATCAGTGTAAGCAATAACGGTGCCGTCAATGTTTGGTGGAACACAGAATTAATATATACATTGAACAGAATGGGCCCCAGAACCGTGCCCTGCGGTACCCCTGTTAATCCTGATAATTTCTTTATATCATGGTCCCATCTCAAATTTGGGTGTCTTCTTGGTCTTTTCACGCCTCTGGGGTACCATTGTGTAATTCTTGTGGTCCATCTATTGTCAGTTCTTCTCGCCAAGTGTCCTGCCCATTGCCATTTTAGGGACTTGATTCTGTGGACGACGCCGACGTCTATTACCTGGGTTTTCTGTCTTATCCACTCTATTCTCTTGCGGTCCCTCCTAGTTATTCCTAGCATGCATCGTTCCATAGCCCTTTGTGCTACCTGGAGTTTTCTTGTTATGTCTGTTTTTAGTATCCAGGTTTCACATCCGTATGTCATGACTGGTAGTATACATTGATCAAACGTTCGCTTCTTTAGATGGAGTGGCATTCTAGATTTGAATATGATTGAGTTTCTACCGAATGCTCTCCATGCTAGTTTTATTCTTCTGTTGATTTCTGGTAGTAGAGATCCCGAGATGTGTATTAGTTGACCCAGGTATATGTATTCTTCTACTATTTCCAGTGTGGTGTTGTTTACTTGTATGTCTTGTTTGTCTACCAGTTCATTGTACATTATCTTTGTTTTGGTTAGGTTAATCTTCAGACCTACTTTATTGCATGCTGTATTTAGTTCGTCAATTTGCTGTTGAAGTTCATCAGGGTTCTTGGCGATTAGTACAATGTCATCAGCGAATCTTAGGTGGTTGAGGTGTTCTCCATCTATGCATAGATCTTTGTTGTCCCAGTCCAACTGACGGAAGATTTCTTCAAGTGTTGCCGTGAAGAGCTTTGGAGATATTGCGTCTCCTTGACGTACTCCTTTAGTTGTGGGAAATTCCGGAGATCCTTCGTATATCATGACTCTGGCTTTGGCTTCTTTGTATATGTTTGCCAGAGTTTCTATATACGGTTTGTCGACACCCTGACTACTTAGGGCTTCTATTATAGCTTTGTGATATATCGAGTCGAGCGCCTTCTCGAAGTCTATGAAGGCTAGTGCCAGTGGTATTTCATATTCTTTTGTTCGACTGATGACCTCCATTAATGTATGTATGTGGTCGATTGTGCTGAAGCCACTTCTAAAGCCAGCTCGTTCCCGTGGTTGTGCAGCATCTAGGGTATTCTGTATTCTGGTATTTATGATCTTTGTGAATACCTTGTATATAATTGGTAGAAGACTGATTGGTCGATAGTTTCTTATGTCTTCTTTACTGCCTTTCTTGTGGATTAGAATTATATTGGCGCTATTCCAACTTTGTGGTATATGTCTTGATCTTAGGCAGTTAGTTTAGTTTGCTAGGATTTTCCATGTTCGTTTACCTGCGTATTTGATTAATTCGACCATCACACCATCATTGCCTGCTGCTTTACCATTTCTCATGCTATTAAGCGCCTTCTCTACTTCTTCCACGAGAACTTCTGGGGTGTCGTCATTTATTCGTGGTGTCGTTACATGTTCCTGTATTGTCTCCGGGGCCTTGTATAGTTAACTATGGAATTTGGTTACTAGGTTTATTATCTCTTCTCTATTTGTGACTCTGGCATTGTATATATATATATATATATATATATATATATATATATATATATATATATATATATATATATATATATATATATATATATATATATATGTATATATATACATATATATATATATATATATATATATATATATATATATATATATATATATATACATATATATATTATATATATATATATATATATATATATATATATATATATATATATATATATACATATATATATATTATATATATATATATATATATATATATATATATATATATATATATATATATATATATATATATATCGCTGCCTTAGTAATAGAGTGCCCTAACTTGAAAATCGGTCTGAGTTTTAGTAATATAACGACTCCTTATGACGCCCTCTAGCGATTCGTTGTGAAAACGTAATAATTTGACGTAAGATAAAGAAAATACGATATTTGGGTCTCTCTCAGTTTTGTAGATTTTAGCCCCCGGATTAATGAAACAACGACCTATTCAGTCAGGGGTCTGAAGGTTTAAATGGGCTTTATGGCAACAAGGGATTTTCCCAGTGTTGCCAGAGTAACAAAACAAAAAGTCGCCATCGATCCAAGAAAAGTCCCCACTTTGACCCCACAGCTTTTTTGAGATATTGGGGTTAGAAAACTGTCAATATTAAATAAAAAAATGTTTTTGTGGAGCAAGCTTGGGGGAATCTCCCAAATTTGACGTACAGTTCGTGGCTTGTTCAGATATTCTCTTTGAGAAATCCCTCGGTGCAATCATGATTATTATTGTGACGTTGTTTCTTCCTACGTATTGTATACAACATGTATATTGAATTTTTTCACCTGTAAAAAGTAGCCAAAAATAAGCTTTTTATTGAAAATCGCCGCCACACTCTCGAGACAAAAAGTCGTCATTTTGGCGACTTGTCGCCCCAAATGGCAACACTGGGATTTTGCGGGGTACCGCCACCTCACCAAGTAAGGTGAGGTAAATATCATGGGACTACCACTACAAATTATGATTAAAAAACACGTGATGTGCTATCCATGGATACGGTTGGTTATTCTCGGACCAATAGAACAGCTTAGCTCACGAAACAGATTGTTCATTTAGACTGGTGCAACCTGGTCTCATAATGCTGGTTCAGTCTAACAAATAGGGAGTAAACGTTGTTTCACTTTGTCTTTATACTCTTGACTGTTGCAGAGAGTAACATTATAGTTAAATGAACCTAGCTTTCTTTGCCAGTCATCCTTTCGTTTGGGCGCCATTTTTTTGGGATCAATAATTCACAAAACATGATGTTTCGTGCAATAATTATTTATTAGTTTATTACTACTTCAATAATTTGTATTCTTAAAAAGTTTGGCCCTATGGCTTTGTGTTTTTCAGAACAAGAGTGGTGCCTTCAAATTTGAGGTAAGTAATTAATAAATTTACCTAAAATTTCTTATTTACTTTAACCTCTGTGAAAAGGTGAGGTCATCGGCATTTCTCCAAAATAATTTTTATAATATCCAACCGATTTTGTGATATTAAAATGTAATTGTAATATGTTTCTAAGTTTCCTGAATATGGACAACTTTTGTTTTGACACTATCTATGTCTTGTGCCCGAATAACAAATAAAATAATTTAAAATAAAATATCGGTCTTGTAAACCAAAAATAAGAAACATCTTTTAAAACTTGAGGAAAAAAATCTTATCTTTAATCCCTAAAGTTAATATTTTATATAGGCTAAAATAGCACCTTTAAATTTGAGGTGAGTAAATAACACATTATCTAAAGTTGAATAAAAACATACGTTTTATTATTAAAATCTAACCCCAGTATAAAGAGATAAGGTCATTGACATATTTTCTAAATTATTTTACCAAGATGTTTTTGCATGGATGTAGGTATTAACTAGATTTTGTAGAACAGATCATTCAACTTATAAATAACATAAAGTTAATGTAGATTTCCCGAGAGATTTCCCATTTAACATAAGAAAAATCACACTGAAAGGTGACGATGACTAGCTTGGGTTTACGTACATATAGGTGGGATGCATCCCTTTACAGCAAATTGTGGTTTAAATCTCAGCTTCTAACCTTAAATTATCAGCAAAGTAAAGAACCAATAAATTGTTTTTGTTTACGATTTTTATATGCCAAATGCAATATCTCATTTCTAATTAAGATTAGGGAATTTTTTAAATTTAAATTTAAACGGCCAGATTCTCCAATGCTAGACCGGTCTAAGTTGACAACCAGTTTTAAACTGACAAGTGCAATAATAAGACAACTTATAGTAGGTATGTACTTTCCACAATAACAGAACTAAGTTCATTTTAGCAGCACGTTCCAAGAAAAAAATCGTGGGGAAACCAAGCAAATCACTGAAATATTAGATTAGGTTATGTTTTTAACGACAACTTAGGAACAATGACAGGACAAAAAGCTGTCAAAACCTAGCTGATCAACTAGAATATCATTATTTTAATTTAAACCAGTACTAAAGGTGGGTTTATGCAGACCACTTTAAATTTAAATTTAATTTTGCTCTAAAAAATTTTTCGTTGAAAGTTAAAATTAAATTAAAGTTGTGGATAAACGCTCTTATGCCTTCATGTGTATTTAACTCATACTAAATTAAAAATAGAGTCAAATTAGGGTTAAATTAAATTTAAAGTGGTCTGCATAAACCCACCTTTAATCTTAAACCTTTTTAGTGAATCTGAACAAACATGTTTAATAAAGCATGTTAATAAAGTGTATTCGCTTTTGCTTTATTCTAAAGTAAATTCAATAAAAATTTCAGCTGTTCATGCAGTGCGAAGAAAGAACACAAGGATCATCTTAGATGCTGAACTAATGCGACAACTCACAAGACTTGTATCCTTTTTAATTTTATGGAACTCTCATTGTGGATCTATTATTTTGATTTTCTAAATATCTGCTGCAGGTATGTTAAATTAAGTTTATGTATTGACCTCGGTGTTGGGGTTTGTGGACTGTATTTCTTGACTTGAGAATAAATTAACTTGACTTGTAAATATACTTGACTATTTTTTATTACGAAAATTGCTTGACAGCTTTCTTGAACTTTTTTGACAATCTACGGTCACTTGAATCTGTTTTTAACTGGTGGCCGTGTTATCAACACAGTTAACTTTCTTTAAAATTAGTACAAACAAATAAGCATTAATATTATTTAAAACGCGTAAGTAAATTTTAATGACGGATTAATGTCCCAATGTTTACTATCCGGAACATGCCCCCCGCCTTGAAATGGCCACAATTTCAATTTTCTAAAGGAAGTGGACAGATCTTCGGAAAGCTTCTCTTCACAACTCCGGTGCTCGTTCGGATCGAAGCAATTCGGGCTACGCCATCGCCTCCTTTGTGTACTTCAATGATGCGACCAAGTCGCCATTCGGTAGGTAAAGCTTGATCGTCCTTGATCAAAACTAAAAGACCTTCAGACAGTTGGCCTTGATTAGTTCTCCATTTCTGCCTTTCTTGAAGGTCGGACATGTAGTCTCTCTGCCAACGTTGCCAAAAGTGTTGACATATTCTTTGAACCAGTTGAAACCTGGTTAGTCGGTTAATCTTGAGGTTTTCCAAGTTCTCGTCTGGAACGGCTACCAGGGGTCTTCCAATCAGGAAGTGAGCCGGGGTTAAGGTAGAGAGGTCGTTGGGTTCGGAAGATAACGGACAAATAGGTCGAGAATTCAAGATCGCCTCAATTTGAGTCAATGAGGTAGTAAATTCCTCAAACGAAAGATGAGCGTTTGCTAGAACCCGCTTTAAATGGTATTTTACACTCTTGACGCCGCCTTCCCATAGACCTCCCATATGAGGAGAATATGGACAGATAAACTGCCAGTTTATCCCATCGTTTGCTAAAATGGACATAACATTATCCTTTTCTAAATCTAGAAATCTTTTAAGCTCGCGGTTGGCTCCCACAAAGGTTTTACCATTATCACTGCAAATCTTAGAGGGCTTGCCCCTTCTTGACACAAAACGCCGTAAGGCTTGCAAAAACGACTCGGTACTTAAACTTGATATCAACTCGAGGTGTAAAGCCTTTGTGGAGAAGCACACAAATACTCCAACGTAACATTTTTCTAATTTGCAATTACGACCTTTTCCCAGTCCCCGTTTAACTAGAAATGGACCAGCATAGTCTAGCCCTGTGACGTGGAAGGGCGCAGAGGGAACAGTGCGGTCGCGTGGTAAATTTGCCATGACTGGCTGTACAAATTCTGGCCTAAATCGGAAACATCGAATACACTTTCTTACCGTCGCTCTCGCTAAATTACGACCGGATACCGGCCAAAACTTGTCTCTTATGGCAGATAACAACAACTGAGGTCCGGCGTGCATTAATCGAGTGTGCTCATAGGCAAAAAGCAACTTCGTTAAAAGATGTTTCGAGTGTAAAACTATAGGATGTTTTTTATCTGGCGAAAAATCGGAAAGCTCTAATCTACCTCCTACTCGAATAATATTGTCTTGATCTAGGTATGGAGTCAGACTAGAAAGTTTATTTTTCGAATCAAGTGCTCGATTTTTCAGAAGTTCAGAAAATTCATTGAGGAAAGACTGTCTCTGTGCGATTTTAACTAGACCTTTTTCCGCGAAATTTAACTCAGACGTGCTGAGCGGACCCTTTTCTCGATCAGAAGCTGGCTTTAAACAATTATTCTTGAACCTTAGTATATATGCGGTAACGCGTTTCAATCGCAAATAATTGGAAAACCTTTCAAAAGGGAATTCGATGTCGATACTCGTCGGAATCGCGGTAATTGAATGTGATTTTAATTCCGGAATTTCATCTATCTTAGATTTTAATGTCGGCCACTCTGATGGCGGTAACTTTAAAAACTGAGGCCCGTGCCACCATGAATATGAATCTATAATTTGACTTGGGTATAATCCTCGTGAAACGTAATCCGCAGGATTATCTTGAGTTGGCACATGTCTCCATTGTTGATTTTCGGTCAACACTTGTATGGTTGAAACTCTAGTTCCTACGAAGGACTTTAGCAAATTAGGGCTAGTCTGAATCCATGCTAGCGTTATCGAGGAGTCTGTCCAATAAACACAGTTACTAAACTTAAGATCTAAAGATTTCCTAGCTTTATCTGATAAACGCGCAAGCAACAACGCAGCGCACAATTCTAGTCTAGGTATGCTTAGGGTTTTTATCGGCGCGACCTTGGATTTCGCGCATAAAAGATTTACGTGGACATCCCCGTTTTCATCGATACTGCGCACGTATAAACATGCACCGTAAGCTCGCTCGGATGAATCAGAGAAACCGTGTAACTCAATGTTTTTGACCCTCTTGCATACAACATGGCGCTCGATGGCTAACATGTTTAAACTAGGTAGATCGTCTTTGAACTTGTGCCACTGGGTAGCTAGACAGACTGGTAACTGATCGTCCCATGACACCTTTTCAGCCCACAATTTTTGCATTATTAGCATTTTAGCTATAATAATACACGGACTGAGTAGTCCTAACGGATCGAATATTCTTGCGGTAAGCGATAATACCGATCTTTTTGTATCTTTCCGATAGTTGTAAACCTCGTCGATAGTGTATGACAGCTTATCACTATGACAAGACCAGATTAAACCTAATGTTCTGGCTTTCTCATCGGGACCGAATTCTAGAATCCCGCACGCAACGTCATTGCTCTCGACGCTTTCGAGTATCTTAGGCTCATTTGAATACCACTTGCGCAGCTCAAAACAACCGCTTTTCAAAATCTTTGTAATTTCTCGACATATGTACTGCGCATGTTCTACGGTATCGGCGCTAAAAAGCAAATCATCCACGTAAAAACATCGCTTGATGAGATCTGAGATCTCGGGATTTGAGTCCGCACACTCACGAGCTAATTCGAACAAACAACGTATGGCTAAAAAACTCGCACTAGCATGACCATATGTCACCGTATTTAAAGTATATGTTTTAAGTTCCTCTGTCGGACTAGCACGCCAAAAAATCTTTTGCAGGTCTCTTTGGCCCGGATTCACCGATATTTGACGGTACATCATCTTGCAATCGGCTGAGACAACATAGCGCTCTTGACGAAACCGTAAAATTATAGACAGTAAATCTTCTTGAAGAACTGGGCCAACGTACTGTATATTGTTCAAAGATAGACCATTACTAGATGGCGAACTGGCATTGAACACTACGCGAAGTTTTGTGCTTAGACTATTGTCGCGTAATACTCCATGATGTGGCATAAAGTATTCTACGTTTGCCGCGCTAGAGTCCGAGTTGACCACGGTCATATGATTAAGTGCCTGATATTCGTTCATAAACGTTACATATAGTTCGCGTAAGTCTTTATTTCTAAGAAGTTTTCGCTCGGTATTGTAAAACATTCTTTTGGCCTGATTGTGCGATTCACCTAAACAATCGGCAGATTGCTTTAGCGGTAGCGTAACTATGAAGCGCCCATCAGGATCTCTACGCGTAGTTTCTGTAAAAATCCGCTCGCATTCTAGTTCGTCTTTGGTCAATGGTTTACCACTGCCAAACTCTTCAATCTCCCAAAACTTTAATAAACTATTTTGTAAGTCCTGATTTGTGCTTAAATTACACGAGGTTACCCTATTACTGACTTTTACCTGGGTTCCCCCTACTTGACCCGATACGACCCAACCTAATTCGGTATCTTGAAGTACTGGGTTATTTTTGCCGCAAAATATTTTATCGGCCCTTAGCAAATTCCAGAACAGATCGCAGCCAATAAGAATTTCAATGGGACCTGGCTTGTTAAATTCGTCATCGGCAAGATTCAAATCGCTTGGGATGTCTAGGGACTTTACGTCAATCTCAAAACCTGGCGTTAAGCTTGTAATCTCGGGGAGAATGAAACACGTAAGTTTTGCATTAAAATGTCGATGCAAAGAGCTTAGCCTAATATTGCATTTATTGCTTACTTTACTTACAGCATTTGATATGCCAAACACGTCTAAATTAGTGCTAATCTTTTCTAGTTTTAACCGGTCGCAAAGATCCGTAGTAATGAAAGACGACATCGAACCGGAGTCAAGTAATGCGCGCGCGATATATGGTTTACCCCACTTATCTAAAACCTGAACTCGGGCTGTCGACAAAAGTACGACGCGTGAACATGGGCGTTCTACGCCACTGCTTAACGAAATCTCGCTTGGACCCAACTTGCTAGCATTTGTATTTGCCGCCTCTTCGGCATTCTGCGGAGACGCAGGCGCAGTAGGATTGCCTTCTGGGTGTAAAAGCGTGTTGTGCCATGCTTGACACTTTCTACACGGACCCATCCTACATTTTCTAGCCGTGTGCTTGCGTAAGCAATTTAAGCATAGTTTTGCTTTATTTATAAACTCAGTGCGTTTATTTATCGATAAATTCTTGAAATTATCGCATGCGTATATAGAATGCTCTTTTTTGCAGTAATAACACGAGTATGTTGTGGCATTTAGCGACTGGGAGCCATAACGCGGATATTTGTCATCTCGCTTGCCCTGCTTGCCGTCTTGACCCGATGTCTTTACGTTTGTTTTGTATTCTAGCGTTTCCAAAAAATCGGCGCGATTCTTTAAAAACGTTTTAAAGTTTTTTAAAGTAGGCTTTTCTAATTCGACTGAGTGTTTTTCCCACTCACCTAGCGTGTTTTGGTCTAATTTAGAAGATATCATAAAAATGAGCAAAGGATCCCAGTTTTCGATAACCTGTTCTAGTTGTTCAAGGGACCTAAGGTGTTTCGAAACGTCATCAACTAGCTTGCGAATTTTACTAGACGATTCTTTCTGGATATTTTCTAGATCGAAAAGAGCTTTAATATGGTTGTGAACTAACAATTTTGTATTATTATACCGGTCATTTAAGGTTTGCCACGCCACGTCATATCCTGCTGATGTGAACTCGATAGATTTAAGAATCTGCGCCGCACTGCCTTCTAGTGACGCCCTTAAATAGTGATATTTTTGTATGGGGGATAAGGATTCACTTTCATTAACGAGGGACTGGAAAGTCTCTTTGTATTCTAACCAATCCTGAAATGAACCCTGAAATTTAGGAAGGGGGATAACTGGCAGTTTAACCCCACCTATATTTAAATTTGCATTGGCAGATGCGGCGGCGTTTGACTGTGCACCTGAACGACTTGAATGTGCTGAGACATGATCGTCCTCCTTGTAAGGAGCATACTTTTTTAATATGTTTTTTGCGATAGCCGTAATGGCAAAATAAGACTCCCAAAACATCGATCGCTCAGCATATTGTTCGTCCAAGTTGGCCAGAGCCACACCTGCCTCAATATCGTCTTGAATATCGTTAAACTCTCGATAAACATTTTCTATGCGAGTCAGCCTATCTTGTAACTGAATAATATCGGTATCACTTAAAGCGTGTTCTTGTCCTTTCTGTGATAATTCTTTTTGTTTTTGTTCCACATGCTTTGTGAAATTAGTAAGAGAAGCCTTAAGGGATCCTCTTTTTCTTGTTTGTTTATCTTGCTCTGACATTTTAATTTATTATTTTATAGAATATATTGAAATTAGTGCAAAAATTTATTAAACTACTAGTAATGTTTAAATTCCTGAAATATATCTTGAACTCTCGGCAAAATAGGATGACTGGGATAAAGGAAAACTGGAAACGACTCACCCACTGATTCTATAATGCTTTACTTGTTTACTAGAACCTCCTTGAAACTGCTGCCGTATTTCTAGAGCACCGTCTTGCATGCATGTCAAACTCGCGGCCCGCGGGCCGCATGCGGCCCGAAACTAAATTGTTTGCGGCCCAGAAAGATCAACTAGATAACACAAATATTTACCCAACTAATAACATCACAAAATTACTTATTATTTTTCCGCTATTTTGATTTTCCCAATTTTAAATTTTTTACCGTTTGCTCCCGCACTATAAAATCTTCCCCATCGCACGAATGCTGCACGTACACGCGTGTGCGGTGCTATCGGCGCGGTGGCTCTCCTCGACTTGTCTCAACTTCTCTAGGCATCGTCTAATTTTAATTGTTTTGGTTTTGCGTTCCGCTTTACCATATTTACGTGATTTGTAGAGGCAGTTGAGAAAATCCAAAATCATACCTGCTGTAATCATTTCACTTAATACTTGTCCAGTGCCATTTATTTCCTGTTTGGTAAGTTAATATTTAACAAGCTTTATAATTAAGTAAAAACTATTACGCACTTATTCCAGATATTTGTCAGTATGTCTTCATCAAAAGCAAGTGGAAGTGGTACTATTAAAAGTAAGCGAAAGATTGCTGACGAACATAGAAATTTTCAAGAAAAATGGGAACTGGAATATTTTTGCTGTGAAGTAAGAGACAAAATAATTTGCTTGATATGTAATAATACTATTAGTGTTCCAAAGTTATATAATATTAAACGTCATTATGAACAACATAAAGCACAATACGATAATTATGAAGCATTAATGCGACAGGCAAAGTTAAAAGAGCTTAAGTTGGGTCTCAAAAAACAACAGTTCATGTTTAGTAGAACACCACAAGAAAATGAATCGGCGGTGCAGGCAAGCTATGTATTGTCGGAGTTAATAGCTAAACATTCGAAACCCTTTACCGAAGGTGATTTTATTAAAGAATGCCTAATAAAAACTGCAAAAATTATGTGTCCGGGCAGTGCAAAGGCTTTTGAAGTAATTTCCTTGTCTCGCAATACAGTTGCAGAAAGGGTATCCGATTTGGCAGCCAATCTAAGTGATCAGATCAAATCAAAATGTACCAGTTTTGAAGCTTTCTCGATTGCATGCGACGAAAGTACAGATGTTGGTGGTATAGCGCAATTAGCCGTATTTCTTCGTGCTTGCGATACGAAATTCGATATTTTTGAGGAATTGCTAGAAGTAGTGCCGATGCATGGAACTACAACAGGACAGGATATATTTAATTGTGTCAACGAACTTTTGCAAAAATACGATCTACCCCTGGCAAAACTAGTTTCTGTAGCTACGGATGGAGCTCCTTCTATGACCGGAAAAACTAACGGTTTTGTAGCATTGCTGCAAAGAAAATATAATGAAATTTCTGAAGCCTCAAAAATGCATCATATTCGTTGTATTATACATCAAGAAGTACTATGCACAAAAGTAATAAACATGGAAAATGTGTTGACACCTGTAAAAAAAATTATCAACTTTATAAGATCTCGAGGATTAAATCAACGCCAGTTCGGTGCCTTCTTAAATGAGTTGGAAAGCGAGTATTCGGGTTTATCATATTATACTGAAGTACGATGGCTTTCGTGCTCGAAGGTTCTCCAACAGTTTTGGAACTTAAAAGAAGAAATAAGTCAATTTTTAACAACCAAAAATCAAGATACGGGTTTGTTTTCCGATGCAAATTTTTTACAAGATTTGTCTTTTATGGTGGATATTACAAAGCACTTGTCTGATTTGAATTTAAGACTACAGGGAAAGAATCAAATTATCACCCACATGTGTGACCAGGTTAAAGCATTCGTATGTAAGCTAGTTCTTTGGGAAAAGCAGCTCCAAAATGAAGATTTAACGCACTTTCCCACATGTAAGATGCACAAAACAACTGCAGGTGTTGCGTACAAAAAGTATGCAGAAAAAATTTCCTGCCTTAAAGCTGAATTCGAAAGAAGGTTTGAAGATTTTAAATCCTTAGAAAACAAGTTTTCTTTGTTTTCTTCAATATTTTCGGTGAATGTTGATTCAGTACCTAGTCACATGCAAATGGAGGTTATTGAGATCCAGTGCGATTCAGAATTAAAGGCCAAATACAGTGAGGTTGGCGTGCCAGAATTTTACAAATACTTGCCAGCGAGATTTCAAACCATTCGAAAACTGGCATACGAAATAATTTCCATGTTTGGGAGTACTTATCGATGCGAGCAGTTATTTTCCCTTATGAAAGGAAATAAATCTGCAGTAAGATCCAGACTGACCGACAAGCACCTTGGAGCAATTTTAAAGGTTGCTACTACAAATAATATTTCCCCGGAACTAGAAAAGCTGGTGGCAGCGAAGAGATGTCAAGTGTCAGGACGAAAATGTTAAAATTTTTTGTAAGCATTTTTTGAAAATAAACCCGTTGATACACTGTTTGAACATTATTTTTTTTAAACATATAGTTATCTAAAAAGCCCGTTGGTTTTTCGACCACGGATCATTCAGTAATTGCGGCCCCCATGCACATCTGTTTAATTTATTTGGCCCATGTTAATGTTTGAGTTTGACATACATCTAGCGGCTTGCGCCGTGCAGCGAGAATAAAACAGGCTTTTTCAGGAAATGACAACCAATTTGTGTTTTTGCTTGAATTACTGGTTTACTTGGCTTGTTTTGGATCATCCGGCTCGAAGGACCATGTTGGGGTTTGTGGACTGTATTTCTTGACTTGAGAATAAATTAACTTGACTTGTAAATATACTTGACTATTTTTTATTACGAAAATTGCTTGACAGCTTTCTTGAACTTTTTTGACAATCTACGGTCACTTGAATCTGTTTTTAACTGGTGGCCGTGTTATCAACACAGTTAACTTTCTTTAAAATTAGTACAAACAAATAAGCATTAATATTATTTAAAACGCGTAAGTAAATTTTAATGACGGATTAATGTCCCAATGTTTACTATCCGGAACACTCGGTATTGACTGAATGTCAGGTGGTGCTGAAATATCTTGTGCCATTGAAAGGAAAAGAATTTTTTTTGTAAGTTCCTTTCTTTTCCCTTCTTTTAAAAGTGAATATTATTATTTAACAAGAAGCAACAATAAAAAACTACAAATTTTTGTACTGCAATAGCTAGAAGACAGAATAATTATTATGGACATAATTAAATTTAGATACTTTATTATTGATAAAAATATTTAATAAGTATTGTTTACTTTCAATAGATTTATTGGCATTGCTTATAATAGGAAGTTATGTATTTGATTGACTTTGGTCGAACAGATTATTTTATATAACACAAAAATATTTTATATTGATAAATGTTGAATGATAAATAGTTGCGTACATGTACATTTGATCAGAGAGGTGTTTATATTTACATGGTAAGCTTCAAGGTATCACACAAATATAGCCACAAATTATAAATTATTACACTGGGGCTAGATTTTTTTAAGAAATTAGTTTGTTTTTGCATCATAATGTAAATATTTAGTAAAAATTGAGCAACTGCCTAATTGATGCAGGTACATTGACACGAACACCTCTCTGAAGATTAGTGTTGGGAATAATCGAATGAATTAAATAATCGAAAGATTAGTTCTACAATGACTTTAATATCGAATGATCATTCGAAATAATAATATAATCTTGGCCCCGGCCCCAGCCACGTCGAGTGCCCAACCTCTCGGTTAAATCATTCGAATGATCTCGTTGACCTCTTGAGATATCTCGAGTGATTTCAATAATCGAATGATCGATTATTTTTTATTAGAGATGTCCCACCACTACTGGAGATTCATTTATCAGTATAATGCATACTCCGAGTTATTGCTTGTGATTACTTAGTTATAAAATATAACCTTAAAATACTGTTTGTTTAATTTATTTTAAAATGTATTAAATAGTGTTATCTTTATCCATACGAGTTTTATTTTTAGTTTAAATACCATTTTTAAAAATTCCTAAAAATGTATATTAATTAATTTTTGTTGACACTGTCAACAGTGTCAAGTGCCAACAAAATTTTATTAATATTCATTTTCGATAAAACTGACATTAAAAATACTAAAAACCTAAAAGCCAAAAGGAATTTTAGTTCACCATGCACCTTGTGTTGGTGGCGCTAGTAGTGAAATGTCATTATTGTCATTTGTCATTAATGTCTATTTGTCTTGTATCTCATTTTACATAGGACCCGCTCTTCTCTCTATTTGTATTTTTTGTATTCAGTGTTGTGTCGACAGCGTGCGGGGATAGTACGGTCAAGCACTGGCACATTTCGACTTCGGTCTTTTTATGACTAAAACTCGAGGTAAGGAAAGTCTATTTTTTAAGTAATATAACAACATTTTAAAATTTAGGTCATTATATTACAAACATTTTTAAAAGAAAAGGTAACTTAACCTTAATTGTGTCTCTTTATTACAAAGTAATAAAAAATATTCACGACTTAACCTCAATTGTGTCCCTTTAATACACAACGAAAGTGCATTTTCTATGACACTTTTTGATTTAGGCCAGTTTTTGACTGAGTCTTAGTCTATTTTGATGATGTTATTTCGTAATGAGTAGTTTTTGTTCTACTTCTGTGTACTGCATGAACTACGCCTCTTGAAGACATCAATAATGTTAGTTTGTATTATTTAATTTTTGTTGGTTTTAGGCACGACAGATATAATATGCCAAAAATGAATTCACACACAAAAAAAATTTTCGATGAAATGAATATTATAAGAAAGGTAAGCTAAACAATTTGTATACGATTGTGTTCGGTCTGTAATAATAAGGCAATTGTTTACTTTTTACAGGCGCCAGAAAAATCATCCGAAAGTAAAAATGATAGCAAAAATACTTTACTAAAAACCATAAATACGAAAACACTGAATGAACTTCCTTCAGAAAAAGCACAACATGAAACCGGTAGTCAAATGAGACAAGAAACCCAAGTTCTACAGGAAGTTTCAAATATTGCTTGGAATAGGAACTATATTGTAGAAGCCTGGTTGGCGAAAAATGAAAAAGAAGGCAAGGTACGAAACTTAGAGATCAAATAAATACCTACTACTTGCTGCCTTAAAAAAATTAACGTGCGTTTTCACCTTACTTTTGATAGTTATACCCAAGCAAACCAAACAAGTGTGGAAAGTTATACTTCTCCGCACGCGACAAGTGCGGAAAAGTACTACTTTCCGCCCTTAAGAGTGCGATTGTTTCACTGAGCCGGGCTTCATTTTTTTGCACTCTTGTGGGAAACCTACAGAAAAGCAAAAAACAGACTGTGTGCAAGCATTGCGCAAAGTGTACTATGCGCAATGCTTGCACACACAGTTTTGTCAAAATTTATTTGCTCGTAATAAGCAATACCATAAATGTTTTCATTGTTAAGTCAATTATATTTAAGTTATAGTCATATACTAAAGGAAATACATGCATATCTACTTCTGTAGAAAATGTCGGATATAAAAAATTCTCGCATTTTAAAAGAAACTAAACTAATTTTAGGTACTTTACCAATTAAATTATATCCTAATGATGGTTTTAATCTCCTATCGTCAGAGAAAGATTATTATAATAGTAATAGCTTAAAATATGGAGTAGTAATAGTTTAAAAATTCTTTTGCAGGAAGAAAAACGCTCTTCTCCAAATTCTTCCCGTGTTTTAACGCCGTTAGAGAATGTGCATCCGTATTCACCCACTGGGGAGGCTATGAATATGATTAATACTTATTCGATTGTTCAAACGAATTCCAAAAACGAAAATTTTTCAGTTTTTGATGCAAGTCAACATATTAATCAAAAAGTAAGATTTTTTCGATACTGAACTATTGGATAAACATTTTACACTAACTTAAGTACTTCTAAAAAAACTTTTTTCAGATTGTTGAAGAATCTATTCAGTTTGATGTTAATCAACCATCAACGTCATCATCGAAACCACGAATGTCAAGAAAAAATTATGAAATTTCGCCCATTCATTCAAACGAAAGTGATGTTGATTTGAGTGACAGCGATCCAACATACAAGCTCGAAGTTGAAAAAAACCGACCAGTAGTTATTCAGCCCAAGCAGCTAAAGTCAAAAACTTCATCATCTTCCAGTACAACCAGTAGCAGCTCCTCTTCATCCGCCAGCAGCTCTGCAAGCAGTAGCAGTGAGTCAGCTACAAGCGTGGACAAACTGAGCCCCAATAATAACATCACGTCTAATGCTACCGCCTCTACAGCAGAGCTGGAAATGAAAAACGGTATAGGATCAAGGAAGCGTCAACGAAAGCCATCACAGTGGAAGCAAAATTCTGCCAAATTCAAAAGAAACCTGGGACAGGCATATGCATCAATATCATCAAACAAAGAAGTTCCAGCCCGACAGATTAAACCCCCATGTTCTGTCAAATGTAGGCTTAAATGCTCTGAAAACATTACTTACGCACAAAGGGAAGAGTTGTTCACCAAATTTTGGGGTATGGGAGATATCAACCTCCAACGTGCATTTATTTCTTCTTGTCTTGTTACAGATACTGCTAAATATCGCTACACAAACGCTGAAAACCCTAGAGGATTTAATCATGCCTTTTACTTTACAATTTCAAATGATATAAAAACAAGAGTGTGCAAAACTTTCTTCATCAACACATTAGGTATTACTGATCGTATGGTAAGGACTAAGAAAACAGATTCTAATGGCTTTGTGAAACAAGATCTAAGGGGAACGCATAATCGCCACAAAAAAACAGACGAAGAATTGATCCAAGAAATGATAAACCACATAAATTCCATACCTCGGATTGAATCTCACTACGTCAGATCATCTACATCTAAAGAATATATCGAGGGATCAAAAACCTTATACGACATTTATAAAGACTTTGAAAAAAATCAGAAAGAAAAAAATAGACCCACTGGAAAATATCACAAATTTTATGAAATTTTTAATACAAGGTTTAACATCGGGTTTCATAAACCGAAAAAAGATCAATGCGATCTATGCATGCAGTATGAACATTCCAATAATGAAGAAAAAGAAAAACTAAAAGAGAACTACTACACGCATAGAAAAGAAAAAGAGTTGTGCCGTAGAGAAAAATTACAAGATCGACAAAAAATAGACGACACAAACTTATGCGTAGTATACGATATGCAGGCACAAATGCCGTCGCCGAACGGTGACACATCCGCTTTTTATTACAAATCTAAATTAAACAGCGAGAATTTTACAGTAGTTGAGCTTTCTAAAAAATTTGATAATAATGAGAAGTGTGGCAAAGCTTACGATAATGTTTACTCTTATTTTTGGGACGAGACTAATGGTAAAAAAGGTTCTACCGAAATTGGGTCCTGCTTACTACATTATTTAAAGAGCATTGACGAAAAATCAGCTGGAAAAAATATTAACATTATTTTCTATTCAGACAACAACTGTTGCGGACAGAATAAGAACAAATACATAGCGACTTTATATCTTTACGTTGTATGCAAATTTCAGAATATTCAGAGCATTACTCACAAGAATCTAATCCAAGGCCATACTCAGAATGGGGGAGACAACGTACACAGTTTAATTGAACGAGAAATTAAAAAGAATTTAAAATCAGGACCCATTTATATACCTCACCAATACGTACCATTAATAAAGAGTGCTAAGAAAACTGGAACACCGTTTACAGTCTATGAACTTGGATTTGACTTCTTCAAGGACCTAAAAAATTTACAAGAGAACTGGGGCTACAACTACAATGAGAACGAAAGACGGGAGTCCGTTATTTGGAATAATATAAAAATATTGAAATTTTGTAAGGAAGAACCCTTTTCTATTTTCTATAAAACATCCTACACAGAAGACAATTTTAAAACAATTACTTGAGAAATAAGAGAAAGAAAAATATGCTGGATATTATGTTTATAACTCTGAAGGAAGCTTATAGTTGTAGATTGGATTTGACTGATAATAAAAAAAGAGGACTGAGAGACCTGATCTCGAGAAATTTAATACCCAATTTTTATGCTAGTTTCTATAAAGATATTATTAATTAGTTACATACACTAAATCCACTTTTAATTACAGACAAAAACTACCGTTTTTACTCATCAGGGCAGCCAGAACTAAATTTAGTCGAATTTTATAACTATTTATAAGCTGCTCAGAATGATGTGCAGCACACTGGTTGTTGCTTGAAATCTGGAGTAAATGTTGTTGTTTCATTGTCTTGTTTTCTTGTTTAAGTTTTGCACATACAATTTAATTAGTAGCATTGCGTTAAATTATTATATAAAACAAGCTTTAAGTACCTTACTTTACTTTTTACTACTTTTAGTAAGTTTAGTAGTATAGTTAAGTAAGTTTCGTTCATTTAATAAGTAAAAGTAACAGTCCTGATTTTTTATGATATCAGTTTAATAGTATGTAAATGATTTAAACGTAGCATTTGAATAAAAAATGACAATTTGTTGTAAAAGTTTTTTATTTTAATGTTTTAGTAGCTAATAAACTGGCACATCACTAAAGAATAGCATAATAATTTAGTAAAATAATGGCTCATTTTGATATGAGTCAGATAATTTCAGGATTTTTTTAAAACTAAATAGACTCATTTCACATTGGGGCAGCCAATTTTAAATTTTCTTAGAACTACAGTGATCTAAATTGGAATGATCCTGTTGTAACCTGTTTTTTTAGTTAATTACCTAATTTTTAATAAAAAATTTAACGTTATCTTTAGCTCTTATAATTTATGAAAGTACTTTTAAAAAATCAAGTTATCATCTCTAATAAAAAGGAAGTTATAATCTATTAAAAGCGGCAACCACAGTTTTTAAAACGTTTTTCCGTCATTCCCAAAAATCATATTTTTTGAATTGTGTCACTCTATTACTAAGGGTGCGATATATATATATATATATATATATATATATATATATATATATATATATATATATATATATATATATATATATATATATATATATTATAAAGAAATAACGACAGGAAAATTTATAAAAAAGTGAAGAAAATATCGGGGAAGCTGTCTATAAGGTAGTGCTAGACACGTGTTTCGTGCTTATTAGCACTCATCAGTAGCACATAACCAAGTTATGAGATGGGAAACTTGGATGTTGAAAAAAACAAAACACAAAGAGTCCACAGACCAGGGACCTGCTAGCAAATTTGCGGTTTTCTGTCAGGAGACCCAGGGTTTTCCGGACAACAACCAATATCACCACGGAGGCTGCAAATAGCACCTGCGTGAAACCCCTAACCCCAAGGAATAAGACAAGATAAAGAAAGAACGACAGGAAAATTTATAAAAAAAGTGAAGAAAGCTTCCCCGATATTTTCTTCACTTTTTTATAAATTTTCCTGTCGTTACTTCTTTACCTTGTCTTATTCCTTGGGGTTAGAGGTTTCACGCAGGTGCTATTTGCAGCCTCCGTGGTGATGTTGGTTGTTGCCCGGAAAACCCTGGGTCTCCTGACAAAAACTGCAAATGCGCTAGCAGGTCCCTGGTCTGTGAACTCTTTGTGTTTATATATATATATATATATATAGTTAAGTATGTTTGGAATTATCTGGAGAACTACTGTTTCGTCTTCCTCGGTGTCTAAGTTGTTAAAAGACACCACATCGACTCATCAGAGGCCTTACAGTAGCATGAGCATTTCTGCTCCCATATAATTCCACAGTTCTTGCCTATAAAAGACAACCTGAAAGTTTTGAAATATATATATATATATATATATATATATATATATATATATATATATATATATATATATATATATATATATCGCACAGTGGTGCACTTGTACTGTCGAAGAAATTCGACATTATTTTACTTATTATGTTAGCAGCCAAAAGTTTTGTAGCAACATACGTAAAAGTAGTTTGGCTCGAGCCACTACATCTTACCTATCCATTTCGAACGTTTGGATATAAGGTCTCTTGTTGATTCTGGTCAAAGTGTGGTCTGTTCGTCAGCCACTCTGGGTGTGAGCCTGCCTGATGAAGTGTAAGGGTCCAGAAATCGCGACAGCAGAAGCGCACCCGGACCAGATTCAAAAAGAATAATCCTTCTACTTTATTTTATCATTTTACGGTCTTGTGTTTTGCACTAGCGAAAGATAAAGCTTTTGCATTTACCAACATACATATATTAAATATATGGACCGAAGAAAATTCCCCATTTTCTATATAATATGCTAAGAAGGAGAGAACAGAGTTTGTAGAGTATCTGTGATATAGATATAAAAGTTAATACTTATCCTGTTTTATTTCACAAACAGTATATAACAATATCACACAAAACATAATTTCTCTGCTATGTCAAGAACCACCTGTTTAGTAGTGAAAAAACATATAAACATACTTATAAGTGGGTTACCTAGGCATTACTGAATTACTTTAAAAAATGAATTTATGGAACAATAGCCACCGCCAAGAGTCAATAAACCAAAATTTGTAGGAGTTTTGGCAATATGTTTAGTTAGATTTTCGGTAATTGTAAACCCCGCTTAAGGGTCCTGAATTGTATTGTCTTACATCAAGTAATCCTTCCATAGTTCACACATCTAGAAAGTTGGATACATCTCGATGTCTTACATAATTATGGAGACCAGAACATATTAATTTTGTAACGTTGTTTACTGCAATATTTTCAAATAGTTTAATTAAATCGCGTGAATTCACGAGACTATGAATTCAATATAGTGGTGGTATCGATTGAAACGTTTGGTGCTATTGTCGAGTGGTTCGGGTCACTCGTTTGGATACGCGTGAGCATGAACTCCAGTTAAATATATCGATCGCACTGTCTTAGCTGGCGACATTGAACTGCATAACAAACTGGAAGGGTAACGAAATGAGCGACAGCTGAGGCAAATTTTTCAGTAGAAGGAGACGGAACATAAAAGGGGCTGTTGTCTCTTTCTTACGCGTTAGTTTAAACGCTGAATAGATTTGTAATTGTGGTAAAACTTTATTTATTATTAACTTGGGGATATTTATTAAAAATTAGTGGTTTTAGCTTATTACTAACAACTTAAACTACAAATACCTTTACATAAACGTATATTTTTAAACCTCTTTCTTTTGAGAAATGGAAAAAAATAAAGTATTTTTTAAAATTATATATTGCATGATTTTTAATGAAAACATAATTACTTCTTTGTTTAGCACTGATTTTATTACAGAAGTAATTTGTAAGTTGCATTTTTTGAATAAAAAATAAAACAAGTTAATGACAAAAAATATTATTTATTAACGTATAAGTATATTACAAATTAACAATTATAAATTATAAATTAACAATTTTAAAAACAAATTAACTTGGTGAATTTTTGCCTTATACTGGCCGATGTTCCTAGTATTTTTAAATTTGTTAGTTTTTTTATTTAGGACTACTATACTCATGGTCATGGTCATTCGTGTTCTCTGATATATTTGGAATGGCATCAGCTTTAGAATTCTTTTGGTAGATCCTGCTCTTTCTATGAACTCTGATGATATAAAATGTTCCGAACAAAGTTTACTTGATCTGGAGGTTTTCAATCTTCTCGGCGAATAGATTTTATCCAACACTCAAGAATTTCAGGTCTTTTAAATGGAAAACTAAAATATATACAGGGTGGTCTGTAATGAATGCGCCAAAAAGCAATCCTAGATTAATCTCGTGAAAATAATGATATTGAGCCAAATATGCCTTAATAAAATGTCGCTCATTCATGAGATACAGGGTGTTAAAGTTCAGTTCTCAGAATTGTTATTTCTTTATAGCTTAAGTCGTTTTTGAGATATCGACATGAAAACTGGGAATCGGGGGTTTTCGGGGATGCGGAATACGATGGTATTTCATTTATTAACATAATATGTAGAGGGCGCTATTTACACCTTATACACTCATTATTTAATGCCATAACTTTCTTATTAGTACCGTTCTTTTATTATTTATTGAAAATTTTGAAAGAGTGACGTTTTTTAAGGAAAAAAGGTACACAACATTTATTTCGATTAAATAAGCCGTTTTCGACATATTTGGATTTAGTCGTTCTATTGCATAGTCAAAAAATATTAAACATTAAAACGGAGATAACAGACTTGACTAACGAATAATGAATTGATCATGAACAAATAACAAAAAATCACTTCAACAAATGCGAAAAATGTCCTCCATTCGCTTCCATGCATATCCTTAATCCCTTCACCAAATAGCGTCGTAGTTGGAATAAAGTTCCTTGCTTATTCCTGATAACATTGGTGGAACCATGAATTTTTTGCAAAAGTTGCTCACGGGTACGGATTTCTTTTGTGTACCCTAAGGATTTGATAAAACCCCAAAGGGAGAAATCCAAAGGATTAAGATCCGGGCTACGCGGCGGCCATGGAATTTCACTGCCATGACCAAACCATCTATGAGGCAGCCGTTCATCTAGATAGGCTCAAAACTGCAACTGGTTAATGGTAACCAGTACTTGCAGTTTCTTCAAAATGTTTTGCGGGATCTACTCGATGATATACCCTTAAATTTACGACAAATCATATGGTTTATGCACGATGGTGCTCCACCACATTATCCGGTTGCAGTTCGCAACTATTTAGATGAATGGCTGCCTCATAGATGGTTTGGTCGTGCAGTGAAATTCCATGGCCGCCGCGTAGCCCGGATCTTAATCCTTTGGATTTCTCCCTTTGGGGTTTATCAAATCCTTAGAGTACACAGAAGAAATCTGTACCCGTGAGAAACTTTTGCAAAAAATTCATGGTTCCACCAATGTTATCAGGAAAAAGCAAGGAACTTTATTCCAACTACGACGCTATTTGGTGAAGGGATTAAGAATATGCATAGAAGTGAATGGTGGACATTTTTCGCATTTGTTGAAGTGATTTTTTGTTATTTGTTCATGATCAATTCATTATTCGTTAGTCAAGTCTGTTATCTCAGTTTTAATGTTTAATATTTTTTGACTATGCAATAGAACGAATAAATGCAAATATTTCGAAAACGGCTTATTTAATCGAAATAAATGTAGTATACCTTTTTTTCTTAAAAAACGTCACTCTTTCAAAATTTTCAATAAAAAATAAAAGAACGGTACTAATAAGAAAGTTATGGCATGAAATATTGAGTGTATAAGGTGTAAATAGCGCCCTCTACATATTATGTCAATAAATGAAATACCATCGTATTAACCATCCCTGAAAACCCCCGATTCCCAGTTTTCATGTCGATACCTCAAAAACGACTTGAGCTATAAAGAAATGACAATTCTGAGAACTGAATTTTAACACCCTGTATCTCATTAATGAGCGACATTTTATTAAGGCATATTTGGCTCAATATCATTATTTTCACGAGATTAATCTAGGATTGCTCTTTGGCGCATTCATTACAGACCACCCTGTATAGATACCTATATAATATATATTGGTAATTATTTAGATTAACGTAAACAGCGAATTTTTTCATGAAATTTTGCACTGATCCTAATTTTGGGTCGTAGAACACGAATCCGAAGTCAGTTTTTGGCGGTCTCGTAAAAAAAAATTTTTTTGTGCTCACCCAACCTGAGCAAAAAGGTGGTCAGGTTTGCTCAGTTTTGATTGATATAGATATATATGTATCTATATCAATCAAAACTGAGCAAACCTGACCACCTTTTGCTCACCCAACTAATTTAAAGAAATTCATTGAAAAAGCTAACCTAAAAGTTTAAAAAAAATGTTTACGAGACCGCCAAAAACTGACTTCGGATTCGTGTTCTACGACCCAAAATTAGGGCCTGTGCAAAATTTCATGAAAAAATTCGCTGTTTACGTTAATCTAAATAATTACCTATATATTATATATAGATGGAAATATTATTACTAAATAGGTACTTGACATTTATAATAGTATATTTTCAGTCATATAGAAATAGTAAGGTTAAGTACCTATGTTTTGATAGTTTAAATAAAAATAAACCTTATTTATTACTTACCCATGAAAAGAAACTGCCTTTTTTGGGTTATATTCATTAGAACAGTAACCATTCTGAACAAAGTTTGAAGTTGTGGCAACCAAAACAAAAAAGTTTGCTAAGTACCTGGATACTCGCCAGATAATTTCACTCAAAAATCAAAATTGAAGCACTCCAACAACTAAAATTATACCTAAAGAACTTTCCTAATGTCTTTTAGAAAACGTTTTAGTAAAATGAAAGCAAAACACCCACAAATTTCCACTAATCATGTAATTATACGAATTAGTTCTTAAAAGCTGCCATTAACGTATACGTGCGCGACAGAGATGGCATGCCCTTTTATTAGCCATCTCACTCTACTGCGAAATGTGCCTCAAAAATCCATATTTGCGACACGGCCGTGCCCATTCCAGTTCGTAGATGGAGTTCAATGGCTGGCGATGATGGCTTTTCAGTGTCATCTGTCCGATGTCGTCACTCTTATGTCATTCTGACGGCTCGGCAGTCGATTAGGGTATTTTGTAGAGAAAACTAAAGAAAATCACGTTTTCACCCCTAACTTACAGCTAAATCTTTGTTTGGGGGGCTCTAAAGGATAAGTTGGGATTATTTTTATATATTTTGTATGGACGTGAATTCTAGCCTGTAAATTTCACGTTTCGGAGTTTGACCGTGGGGTTCTCTTTCTTTTAGGAAGGCCCAGTACAGTTACCTAAACCCAGTCTAATTATTTGACCAACGACCCAATGCCAATGGTCTAATGACATTAGTTAAGTACCTGTTGACCTGATGGTTTGATTTTTTGACTGGCATAATTACCAAATTAATTCATGCATATGATTAATTGTTAATGCATCTTTGTACCATGTTCCTGTTGAGAGTGAGAGCAAGTTACGGCTTCGTAGACTGCCCTTTTTTTGGATCTTGGACGTGTGTCCCTGTATAAGCCCCATGAGGTGGATTAGTGGAGAAGTGGCCCCACAAAGAAAACCGTCAAGATAAGTACTTAGTTTGATAATCGCCATGAAAAGCCAAAAAATGTTTGAATTTCTTAAAAAGAGAACTGTTTTGAAATGGTAAGAATAGCCTTTCTTGTAATTTGAAATTTATTTAACGTAGTGTCCTAGCATGTAAAGGCATTCCAACCCCTAAAGCAATTAGTTAAATCATTATTTTCCTTTTTTTAATTACATTCAATTGGTATTTAAGCTTTTATTTAACTGCACCCGTTAGTTTGTCTGTATATTAGTGTATTTTGGTCAAATATTGCAATCACAATTTCGACTAGATCTAATTAACCTTGAGCTTTGAAATTTTGCACACATGTGTAAGTCCGATGACAATGCAATATAGTATATCTAATATTGTTCTAAATTCAATATGGCGGACGCCATAAGATGGCGGAAAACCTTTTCCTTTACAATCCCCTTGACATGGATATTAAATGAAAGGGTTCGACGAGTATAATCCAATAAGTTAGGTGACGTCATTCTAAACCCAATATGGCGGACGCCACAAGATGGCGGATTACCATTTTATTCACAACCCCCTTGACATGGGTATCAAATAAAAGGGTTTGGCGAGTAGAATACGGTAAGATATGTGACGTCATTCTAAACCCAATATGGCGGACGCCAAAAGATGGCGGATTACCTTTTTATTTGCAATCCCCTTGATATGGACATCAAATGAAAAGGTTTGACAAGTAGAATACGATAAGCTATGTGACGTCATTCTGAATCCAATATGGCGGACACCACAAGATGGCGGATTACCTTTTTCCTCACGATCCCCTTGATATGGGTATCAAATGACAGGTTTTGACGAGTAGAATATGATAAGCTATGTGACGTCATTTTAAACTCGATATGGCGGGCCCCACAAGATGGCAGATTACCGTTTCTTACGATTCCCTTGATATGGGTATCAAATAAAACGGTTTGACTAGTAGAATATGATAACAGGTAGAAGGCCTTGTAATAATGATGCGTTATCAAAAATGCGTTAAGACATAACTAAAAATTTGGAAATAAAATCTTATGTCACAATACTTTTTAAAAATAAGCTTTAATTATTTAGATGTACTAAAACGAAAAAAAGGAGTATCGTTTTTCAGGGGGGCAATGCTGAATGCTATTTATAAGTAGACGTAGTTCGCGTGGGTAGATCCTAATAAAAGTAGTATCAAAGTTATATTTATTGTCTTAAAAGCCTGTCACGTAAATAGAAAAGAAAAAAATACATTTTTTGCTACAATTTCCGCCAAACACAATTAATGCCTGTATGAACTTTTCGCGCGCGACAAGATTTTAAGACAATAATTTGAACATAATATATTATGATACCTGTTTCAGTGATAACTTTGATACTACTTTTATTATGATCCACCCACGCGAACTACGTCCACTTAATAGCATTTGGCATTGCCCCAATGAAAAAACAATACTTATTTTTTTCGTTTTAGTAGGTATACCTAAATAATAAAAGATTGTTTTTAAAAAGTATTTTTATATTACATTTATTCTTTTTAAACTAAATTTCCAATTAATTTTTAACCTTGTTTCATTTCGTACACCTCTTGAGTTTTCTTGTAGGAGCTTTAATTATTGGTAGTGTGCTGTTTGACACATTTATAATACTGTAAGTGGCGCCCAATTAGGCCTGTTTACTGCCACATACCAATAATGTTAAGAGGTGTACGTCTGTTTTTGATAAGTACATTGGAAGGTCATTGGCACGTTGAAAAAGTTAATAAACCACCCCTTAAATAAATTGCTCCGTAACACTAGAGCCAGCCGATGGCTTGTTGTCATATATTTCAACCCCTTAAATTAACAACTAGGTATTAATTAATGAGAGAAATTATTGTTATAACTTTATTGCTAGATCCAAATTAACATTAATGGAATTTTAAAAATTTTCCATTTATTAGACAGAAGATCTCTGCAAAGTATACTGTAGAATGTAAGTATTTCTCGACATTCCTGCAGACCCTAGAAAATCTATAATTAGAAATCATTTTTTTATCTGATAAAACTCCTCCTCCTTAGGCCTCATAACAAGTTGGAAAAGAGAGAACGCTTCATAGCCAACAAACTTATAGGGTATGTTCGGACCTTTAGTTCCTGGAAGAGGTTGATTTTGTGGAATGTTAAGGCTACTGTTTTCCAGTTAAAATTCGAGTTTTAAAAAATTGTGCTGTCAGAATCCTTTAAAACGGCAACATCGATGTAAATAAAATTAAATTTAGCATCCACAGTACTACAGAAAAATAATTTTTATAGTTGTGGAAGGTAGATTAACTCAACTTTGGCTAACTAAAAACGTACTAAAAATGTGCATCATCGCACGTAAAATAACGGATGTCTATGCATTTCTAAATTCAAGCACCACGCGGTCGCCGCATTCCGGGAAATGCATGTGTGCGCTTCTTCATTGTAACACTATTCTGGTACCGCAAAAGTGCCATACGTTAGAAAAATGGATGTGTACACCGGGCCTAATACCTAACTTTATTTTTACCAGCGTAATTTAAGGTAAACCCTGATTTGTACCTTAATTAACTCTCTGTTACTGTAACACACGTTAACCGTGTCGTCTCTTCATGCCTGGTGCTCAAAGTAAGACCGCAACAAGCTATTTAAACGTTAAATCGCCAAAAATAATCCAGGATTGTACTGTAATAATTTTAGGTTCGCTGGGTTATAGGAATTAGTGAAACTACATGTTGTTTCTATAAATCCCCAGTATATTCTCTCTCTAGTAGGTTACCACAATATCGACAAATCGGTGATTTGTCCAATCAGCAGAATATTGTTTAATAGTTGCTTGCTTACATTAGTAACCTACTTATTAGTCTTATTACTAAACAATATAATATTAGAATACACTATACAGGGTATTCCTACCATATTACACCTCCCCCGGAAATTTTTAAAGAATTTTCTTTTTCTTTGGAAAATGGAAATTCTTATAATATTTCTTTTCTTTTTCGTAACATGAGGAATACGTTAAAAATACCTCTAGTTACCTGTAAAAGTTATATCTAACATAATTTAACCTAGGAAAAAGAACTGTAGAAAGGAAAAGTTAACAGAATATAGTAAGATAAAAAGATAAGGAGAGAGTAAGTAAAAGAGAGGGCCCTTTTTTTTCTTATTATAACTAATGATATATAAACTAATAAAATACCTAAGCTCTATATAACTTAGTTCTATTATTATGCACTAATATTTCCTTATTCTCCTTAAGGATTTTTACATTTGGCGATAAATCCTCTACCACCAAATATGGACCCAAAAAACAAGGACTAGATATTTGATTACCAGTTTCATTTTTTAATAAAATCATGTCTCCCTTTTTATAACCTATCGGGTTCATAGTTCTATCGTAACTTTGTTTTCTTTTTAATTTTGATTGCATTAGGTTTGTTCGTGCGTCATTGTGTGCTTTTTGTAGTCTGTATTTTAGTTCAAGGGGGTAACTATCAAAGTTGTTTATTGGTTCTAAAGTGTCGTTAAGATTACTAGGCATTTGACATTTTCTACCAAAAACAAGTTCAAAAGGAGTATACTTAGTCTCGGTATGTACAGTCGTATTGTAATTGAAGCACCAGTATGGAATCCAAGTGCTCCAAGCCGCGTCATGCTCTTGTGTGTGACTTCTGAGATATGCACCTAGGACTTTATGTGAGTTTTCTAAAGCACCTATGCTTTCGTGATGATATGCCGTTGATTGAGTTTGCTTTATCGACAAAAGTTTGCAAACTTGACTCATTACGGCTGAGATAAGTTCTGCACCTCTGTCAGTGGCAATTTCTTGCGGAACCCCATATCTTAAGATAAAATTGTCCACAAAACTTTTTGCAACTGATATCGCGTCTTTTTGATTAAGAGGATATCCCTCTACAAATTTTGTTAATTCGCACTGAAGCGTAAGAATATAAGAATAACCATCTATATCTTTTGGTATTGGCCCTACTATATCTAAGTATAACTTTTGAAATGGCGAAGATGCGGTTGAAGTTATTACCATGGGTTCTTTGACATATCTATTTGTGTGTTTTTGTTTTTGACAACTGTCACATTTTCCTACAAAGTTTCGAACGTCGCTATCAAGACCTGGCCAAAAGTAGTATTTTTTAATATTATTAACCATACGATTAATACCTGCGTGGCCACTAGTGGGAAGTAAGTGAAAATCATTTAAAATTATTCTTTTTGTATCTTTGTCCGTTATTCTTTGAACTCCTTTTATTATACATATACGGGGACCGGTCCAATTGGAGTTATTTTTTATTTCCTTAGCTAGCCCTGTAATAAATTTTTCATTAGTATTATTTTTTATAATAACTAATTCAATAACATTTATCTCCTTACATTGTAGCATTTGAAATGCTACATTGTTTTTGAAATTACTTTTTAGTGCATTTGGTTTTCCTGACAAGATGGTGAAGATGATTTTGTAGAAAATTTTGACATTACTTTAAGGCAAACACTAAATATCTCATAAAATCTTATTTTATTAAATTATTAATTTCTTACACAAATAACAAGCATTTATGTTTTACAAGGATGTAGGTTATGCAACTTAGCATCCTATTTTATTCTATATAGTTCAACCCCACAATGTTGTGCGGGTCCAGAATGTTTTAATTTTATTTCTGCACTTGAGTTGATACACCCTAAAAGATCAATTTACAGTATTGTATTCATTGTTTAATTTAGCATTTCCTAAGAATATTACCTATATCATTGCGTGTACTTTAAGAACTACGTAACGACTGGCCCTGATAAAAAAAATTCCTATTCTTGTAGCACGTTTCCCCCATTTTAACTGTATATAGTATATTTTGATTAATTGGAAACTAAAATAAAATACTAATTAATAATTGATTACTAATCCTAATTAACGAAGTGAATACTTTGTTTTTCTAAGGCTACAGTGTCTGCACGTCCAGAGAATCTTCCGTTTCTTTTCTTCTTATTTCCTAATATGATTGCCATTTCAAAACATCGTGTTTACTTTTGGGAACAACCAAAATATAATTATGTAGAGGCCGAGTTTTGAACGGCGCACATTCGGGCTGACGTCGAATGCTTTGATTGGTCCAATGTGACACATGGAGTTCCAATTGTGAGGGGCAAGAAATTGATGCCGTGGGAGGTTTTTGGGGTGAATTTAAGGAAGGACAAGGTGGTCGTGAAGGACAATCTTGGCCAAACAGTCTTGGCAAGAGAGGGCCGTTAGTTATAACCCTCGTTTTATAAGTTGAACCTACTAGTTTGTGATTGTGGCAAAAGTCACAATGTGGCCGATGGTGGTTTTTTCGTTTTGGTGACCCTCCAATGGGGATGAGGTAAGCAAAGCTTTTATTCTCCCCGAATTTCTTGGAGTGATTTGTACTGTTGTATTACAGGGTTTTTTCCGGGTAAAGGAATAATTTTCGACAATTGAAAGGATGTTTCATGGTGGATGCAACCCTATGTATGTGGCTTCTCATGAGTTTCTATCGTCAACACCATAGAGTCTGAAGGGGTACCTACTCCAGGTGGTCCAGCCGCATCACCTCGATACAACCTTTGGTACCATGCCGATCCACATCTAGAAAGGTAGCTTTTCAGAGCTTTCCTCCTCCGTCAGGATAGTCACCCTAAGCACTCAGTTCCGCGTGCTATGGTGGATTGTACTCCATTTTGTCTCTGGGTAAGGCCTGTACGCCGATTTTTGGTTATAACTGCATATATAAAATGTTAATTTATGAATTTATTATTATTACATAATCCCTTTTATTTAAAGCATCGCAGTATAAAGTCTCCTGTGGACTAATGTAAATTTTGTAAAAATAAGTATTTAGAGGTAATATTATTACGTAATTACCCCTATTTTAAATCTGCCGTATTATGTTTTTGATTACTGATGAATATAAAATTGTATATATATTTTTTTGGTACCATGCGGCTTATCAAGTGAATATTGACTTAATAGAGTGTATAAAACTGTTTTAGTAAGTTTTGTATCATTTTCTTTAGGGCGTAGCGAAAAGAATCATGATTTTTTTTGGTACCTACCCTCGTTGCGTTACCTGATGATTTACTTTATCTATTTTTATTATACTATTTGTAGCAGGGTGTATATTTAATATTTACTAAACTGTACTTGCCAAAATGGTACTAAAAATATTTGATAACCTTTCATACTGTAATTTAATTTAAGTATCTACTACCCATATGTTCAAGTAGGTATTATTTTATTAATGACCAAATCCTTTTAGCTGTCGACAAGCTTTTCTAAAATAAGAATAAATATATTTTATTTTGGGGAATGGTTTGTTTTATTGCCTGCTAAAACACATGCAAAGAATTTTATAACATTTTTTAAAATCAAATATCAGCTTAAGTTCTGAGTTTATTAAGCTGTAAGCGTATTTTTCTTTAACAAAAACTCAGTGGCGCCCTAGTGCCTTGGAAAACCTAAACAAAGAAGAGGAAAAGGGAAAATTAAAAAACCTACGGCCCATAAATGCTCCTGGCGAAAAGCTGCCGCGCACTTGTAGCACTTCTGGGTAGTTAAATTTATCAATTTAACCCCAGAACGCTGCAAGTTAAATAGCGCCCAGTAACATGAGGCTCCGAATTTTCCATTTTCCAAATTAAGAACGTTAAAAATTATTTAATAAGGTAGGTTCGCCAAATAAGGCCCGGGTTCCTAATAAGGCCCATGCTGGTAAAAACCAATACTGGATAAAAATTTGTTAACTCTGTCGCAGCTTCCTAATAATAAAGGTCCATCTAGCGTCAGACAAGTATAATTCGCGGCGACTGCGTGCGCCGGGCCGTTTTATATTTTCAGTTTCATAGAATTCGAACAAATGGAAACATCTGATATAATTTAAAGCAGGTGCATTATTTCATATTTTTACGTATCATATTACCGAATTGCAAATTATTGTGTGCTATTTTTTTAGCTTAACCTCTGTAGATTTAAAGTACGTACATAGTTTTTGCTTATAAAATGTCCTAACTAAAAAAAAAATGAAAATGGGGAATGATGTAGGATGATCCTAATAAAGCCCGGATGGGCTTGTTTGAAACACGGATTAGAACAGGGCTTTTCTATTTGATTTAACATTTTTTTGCTTCACACCACGTACCCCATCTATGTATATAGGTACCTTTTTTTAGATAAGAAAAGCTCAAGATGCCGAAAAGAGAAGTTTATGGACTTCGTCTCAAATGGCACAGGCATGGCAAGCATAGGGAATGGAATATCTACACTACAAGAACCGTAATATTTAATTGTTCTTCATTTTTTAATGTTCAAACCTTTGACAAATACTTCAAAATAAAGATTATTCGCAGATTTTAAGCCTTATTATTTTTAGGCACATTCTAACTAACGTACTTTAGCACGGGCCTTATTAGGAACAGGGTGTTCCTAAGAAGGCCCCCATACAGTCTTTTTTCTAAAGGCCTTAAAACCAGGGTAAAACTATTTTTTTATTTTAAATTGCAGTTGATACTGTTAGCCAGGTGTATAAAGTATCTTAACCCATAATAACGAACGCATTTTTTTAGTGCAACCAAAAAAAAAAGCAAACTTCTCTTAAGTGGGCCTTATTTGGCGCACTTACCTTATTAAACTATTTTTTAATTCCAGGCATTTAAGTAAATTTGATTTTCTCAAGTTGCATGTGTTTGGTAGCATAAACAAACTTATTCTTATCTACGAATGATAACAAAATTCTTGATATTTTTACCTACTCTTTTTATACTGTTGGAAATTCCTTTTTTTGTGGTACACATACATTCCTTTGCGATTTTGACTAGATATTTATGAAATATTTTATTTAGAATACAAATAATATAGTACCGAAAATATTTATAGAAATGGATTACCAATTTTCCCCTAGACATCTTTTGTTGCCTGAGATTGATTATGAATTGAATATTCGTGGTGTTAGAAGTAGAAAAGAACGTTCCGAAAAAATTAAAATTTTAGCTAGACTCTTGCAGAAAGAAGCCCAAGGAGCTGATAAAATTGATTTAGATAATTATATAAGTGATTTTGACACAGAACGCGATGCTATTAACGCGACGGTTGTCGATATAACCGGTCTCATCTTAGATTTCGAAGGCAATCCCGAAGATACGCTTCTAGCTAGAATAAAATCACGAATTGCTCATGTTACGAACCGCGTTCTTAGACTTAAAATTCCTACCGAAGGGGATGATATCGAAGACGTAAAACTTTATAAAGAAGAAACGTACGCAACATGCCTTCAATTAGATGCAGATGTACATGCTAGAATAATTATTACCGATACCGCGAACACAAGTAACCAAAGTTTTCCTAGACCATCAATAGTAAATGTTCCACCCCCTATAATAACGTGTCAAAATAAACAGATTTTACTTTCAGATTGGAATGTTAAATTTAACGGGGATCCAAAAGCCGTGTATAATTTTATTGAACGCATAACTGAAGTCGCGGACGCGCGGGGTGTTTCTGAAGACGATTTATTTAAATCGGCTGTTGAATTGTTTGTGGGCGATGCTTTTGTTTGGTACCGTAGCATAAAGAGCTCTGTTTTAAATTGGCCCGACTTATTAGAAAGGATAAAAAGAGACTTTCTATCGCCGTGTGTAGAAGACGAAATTTGGGAACAAATAAAATCGCGCAAGCAACGCAAAGATGAGTCGGTCATAATTTTTGTAGCCCAGCTAGAAAATCTTTTTTCGAGACTAAGCAGAACCCCATGTGAAACAACTAAAGTTAAAATTTTAAAACAAAACCTTTTAGCCGAACATATTACTCAGCTAGCTTTATGTACTATTGATTCCGTTCAAGAATTGGTAAATTTAGTTAAACGTTTAGAGGAGGCTAATTACATAAAAAATAAAAATCGTTGTTCTGTTTCTCGTTCTTCCTCTCAACTCTGTGAAATTAATACGGATAATAATAATAATTCAGGCAATAGGAATAGACAAAATATTTCAAAATTTCCGTCTCGTGTTTTTGAACGCCACGTTTCGACACAAAATTCCTCCTCAGGAAACAGTAAAGTAAAATGTTGGAATTGTAATAAATTAGGTCATGTTTTCTCCAATTGCAAAGCCAAGAGAAATAAATTTTGTTTTGGTTGTGGCGCTGCCAATTTTACTATTAAAACTTGTACCAGGTGTTCAAAAAACTAAATCGTAGCGGCATACGTTACGGCCGAAACTATGTCGCAAATAAACAGGCCAAAATTAAAAATAAAAGCTACCCTACTGTTGAACAAACTAAATATATAAAATTCTTTAAAAACTTTTATCATAACTTAAAATTTCCCGTAGTGAGGAATGAAATTTCTCCAATGTTGGAAAAAAGAAATTTTGACAATAGACCTTATATTTCAGTAAAAATATTTGATACCGAAGTAATTGCTCTTTTCGATTCCGGCGCAACGTCGTCAATTATCGGTGCTAGCGGTCAAAACATTTTAGATCAGTTTAAAATTAGAATAAACCCAGCGAGTGTAAAAAATATTTCCGTTGCAGACGGCTCGCCGCAAAAAGTGATAGGCCTGGTTGATTTACCAGTGGTGATTAGCGATGAATGTCGTGTAGTTAGGGCATTAGTTGTACCTTCAATACGCCATGGGTTTATTTTCGGTAGCGATTTTGCACGCCAATTTTCACTATTATTGGACTTTAGAAATAATACATGGAATACTCAGAATAATTTAACTAGCATATCAAGCACGAATCAAACTAATTTAAATTATTTGGTGACTTTAGATGAACTAGAGTTTGAGCAAAGAGCAGCCGCTCAAAAATGTATCGATTCTTTTCAAGAAATTTCTAGTGAAACGCGTTTGGGGCGTACAGATAAAATTACTATGACAATAGATACTGGCGACGCAAAGCCATTTAAGAAAAAACAATACCTTATGTCACCTTATATGTCAGAAATTTTAAATAAGGAGCTAGACGAGATGTTAAATTTAGATGTTGTCGAACCTTCAAATAGCCCTTATTGTGCACCGGTTTTACTTGTGAAAAAATCAAATGGTTCTCATAGACTGTGCTATGATGGGCGCATGCTTAACGCGCAGACGCGTCACGATTCCTACCCTTTGCCTAGTATCGACCGTATTTTGAATATGTTAAGGGACGCAAAATTTATATCGACTATAGATTTACGCAAGGCGTTTTGGCAAATACCGTTAGACGAAAAGTCACGCGAAAAAACCGCATTTAGTGTCACCGGTCGAGGTCTTTTTCAATTTAAAGTTGTTCCGTTTGGACTTTGTAATGCTGCGCAAGTACAGCAACGTTTAGTTGACAAAATTTTTGGGCCACGTTTCGAGCCTAAAATATTTACCTATCTTGACGATATAATAGTGTTAGGGTCTACTTTTGAAGAGCATTTATCTTTGTTAAGAGAAGTAAAGAATCGTCTTAAAGACGCAAACTTGACTATTAGTATAGAGAAATGTGAATTTTTTAAAACTACCCTTAAATTTCTTGGTTATGTTGTAGGCGCAAACGGGTTACGTACCGATCCGGAGAAAATTTCTAGTATGATAAATTACCCACGTCCTACGAATAGTACCGAAATTAAACGATTTATTGGACTATGTTCGTGGTACCGTCGTTTTATTAAAGATTTTTCTACTTTGACTTCTCCTATTAACGATTTATTACGTGGTAAGAAAAAAAGAGAGCCTATTAAGTGGACGAATGAAGCAGAGGAGGCTTTTACGAGAATTAAGCAAGCCTTGGTGTCTGCTCCAGTTTTATGTCAACCTGATTTTACTAAGCCTTTTACTGTTCAAAGCGACGCTAGTGATACGGGTTTAGGCGGTGTGCTTACCCAAATTTTAGACGGTGAAGAACGGGTTATCGCGTACGCGAGTCGTTCTCTTACTAGAACTGAGCGTAATTATACAGTAACCGAAAAGGAATGTCTAGCTTTGTTATTTAATTTAGAGCGTTTTCGACCGTGGATAGAGGGTGTTAGGTTTACAGTAATAACCGATCATTACTCTTTACTTTATCTGAATAACCTAAAAAATCCTACGGGAAGACTTGCACGATGGGCGATGAAATTGCGCCAGTACAATTTTGATTTAATTCATAGAAAAGGACGTTTTAATGTAGTCCCTGATGCTTTAAGCAGGATTCCACAAGTATCCTTAATAGACGTTTCCTTAGAACAGCTAGATCCGTGGTATATTACGTTGAAAGAAAAAATAGTTAAAAGCCCCGATTCTTACCCTCATTTTAAGGTAGAAAATAATATAATTTATAAGCTTATTTTGTCTAGATCTAAAGTAAAGACTAATATAAACGAGTGGAAAACTTTAGTTCCAAAGTACTTGCGTAATAAAATAGTTAGTTCTTGTCATGATCCACCTACTTCTGGACATTTTGGTTTCTTTAAAACTTTAGGTAGAGTTCAAGATAATTATTATTGGCCGCGAATGAGAAAAGATATTTTGCGGTATGTTAAAGCTTGTAAGGTGTGTTCTTCACAAAAATTAGCTAACAGTCCGCGTATGGGTTTTATGGGTGCTGAGAAATCCGTACAATTTCCTTGGCAAATTATTGCCGTAGATTTAATGGGACCTTTTCCCCGGTCTTCCAAGGGTAATGCTTATTTACTCGTCGTGGGAGACTGGTTTACTAAATATACTCTCCTTCATCCGATTAGACAAGCTACAGCTAAGAGTGTAATAAAATTTATCGAAGAAGAAGTTTTTCTTGAGAGAGGCGTTCCTCAATTTATATTGTGTGACAATGGTTCACAATTTGCCGGTTCGGAGTTTAAAAAGCTTTCTCAGCAATACAATGTTCAAAAAATTTGGTATAGCCCTAAATATTCCCCCCACTGTAATTTCGTCGAGCGAAATAATAAAACTGTCGGAACCGCAATCCGTTGTTACATTGAAGAACATAAAGACTGGGATAAAGAATTACCCAAAATTAGACATGCCATTAATACCGCCAAACACGAAGTGACTGGTTACTCACCAGCGTTTTTAAATTACGGTCGTTATGTACCTATTTCTGGTCGTTACTACGGGGATATAACTTCTACCGAAGGTATAGAGATTACTGCCGGAGATCGCGACGAGTACGTCGGCGATGTTAAAAATTTATCGGATATTTTCGAAGAAGTTCGAAAACGGTTACACGATGCGTATAGACGCTATGCCAAGTCTTATAACCTCCGGAAGCGAGATGCTAGTTTTGAACAGGGTGAACGGGTTTGGCGACGCAACAAAGTTTTATCGGACGCAGCAAATAAGTTTTCCGGTAAATTAGCCCCTAAATATGTTCTTTGTACCGTAGAAAAAAGAATCTCTCGTTTAGTCTATGAATTGAGCAACGCAGACGGCACACCCGCTGGTCGTTGGCACGTGAAAGATTTAAAACCATATTTTGGTTCTAATTCAGATGTCTCTGTAAATTAACAGGAATGCAGATCTTACGTAGTTCTAAAAAAAAATGTCTAGAATACTGTCGAATATCTTTGAATACCTAGTAACTTGTTGTAAATTTTGTTTTATACGTGCACTAAAGTTTTGGTAGACTTTTACCGATTAAGACTATAGCCGAATTGTGACTGTACCCGAATTATGACTTATCAAACTGTGACTCCAGTAGGACGTTTTGATACGCGTGAGATATCAACCCAGAACTTGGTGTACGAGATAAAAAATATGTTAACTGTAGTTAACATATTTTTATTTTTCGAAGGGGGTAGTGTAGCATTTGAAATGCTACATTGTTTTTGAAATTACTTTTTAGTTCATTTGGTTTTCCTGACAAGATGGTGAAGATGATTTTGTAGAAAATTTTGACATTACTTTAAGGCAAACCCTAAATATCTCATAAAATCTTATTTTATTAAATTATTAATTTCTTACACAAATAACAAGCATTTATGTTTTACAAGGATGTAGGTTATGCAACTTAGCATCCTATTTTATTCTATATAGTTCAACCCCACAATGTTGTGCGGGTCCAGAATGTTTTAATTTTATTTCTGCACTTGAGTTGATACACCCTAAAAGATCAATTTACAGTATTGTATTCATTGTTTAATTTAGCATTTCCTAAGAATATTACCTATATCATTGCGTGTACTTTAAGAACTACGTAACGACTGGCCCTGATAAAAAAAATTCCTATTCTTGTAGCACGTTTCTCCCATTTTAACTGTATATAGTATATTTTGATTAATTGTAAACTAAAATAAAATACTAATTAATAATTGATTACTAATCCTAATTAACGAAGTGAATACTTTGTTTTTCTAAGGCTACAGTGTCTGCACGTCCAGAGAACCTTCCGTTTCTTTTCTTCTTATTTCCTAATATGATTGCCATTTCAAAACATCGTGTTTACTTTTGGGAACAACCAAAATATAATTATGTAGAGGCCGAGTTTTGAACGGCGCACATTCGGGCAGACGTCGAATGCTTTGATTGGTCCAATGTGACACATGGAGTTCCAATTGTGAGGGGCAAGAAATTGATGCCGTGGGAGGTTTTTGGGGTGAATTTAAGGAAGGACAAGGTGGTCGTGAAGGACAATCTTGGCCAAACAGTCTTGGCAAGAGAGGGCCGTTAGTTATAACCCTCGTTTTATAAGTTGAACCTACTAGTTTGTGATTGTGGCAAAATTCACAATGTGGCCGATGGTGGTTTTTTCGTTTTGGTGACCCTCCAATGGGGATGAGGTAAGCAAAGCTTTTATCCTCCCCGAATTTCTTGGAGTGATTTGTACTGTTGTATTACAGGGTTTTTTCCGGGTAAAGGAATAATTTTCGACAATTGAAAGGATGTTTCATGGTGGATGCAACCCTATGTATGTGGCTTCTCATGAGTTTCTATCGTCAACACCATAGAGTCTGAAGGGGTACCTACTCCAGGTGGTCCAGCCGCATCACCTCGATACAACCTTTGGTACCATGCCGATCCACATCTAGAAAGGTAGCTTTTCAGAGCTTTCCTCCTCCGTCAGGATAGTCACCCTAAGCACTCAGTTCCGCGTGCTATGGTGGATTGTACTCCATTTTGTCTCTGGGTAAGGCCTGTACGCCGATTTTTGGTTATAACTGCATATATAAAATGTTAATTTATGAATTTATTATTATTACATAATCCCTTTTATTTAAAGCATCGCAGTATAAAGTCTCCTGTGGACTAATGTAAATTTTGTAAAAATAAGTACACTGCTCAAAAAAATTAGAGGAACACTTCTTTGTATCTCTATAACTTTTATTGTGGAAATGATATACATATGAAACATTTAAATTTCTAAAGCCACATATGTTATCCTATTAAATAAATGAACTTAAGAATTAAGAATGCAATAATTATTAAGATATGATTAGGAATTTAAAAAAAATACAAAAATCAAAGTGGCGATAGATGCATTTTCTTTGCAAAACATTTGTGGAATTCCCTTCGTATGAGAATCAGTATCTCGTGTGTCCTCCACCAGCACGAATAACTTCATGACACCTCCTTGGCATGCTTCTTATAATTCTTCGAATATTTTCTTGGGGTGTACTTTCCCATTCTTCGATTAAGGCTTCTTCTAGGTGCAGGAGAGTTTGGAATGCATTTGGACGCTTCCGAATGCGTCTGCCCAACAAATCCCAAACGTGTTCGATAGGATTTAAATCGGGACTAATCGCAGGCCAATCCATGATTTGAATACCTCGTTCATGTAGGAAGTTTATGGCAATGGCTGCTGTATGTGCTTTCGCATTATCTTGCATCAGTATGAAATTTGGACCTACACCGTAAGCTACAGGTACAACATGTTCTTCTAGCACATTATCGATGTAACGTTGAGCGTTTAGACTTTCATGAATTACCACAAGGTCGGTTTTTCCTTCAAGACTTATCCCTCCCCAAACCATTATCGACCCGCCACCAAACCTTTGCACTTCTCTTACTGCAGCAGCAGAATACCGTTCGCCGGGACGTCTGTAAACACGTGCTCGGCCATCACAACGTGTAAGACGAAATCTTGACTCGTCGGTGAAGAGTACTTTTGTCCAATGTTGAAGTTGCCAATTAATATGCTCACGAGCAAAATTTAAACGGCATATTTTGTGACGCCTTGTCAAAATGGGTTTTCGCACGGGTCTTCTGGGTCTCAAGTTAGCTTCTTTTAATCGATTTCTAACAGTCTGGTCGGAAATATCTAGTCCATGAGTCACCCTAAAAGCACTTTGAAGATCATTTGCTGTTAGTATACGATTACGCAATGATGAAAGAACTAAATATCGATCTTGATTTTGGGTGGTTTTCCTCTTACGACCTTGCTCGATGCGTCTTTTGTACTGACCAGTTTCCCTAAAACGATCCCACACACGTTTTATAACAGAAGGACTGCGATTAAACATTTTTGCAACTTGCCGGATACGGAACCCATTTTCAATCAAAGAAACAGCACGAGCAACTTCAACTTCACTAAGATGCCGCATTTTATTTTTCGTGATGTCTAATTGACTTTTGCAACAATATGTTGCTGTTACCATGCCTACTAAATCTCGAAACTAAGCATAGGTCACTTTATCGCCACTTTGATTTTTGTATTTTTTTAAAATTCCTAATCATATCTTAATAATTATTGCATTCTTAATTCTTAAGTTCATTTATTTAATAGGATAACATATGTGGCTTTAGAAATTTAAATGTTTCATATGTATATCATTTCCACAATAGAAGTTATAGAGATACAAAGAAGTGTTCCTCTAATTTTTTTGAGCAGTGTATTTAGAGGTAATATTATTACGTAATTACCCCTATTTTAAATCTGCCGTATTATGTTTTTGATTACTGATGAATATAAAATTGTATATATATTTTTTTGGTACCATGCGGCTTATCAAGTGAATATTGACTTAATAGAGTGTATAAAACTGTTTTAGTAAGTTTTGTATCATTTTCTTTAGGGCGTAGCGAAAAGAATCATGATTTTTTTTGGTACCTACCCTCGTTGCGTTACCTGATGATTTACTTTATCTATTTTTATTATACTATTTGTAGCAGGGTGTATATTTAATATTTACTAAACTGTACTTGCCAAAATGGTACTAAAAATATTTGATAACCTTTCATACTGTAATTTAATTTAAGTATCTACTACCCATATGTTCAAGTAGGTATTATTTTATTAATGACCAAATCCTTTTAGCTGTCGACAAGCTTTTCTAAAATAAGAATAAATATATTTTATTTTGGGGAATGGTTTGTTTTATTGCCTGCTAAAACACATGCAAAGAATTTTATAACATTTTTTAAAATCAAATATCAGCTTAAGTTCTGAGTTTATTAAGCTGTAAGCGTATTTTTCTTTAACAAAAACTCAGTGGCGCCCTAGTGCCTTGGAAAACCTAAACAAAGAAGAGGAAAAGGGAAAATTAAAAAACCTACGGCCCATAAATGCTCCTGGCGAAAAGCTGCCGCGCACTTGTAGCACTTCTGGGTAGTTAAATTTATCAATTTAACCCCAGAACGCTGCAACATAAATGATTCAAGTCTCTCAACATTTCGTCTCGCGCCAATGTCGATCGAGTATCTTGATTTACATATAAGGTAGAATGTAACGGAACATAATATAAACTTCCCGATTTCGCAGTTATGTCTTTGTTTAATTTGTTTATTTTTTGTATTGACGTGAGTATTAACTCAGTGCAGTTCTTGGGTTTTTTAAGAATTTCTACACTATTTGGTTGATCAGGCCAAACACTCGTAGCATTCTCACTTTCTAACTCACTTTCTAACTCACCTTCTGGATTTTCCATTCTTTTACATTGTGCCCTAGTCATAACAGAAATCACTCCTTCGTTCATGCTTTTTAATTCATTCGATGAAATTACTACTCTTGACAGCGCATCGGCCGTGACATTCTCGCTTCCTTTTATATATTCAACATGAAAATCATACTCTTCTAGTCCTAATCGAAATTTTGTTAAGCGACTGGAAGGGTCAGTTAAATTAAATAAATAGACTAAAGGCCTATGGTCTGTGAAAATATCTTATTGACCAGTAAATTGCTAACAGCTCTTTCTCAATAGTTGGATAATTTGTTTCTGCTTTATTTAAACCTCTACTAGCGTATGCGGTTGGTTTACCATTTTTATTTGCCAAAATTGCTGAAATAGCAATGTTAGACGCATCCGTTTGTAAAATAAATTCGTTACTATCGGAAAAATCTGGATATTCTAATACAGAGAGTTGCGTAAGCGCATTTTTTTAGGGAATTAAAAGATTTTTCGCATTCATCCGTCCATTCGAATCTTGCATACTTCCTACACAATTTGTTTAAAGCTATTGTCTTTTCTGCGAAGTGTGGTATAAATTTTCTGTAGTAATTAGCGAAGGCGACAAACCTTTTTACTTCGTTGGTATTTTTGGAGTTGGATATTCTCTTAGTGCTCTGACTTTATCTGGATCCGGTAGAATACCTTTATCCGTAATTATATGACCTAGATACAGAAGTTCTTTTTTCAAAAATTCACATTTTAATGGGTTTAATTTGAGATTGACTTTACGAAGTCTACTGAATACGTCTATAAGATTTTTATTGTGTTCGGCAAGATTTCTGCCAAAAACAATAAGATCGTCAAGCTAAACAAAACATTTTTCGTAATTCAGGCCTGACATGGCAACTGTCATTAACCTTGAAAAAGTATTGGGACTGATTTTTAAGCCCATTGGCAATCTTGTCATTTGCCATTGACCACGGTCAGTGGTAAAAGCAGTATATTTTCTACTTTTTTCATCTAATTCTACCTGATAATATCCCTGGCTAAGGTCTAAATGGGAAAAGTACATTGCTCCTGAAAGAGAATCTAGAATATCGACAATATTTGGCAAATGCCATTTTTGATCTGCAAGTTTTTGATTTACTAGCCTATAATCTAATACTAGTCTACTTTTTTGTTCTCCGGTAGCGTCCGTCTTTTTGGGGACAAGTAAAATTGGCGAAGACCATGCACTCTGCGCACTCTCAATTATACCGTTCTGATGCATCTTTGAAATATGTTTATTTATCTCCTCCTTTTGTGAAAATGGAAGTCTGTATGGTTTGACATAAACCGGTGTTGAATTTTCTTTTAAATGAATGGATTCTTTATAAAGGTTAGTAACTGTTAATTTATCATCTGGCATATGGAAAATATCTGAAAACTTTACACACGTATTCTCTATTGCCGTTCGTTCTTCCTCATTTAGATAAGTTAATTTTAATAGGTTTAATAATTTTTTCACACGATCAACTGATATATGCGAAGCAGAAAATTGACAGCATTCATACTCACTCAGCATTTCTGTTTTTGGAATACAATTGTTTAACGTAACTTCTTCCTCTCGAGTATTTAAAATTTTTACTGGAATTTTTCCATTTTAGGGTTTCGCTAACACACCAGCCATAAATACACCCGGGCATAATTCATTCGGTATTACCACACATTCCTCTCCTCTGTCCTACCTGTACTTAAATAGTAAATACTTTCACATCTTGGAGGAATTACTAAAGTGGTATTACCGTTAGAATATAAAGGTAAACTTATTTCATTTCCAAAATTTGCTAAAGACAGTGTATTTTCTTCGTAATTTATAATTGCGTTATATTTTCTTAGAAAATTCTCACCAATAATACCATTATTTGAACATGTTAGCGAATTGAAAACATAAAATTTCTCTTCAAATGTGGCTACTCCCCCTTTAAATTTTAAATACACATAACCTTCAGAATTTAAAATTCCGCCTATACCCTTAATTTTTATATTTTCCTTGTATAACTTTACGTTTGGGTTTAAAATTTCTGATTTAATTGCACATAAGGTTGCACCTGTATCTATTAAGAAAGTTATATTTTTTATTATCTACTACACATGTAACTGAATTAGAATAATTGTTTGAGAATGTAAATATTTGTTTACTTATGCATTTTGTTTTAGGGACGAAAAAATTTTTCTGAACAGTATTGTGTATCAGAGTTTTTATTTAATTTACTACCGGTCGCATGTTCTTGACTAGCGTTAACGGTTAATTCAGCCAAATGTACATTGTGTCTAATTTCACGCGTACCTCTTCGATTACCATTTCCTCGAAAAACTATACGTCCTCTATGATTTCTAGAAAATTGCTGAAATCGTAGATTATTGTTGTTACGTTCGTAATGATTAGTTTGAAAATTATTGTCAAAGTGTTTGTTTGGATAGCTGTTGTAGTTTCGGTTACAATTTCTGTTTTGTGTAAAGCTCGTGCGAAGTTTCTACTGAAAGTTCCTCTACCCCTATTACTGGACATAGACATTACCTCTGAAAAATTTGTGTGCGATGCGACTTCCTCATCTTGTGCTTCCCGAATCGCGTCTTTTAAAAATGAAAAATTTCGTGCGGATATTATTGTACTTAACCTTGAATTTCTAAGACCTTCCGCAAATCTTTTAATGGCGGTTTTTTCGTTAATAGGTCTTAAAATGTTATAAGCTTCCGTATTACCGTTAGCCTGAGAAATCGTCAGATTAGCGAACAGATTTTCTACTGATTTTCCGAATTCCTCGATTGACTTATCTCCTTGCTTAGCTCGGAATAGTTTAGCTTGAAGAGCGGTGTCGGATTTTCTAGTAAGAAGGTGCGTTTTTATATCAACCAGTAAATCGTCAACGGAATTGTATCTGGTTTTTAATCGCAATTTAGCACTATTTGACAAGCGCGTTTTAAGAACAAAGTTTATTAAAAGGGTTTTACCGTCACTATTTAGCATTGAATTATAAAGATCTATTGCGTCGATTAGTTTGTTTGTAGTGTCCTCTGTGTCGTCCATTGTGGGCAACAGGCTCACGGCACCTTTTAAATCAAATGATGTAATTTTTGTGTCCGGTGTTTTGTTTTCTTTGGTTATCCGTAAAATGTCTTGGTAAGTTGTTTTAATTTTCTCCACTAATTGCTTTATTAAAAGAATTTCGTTATCGTCGAATTCCGAGTTTCTAATTTTTTGATTAATAACTACAATCTCCGAATCTACTTTCGAGAAAGAATTTTTTGCTTCATTAAGTTTTGTTTGTAAAATCGGTTGTTTACGTCGCTCGTAATTTAATTTTACAATATATGTTCTAAGGGTAGTAAGTTCCTGATAAATTTTCTCTAGTTTAGCAAATTCCATAAATTAATTGTTATTTGGGTCAACATTTTACGCCTATATCGTTATCTAAGTATAAATTCTTTAATAAAATTATCATAATTATCATTTAACCCGAATACATTGCTTAATAACTAATATATTTCTACTTACAAATTTCTTTTCTTAACTAGAATAATTAAATGTCCATACAATTTTTTTCCCCACTATTTATGCACCATTTTATACATTGGTTTTCTTCACACTTTTTAATTTGTCCATTAAATATAATGCTAAAAAAAAAACCTGAAAATTTAAATTATATCTTCTTGCTCGGAAATACCATCACGGGATTTTCTAATTTCATTTTTATTTATCTCCCTTCTAATGTTTTTTCTGATTGGGTTGGAACTGTTTTGATTTTTTTGAATTCCTATCATTTCATAGAGTTCTCGTTTTTTTGTGTGATTTTCTGTACGTAAGATTTTGAGATTATGAGAACCTTAAAATCTTACGTACAGAAAATCACCCAAAAAAAACGAGAAAATCAAAACAGTATAAACTCCAAAACCGATACAAAACACCTAAGCAAAATCTATTACAACATAATAAAATAATCCAATAACGCCATTAATTAACAATTAAAATTCTGAAGAAAAAATGTTAATCAATAATATTAAAAGAAAGCCTATAAAATTCAAAAAAATAATTCAACAAAAAACAAATTCCATAGCCAATTTCTTTGTCGTTTCGTGTTTTCAGTTTTCAATGAACCCAAATGGTGCTGGAAGTGACCGTAGACAGGTTAGCAACGGCTTTTGGCAACGGAAACAAATCGACTTCCCGTCAGCCGCTGATGTTCGCGCGACGAGTGAGGGCACATGCAATCGGCACCCATCGTGTTTAAATCATTTTGTAGGGTTAGATACATTAATCTCTAATTATGTCAAATGTAATTAGGTACTCAGTATTCCCTTATAATCGCTCGTGACCATAAACAAGGATATAAACCTTATGTAATAAAAATTTAGATTTCACTTCAGTCAAAGACAATTTCTTTGGAAAATAGAATCAAAATAGTTAAAACAGAAAAATTAAAAATTTATAAAAATTAAAAATTTTCCATTTTGCGGTAAAAGGCGATCCACGGGGTATCTCTTGGGGCCAAAGTAAACAGGGTGTATGACTTATTGTATTTTTACCATAATATGCAAAAGGTCGGCCGAAATGGCTTTTGTAGATAGGGCAGAACCCGAACCAGCAGAACTTCAAAAAGTACAACAAATAGTCACATCCATTATCCAAAATTGAGAGTTTCCAGCCAGAAAAGGACATCCAAAGGGCGTTTTCTTCTTCCAAATTATAGGTACTGCCTCTCTAAATACGCTTCGGATAGAATATTGGAAAGGTCGGTTCAAATGGTTTTACAAGATGGCACTGAAGTGGCAAAACACGGAACGTAAAAGTTATAAAATTCTAAATGTTAGCTTCACACTAAAGGGCTATTCCACTGGCTAATTTCTGGGCTTAAAATAAAGAGTGTGTATCTTGTCTTAATGCATTTTTAAAAATATATCCTAAAGGTCTGCGAAAATTTGTTTAAACACTGGGTAAACTCCAGAAAATGCAAAAATTATCATACCTGTTGACATGAATGGACAATTTTTATCCGTAAAACGACAGTTGCTGGGGTTTTTATTGTTCTAAATTATAGGTACATGCTTGCTGAGTAGGCTTCTGTTTAAACATTATTAAGGTCGGGCCGAACTTTTTTTCCAAATGGAACCAAATTTGTACAAACACCAAAATTCAAATTTTTTAAAATTAAAACATCTCCAATTTGCGGTAAAAGGCGATCCACGGGGTATCTCTTGGGGCCAAAGTAAACAGGGTGTATGGCTTATTGTATTTTTACCATAATATGCAAAAGGTCGGCCGAAATGGCTTTTGTAGATAGGACAGAACTTCAATTTACTTTGGCCCCAAGAGGTAGGTACCCCGTGGATCGCCTTTTACCGCAAAATGGAAATTTTTTAATTTTTCTAAATTTTTAATTTTTCTGTTTTAACTATTTTGATTCTATTTTCGAAAGAAATTGTCTTTGACTGAAGTGAAATCTAAATTTTTATTACATAAGGTTTATATCCTTGCTTATAGTCACGAGCGATTATAAGGGAATACTGAGTACCTAATTACATTTTACATAATTAGAGATTAATGTATCTAACCCTGCAAAATGATTTTCAACGATTGGTGCAGATTGCATGTGCCCTCACTCGTCGCGCGAACACCAGGGGCTGACGGGAAGTCGATTTGTTTCCGTTGCCAAAAGCCGTTGCTAACCTGTCTACGGTCCTGAGTTATAGTACTTTTTGACTTATTCAATACCTAAATCGTATCTGAAAACATCCTCTACAAATGGATTTTATTCGTAAGAAAAAAAGTTAATAATCCAAAATGGCCCCAAGAGAGACTGACTACTTTTATTTTAGTGGACAATGTACCTTCTTAAAGGTAAATATATCTAAATTTAGATTCCTAGCCTCCAAAAACAAGAAAAGTTTCCACCATATCTAATTTTTTTTATTAACTAAAATACATGTACTTATGCAACCTCGCAACAAAAATAGGAGAAAAAGGCTTACTACTTTCAGTGTAATAATTAAACTTACACTAATTTGTAAACCCAAGATACAGTTCCTTAGGTTTTGCACTAAAAGGAAGTGAACCTATTACGAGGAACTTTTTTTTAATAAATTAGTAGTAAGTTTTCCATTTGCAGACATTTTCAGACACACTGTAGTTATGTACTAAGTATAAAAATACATGACTTGAACATGGGCGCACCAAGGATTTTGTTTCTGGGGGGAGGGGGTCTGATGTGTGCATAATAATGCAATTTGGTGGATTTCTTCAATTATAAGTGAACTTTTTCAATTTTTGTGTGTCTGTGATGTTGGTTGGGGGAAGGGGGGTGCAGCCCCATTCCTGCGTGCGCCACTGGACTTGAAAGCTATTACACTCGTAGTCCTTACTGGTACACAAAAATATATTACAGTGTACAATTTTTATGTAAACTTTTTAAGTAAGCAAAAAATTTGTGAAAAAGACAGGAAGTCTCGGCCTCACTCAATATATTAAAAACCTTAGAATTGCTGTTACACGTGGTTTGGCCTTTCTGACATCATCAAACCTAAAATATATGATCCTAATTGGCATAGGCGTAGTTAGGCAGTCAAATTCAGGGGTGCTTAAGCCCTACACCCTATTCGGCACGTGGCCACATACAATACAGAGATTAAAAAAATGTAATGTAATAATATCTAAACAAAACAACAGCTCGCACATCGCAGCTGAAGACAAAATAAAACCTATAATACAACACAAGTTCAAACACGCACAGTTATCCTAAGAATTTAAAAACCCTGTCACTGAATAAAATGCTCCAGACACTAAATAGTTATACAGGTGATTCTTAATTTGTTATTTTAGTAAAAATAAAATTAGAATTGAGTACCAACACCAAGGACGTACAATTTTTTTTTTCTGGAGGTAATAACACCAAAAAAATTGTCACCACCCTTTACAATTTTTTTTATAGAGGTAGAATAAAGTATTAAAAAATCGAATTAAAACAAACAAACATACATGTAATAAAACAAAAATACATATTTTTCACATAACAATAATTTAATCAAACCAAGGAACAACAATGTTCGGAAAGTCTAGTATGGGCAAATATCTTTGCTATTAGTAAAGATAGAGACACCAAATTGTAGGTGGATTTTATTGGTTAGTAAATCTACTTTTTTATGTAATTAACTGTTTCAACGCCCTTAGGGGGTGATACTAGGGAGTTGCTGTCAAAATTTTAAATGCCATATACCTCATTTTAAAAGTGTTTAAAAAATTAACATTATAATACAAACCCGATGTCCGCTCCTAATTCGTTTTTAAATAGCAAGCCTATAAAAATGAAAAATCGCGAAAAAAACTTAACGGCCAGATTCTCCAACGCTAGTCCAGTCTAATTTGACAATCAAGTTCTAAACTGACAAGTGTAAGAATAAGACAACTAAGTTTTATACTATGAATTTATTTTTGAGATTTTTCGCAAACTTACAAAGAAAACTATGGTAAATCCGATGTGGGTTTTAGTGAAAGTCAGTATAGGAAGTATATGAAAGACGCTGTAAATTTCACGGCTGTGCGAGAAATACCTATATGGAACCATTGATCTGGACGAATTTTGCGCTGGAATGATAAATGAAGAATTGGGAAGCTACCTATTCGAAGTGCCTCATTTACCCGATGAATTAGCTACAAAATATGGTTTGGCTCCCGCAGATGATACCACTATTCTTGATGACCTTGGAAATAAAGCAGTCACCAATGAAGTTGATAGTAAAGCATTGGCTACTGTTAGCGATGACGAAATGGAGTGTGTTCAAGAAGATGAAGAAAATCTTTAATTCATTGTATAATATAATAACATGAGATGTTAAATAAATGATTACGTACCTAAATTATTGTTTAATTTTTTTATAAATAGGCAACCTTCACAAAAATCACATCAGTTTAAGCTAAAAATGGGTCGTGTTGACAACACAATTGATAAATTTGGGCGCCGAAAATTTAATGACCAAAATCACATTGTTCTTGTTGGACAACCAGGAGTTGGAATTAGATTGACCGATGATGGTCAATATGATATACAAGGGAAATCTCTAACTAATGTAGCACCACCAAAGAATCCTGGGGATGCCGCTAATCAGGAATATGTTCTTGAACAAAGGCGTGAAATTATTAAACAACTTAGTGAATTGGTGAATAATGATGTTTTGCAATATGTTAGAAAAGAACTTAATGAAATGAATAAAAAGCTTGCTGAAGAGGCGAATGAAGATTTTTTGCAATCTGTTACAAAAAGACTTAAGGAAATTGATTCAATATTGTTGAATCAAGAAAAAGCTATTCAGCGTATACGTATTACGCGCATATAGATAAAGAAACAAGTCTATTCTGTGTATGGTGACCTCGATTTTACATGGGATATGAGAGTGGAGGGGTTTGAAGGTCACCTAACAGATACAAATAGAGGCACAAAAATTTCTTGTTTCAGTCTGCATTTCAGTACTTCCAGAATACTACATAGTAATTTATTTCCTCAAAATGCAGTCACCAAAAAGTGAACGTCAAATTGTAGTTGTTCGTCCATTCTCTGTAAACGGTCGTCAGATGTGTGCCAATTGCGAAAATTGGGAATTTATTAGTGGAATAATGGGTTTCTGTGAATGGTGTCAAAATGAGTACCATAAGAAACATGGGATGAAATCACCCCAACAAATATCTCGTGAAAATTCTAGTGAATCTGCAAAGTCTCGCTGTCTCAGTGGGAGGTTCATCAGAACATAATAATCACGATACGCCGGAATTCAGCCAAGAAGGGCAGCGCTAGACTTCTTCAAGCAATTTTGAAGATCTCGAAATAATTAACGAATCACCGCAAAGTCCTGTTTTCTTAGAAGGAGGAGGGGGAGTAGGGGGAGGAGGTTCATCAGAACGTAATAATAGTGAGACCATGGAATTCGGCCAAGAAGGGCAGCGCTGGTAATTCCGAAAAAATAGAGACAATTTAGATATAGTGTAAAAGTTTCTTATGATAGTCATGTAATTTTAAATTTATGTGAATAAGTGCGTTTTTCTAATGATAGTGTGGATGTAGTATTTAAATCTTAATAAAAATCTTTTTGTACTAAATATGTTTATTATTCACCATACATTTGAATTAACAAATCGCTCTTGATATATATTATTTCTGTGGTTCCGTTCTAAAAACCTCGCTAGCATTGCATCCATTTTTCCAATTCTCCTTTGAATACGATATCTATCAAGTATTAGTTGCTGAAAATTACTTTGTCGGGCTTATCTATATGCGAAACACCAAACAGACATACGGTGGATAATATTTCTTTCTTCGTCAAATCTTACTTTCTTCATGGTGTATTGTAAAATGAATTTTTATTAGTTATGTTATTTATATATAGGCTGAACATAAAGAGAGTGAATTAGTTTTACCTTAAAATGGGTCGTGTTAACAACACAAATGATAAATTTGGTCGACAGAAAACTCTTGTTTGTAACAACGTATCGCGAGGGTTGCCCGGAATCGGATTTAAACTTACTTCAGATGGACATTTTGATATAGAGGAAAAATTATTAAGGAATGTTGCCCAACCGATAAATGATAATGATGCTGCTACCAAAGAATATGTCCTTACGGAAGTTCATCAACTTGGTTCGCAGATAAATACCATACTTAGTAATGTGCTAGTACCAGTTTTTCAAAAAATGTTTGAAGTTGATGAGACCAAAATTACGTACCTTAAGGAAAAAATGTATCAAATTCACCCACATGCTGCACGGTATACTACAACGACGATAAAGGATACAAAAAACCAAAATGGAAACCAACCTAGATAAAGTTCTATTTAAAAACATAATTATACTGTTAAATTGAAAATAAAAGGCATAATTATGAAAAGCAATATTTATTATTATTATTATTTATAATGCATACATACGTAACGTAAAACCTATTTGATAATATTTATACAATATCTGATTTGTCTATCCAAGAATTAAATTGATTTGGAAAACCTAACCATTTTACAAACAAGTGATCGTTTTGATTTTTCTTGCGTTTTCTAAGAATTTTCTCAACTAAATAAACACCAGGGCTAGCTGTCTTTTGCAGTTCTGCTTCGTAAAAACATCCTTTAATAGGTTGGCCTTCCAATGATTGCAGCAAGTAGGTAGGTGGATTTGTAATATTAACTTTTGCTATTTCAAACAGTTCCGTGGACCAAGAAGGCGTATATCCTTTGTCAAATACACCTTTGTACTTGCTAATGCGAACAATGTCACCCAAATGAAATTTTTTTTTCTTCGGAGCAATTTTCAAATAGTCATATGCTTTAATTGGGGTATCCTCTCTTACACTGTTAGGCTTCATTCCAATGGTGCGGTGTTTAGTGTTATTATAGGTCTTCGTTATAGCTGGTAATATTTGTAACCATCTGTAAGAATCTCTAGCCGAGAATTGTTTATATAACTTATTTTTCAAAGTTCTTATAACACGCTCAACAATTGCCGCTTTTTTCGTGCTATATGTGGAATAAAGGTTTATATTATATTTTTTCATGAGTGCTTGAAAGGTGCTATTATAAAATTCCTTTCCTTGATCACTCTGTAAATTGTTTGGTGCATATGATGCTTCTTCAATGATGCTTTTCATGGCATTCATAACTTCAACACCAGTCTTATTCTTAACCGCTTTGGTGTACACGAATTTGGAGTAACAGTTTATACATACAACAATGTAACGGTAACCATCATTGTCAGTAGCATATTGCTGCATTTCCGCCAAATCGATTTGCCACAAATCTCGATATCCTTTTATGACCGTACGTCTTCTAACAAAATTTTTTCTTGTTGTCCTATGTAATTCATTTACGACTTTAATTTTTTCTGGGTTAGGATCCATATTATAAAGTTCCACGTCTTATCAGACACTGAGGATGGTAACTACGTGCAAAACTTAATATATTATTCCTTCTTCTCGAAGCTCTTCCATAATTGACATAATCTCATTATCATGTCCGGTATGTCCAGCTACTTTTGACCCCCACAATAATCGTAATCTATCCACTAACTCCTTAGGTTTATTCCAGTAAACATATTGAGATGATTTCGAAGATAGGCGCTTTTTTACTGGTAGTTGGATTTTGTTGTTGCCTTTTTTTCTTCCTACACCACCACCACCCAGTTTGGTTCCCATAATTAGCGGTTTTATGATTCGTAAATATTTTCTCCATCGGGTTTCCCTTAAACCACGTTTCTTGTCATAACCGTCGTATGCCGCATCCGTCAATTTCAAAATGGTTTTGTATTTTTGAAGTACACCTAGACTAATTTCATCTTCTTTATCTAGGACTGGTGGATTTTTTAGAAAAATCAAATCGTAAAGCTCAGCCGTTCCATCGAATTCAGCAACGTTTGTTTTGTTCTTGTATAACACCATCTTTCCGTTTGTTAGAAAACGAACCACCAAGTTGCCAATATATTTTGTTCATTTATTTTCTTTTTTACCAAAGCGTACACCATACACGGTATCATACTGGGATGGCTCCAATTTTAATCCATTTAAATAATCTTGAATATTTTTTTGCGGTTGAACTGCTACCACTTGATGTGTGTGATGATGTGTAAGATGATGTTATCGTTGGTGGGGAAGGGGTTTCGAACAGTGACTCACGATTTCCACGTTTTGGTGTAGGAATTTGTTTTTTTTTGCGAAATCGGTGTAGATATTTCAAAATCCGCTTCTGTTGGATGTTCTTCAAACATTTTCGCCATTCCCACCGAGCTGCTGCTACTACTCCGACTTTGTGGTTTAGTCGTAGTACTTGATTTTTTAGTTGCGTACTGCTGCTGCTGCTGCTTTACGGCTTTAGATATAGATTCTAGTGGTTTAGAAACTGGTTCATAAAACTTTTCCAAATCATGTTCATTCAGCACTTTAGCTGCTTTAATTTGTTTAAATTTTTTTCTAACCGCATTTGTAGTTTCCAGTAGCTTTCGTTTTAATTCGATTTCTTCATTCATGATGCTTTCAAAGCACCGTTCAACGATGAAATGATTATCCAAGTTATTATTATAGGAATATATAACTATCGAATCCCTTGCGGTATCTGCCTGAATTTACATCACTATCCTTGTCAATAACTAAAAAACCATATTTATTATCCCAACATTTAGCACACATCTCTTGAAATTGTGTAAACGTCAGGTCGGGTGAAACGTGATCAGAAAATATATGTTTCATATTCATCTCATCTTGTTTAAACATAATAATGAAGTTGGCATTATCCCGGACGAGCTGCTTAGGAACACGAGAATACGTTTGCGCCAAGTAAAAGGCATCTACATTTTTGTGACGTCCCATGCTAAAATACGATCTTATAACGTCCTGTTTCTCACACATAACGTCATCAAAAATAAATTTCCACAATGTTATTTGCGTCGCTAATAGCGTAGTAGCCAAGACCTTTGATTGGTGATAAAATTTTCTTTAAATATTCATATTTCGGTTGATAGAGCGACTTTGAGTAGATATAAACATTTTCGAAACGCAGTCCCGAGGGGTGAGTAAGCAGCGAAATCATAACATTTGTTTTTCCACAGTTGGAAGGTCCTATTAATAATCCACGAATAGATGACGGTAGCAAAGGACCATGTCTTTTAAATAATTTTTGTTCTAGTCCAGATCCGACCTTTACATCGAGATTATCGACGGGAAGTTTTTGTTTAAGATTGACGATACGCATCTTAACAAAATCTATATTTTATACTGAACTTTCACGTAAACTATCATTCAGATGTCGCCTGTCAGACGAAGTAGACGGTCTCGTTTATCAAGTAAGACTGGAAGCGGTATTGTTAATTCAGTAATTAATAGGTTACCGTTCGAGTTACACAATCCTGGCTATCAGTATTGTGGGCCCGGGACGAAAGTAGTAAAACGTGTGGCAAGAGGAGATCAAGGAATTAATTCTCTGGATGTCGCATGCAAAAAACACGATTTAGCCTATTTGCGTAATAGTGAAAATTTAAGTGCTCGCCACCAAGCAGATCACGAGCTCGAGCAAAGCGCATGGAAAAGAGTAAAATCGAAAGACTCTAGCGCTAGTGAAAAAGCTGCAGCTTGGTTGGTAACCAACATTATGAAAGCGAAACAACGTTGTGGTATGGGTGTATCATCATCATCAAAATCGAGAAAAGCATCCATTCGAGGTAAACGTCGCTTCCAGCGCCGCCGCCGCCACACTAAACGTAATGGCGTCGGTAAACATAAGCGAGTACACAAAGTAGCTTTTGGATCATCTATTAGACGACCCGTTCGATCAGAATTGTTAAAACCTGGTGGGAAAAAACTTATCGAGAAAAATATCACGAAAGCATCGAAAATAGCTGCAGTAGCTGCACGTAAATCCCTAAGAATAGCCGGTGGCAAACGAAAAATTCGCACGCCTAGAATCATTCCAATTCCAAAGACCGGGGGGATATTACCGTTAATACCAATATTTGCATGACTATCGGCCTTAGGTTCATTAGCAGGTGGTGTAGCAGGCATCGTGCGTGCCGTAAAAGCAGTAAAAAAGTCGACTGCAGAAAAAATAGGTACCGGCTTACATCTAAGTTCAAGAGGAAACGGATTATATTTGAAACCATATCGCACAGGTTTGGGATTATTTATAAACAACGGCGCAAATATGAAATCAAAAAACTAATAGAATCCCTACCTCAGAGAACACTATCCAATATTGATACAGAAAAGTACGCCTTAAAAATGAAAATACCACACTTTCGAGGCGTATATATGAGAGATTCATTACCTGTACGCGGTCCCAAACGTCACGAGGCCGCCATTATAAATTTGGATAGTATGTCGGGTGTAGGGACTGATTGGGTAGCATATAGAAAAAGAAATTCTGAGGTAACATACTACGATAATTTCGGTGATTTACCCCCACCTACGGAATTGGTACGATATCTGCAGATGGGTTCCGAAGCGACGAAGAAAATTTACTATACATACGACCGTCAACAAGAATTTGGAATAGTCTGGTGTGGACACTTGTGTTTGAAGTTTCTTTTACAATCGTAAAAAGTATGTCTTTGACACCCCAAATGGAACGTGACAACTACACGAAAATGTTGCTATCACTTAAAGCATATCGTGAAGTCGGAGGATTACAAAAGATGACAGCCGAACAGTTAGAAAATACGCCCAAAGAAGTGTTGATCGCATTAGCTCCAAATGAAATAGCACTAGTTTGGGATAGGTTACCTAATCACCTAAAAAGTGACATCGATATATCGAAATATCAATACTGTTTGGAACATTGTAATAGCAATAATTCAGATTCGGACGAGGGCGATGGACCGACACCAAAAAAAATATTTTGCTGTTATTGCAAAATTAACGATGTGAATATAAATGCAGAAAACAGTTTAAAAACGTCCAAAGGAATAAAACAACGCTTCAGCTTAAATCCATTTAACTGTTGCAAACAGCAATAAAACAACTACACAAATAGTTTCGTCTTCAGTCATGTCTTACACATTCACTCTAACTGGACATACAACTGTCTTAAGTGCGGATTTTTACCCACCCATCGAGTTAAATACAACAGGCAAATATGGAGTTGCACTGCTGGGATTTTACACATATAATTCGATTTTTAATATCGACGAAAGCAATAATTCATTCCGCCATTTGAAAACAGCGATACCAACGTATGTAAGGATTCCACCAGGAGCTTACGAAATTAATGAAATAGCAAAAGCCATGTACACCGCTTTAAAAGAGTCATGCAATGAAGTTGGTACCGATTTATTTTCATTAACAGCCAATAATAATACGTTAAAATGTGAGCTAAAGTCAAAATATAGCATCGATTTTCGAGGTAGCAATAGTATCGGCAAAGTGCTCGGATTTGGCCCCGTGTTGCTGCGGGGTGGACAAAGACACGAATCAAGTACCATCGTGGACATAATGAAAGTGCGCATCGTACATGTGGATTGTAATATAATTCCGGAGCATACCTGAATTCTTTGGAAAGTCATACGTTATTTGAATTTGATATTGACGTCGAACCCGGTTACAAAATCTCCAAAGAACCGCAAAATAATATTTATATGCCGATAATGCCGGATGGTCGTCAGTTTATCGACAACATTACTCTACGCATCTTGGACGATAGCGGTGATTTGATCGATTTTCGAGGTGAGAAAATTATAGTTAAACTAGAGTTGAAAAAAATCGTATAATGGGTTTTTGCTTTAACCGTCAACTGCATAAGCTGTCAACAATTCAAGATTCAGTTAAACGACATAAAAGTAAGCAGACAACACAGTCAAGGTTCATTCGCAAGTCAGACGGACGATCGAAAACACATCCGCAGAGCAATCGGCAGCTCTCCGTGAAAGATTGCAAATTTCTACAATCGATCGGTTTGAAAGTGAGAAAAATTAGAAAATGATGGCCGCTAGCAGTGACAAAATCGAAGTTTCTACCGAACCAATTTTTGATAACTCCATTATTAGTTTTCAAGAACACACATATAAACCTTACGGTTCTCCAACATTCCGCAATTCCGATGAAATTCGCATACCTGTACACTTTCAAGATATCATTTTGGATATATCGGATAGTTACATTTACATCGAAGGAACATTCAAACCCAAAGACGTTACTAAAAAATGTTATCTATCAAATAATGCCATCGCCTTTCTATTCGACGAATGTCGTTATGAAATGGGAGGAAAGCAAGTTGCCGTCGTTCGGAAACCCGGAATTACTACAACGATGAAAACTATGGTGTCATTGGGTGCCGCACAAAATAGATCTCTCAGCTCTCATGGCATGTGGATGGGGTCTAGACGAAGCAAATCAAGGTATACTAGATTCCACAAGTAACGTGTTCTCCGGCAAGCTTCCTCTAAAATATCTCATGGGTTTCGCAGAGGATTATTCAAAGGGTATTTTTAACGTCAAGCAAGAGTTGATTTTAATTATCGCCCGCACTTTCAAAAATTGCTATATCGGTGAAGTAGATGCAGACATTTCAATTGAAAAAATTGAATGAAAAATTCGTCACATTATTCCAGACGATCGACAGAAGTTAAAGATATTATCACGCATGAATAAAGGTGGCTGTAACGCAAACGTTCCAATGGCTTACCGTAAATGGGATCTTTACGAGCTACCTTCTTTGAGAGAAACATCGTCAGACGTATGGGCCTTAAGAACTAGCACGAGTCTCGAAAAACCGAGATATTTGATTATCGGTTTTCAGACAACTAGCTTTACCGACAACAGAGCAAAAGATAGCACACAATTTACAACGGCCGATATAAGTGATATTAGGCTCTATCTGAACTCTGCCGTATTTCCGTACGAAAGATGGAATTTAGATTTTTCAAAGAATGCCGCAGCCTATTATAATTATGAGAATTTTCCAGCTAGCTACTACCAGCAAGAACTTAGCGATCCTATGATGAGTTTTGCCGACTATCTGCAAAATCCGTTATTCGTAATCGATTGCAGTCACCAGCCAGAAGCCGTTAGATCATCCACAGTGGACGTGAAATTGGAGTTTGAAGTTTCTAACAAATCAATACATTAGTTTGAAGTTATGTACGTCTCCAAATTATGTATTTTCACATATTTAAAATAAACTTATAAACAACATATTTGCGTTTTATTTTTGCCATTGGTTTATTTTAATACTTCAAATATTTATGAAAATGGTAAAAAATTTGAAAATTTTTATTTCTTATTTTTCCAAATTTAAAAAATGTCAAAAAATAGTGTAAATTAATCTAAATCTTTTGTGCTTTACACTTTGGCCGAAAAGTGTCGGAAAATATCTTAAAAAAATTATGAAAATGGTAAAAAAATTAAAATCTTTATTTCTTATTTTTTTTCTAATTTAAAAATGCTAAAAGATTTGGATTAATTTAAACCATATTTGACATTTTTTAAATTTCGAAAAACTAAGAAATAAAGATTTTCAATTTTTTTAGCATTTTCATAATTTTTTTTAAGGCATTTCCCGACATTTTATGAAAAACTTGAATACGACTAAAACGATTCTTTTACTACCATTAACCAATTTCCGAGGTTATTTTTTTTATTTGAAAATAATGAGACATAAGGAATTTTTGCACCATTTTCATAATTTTTTAAGGCATTTCCCGACTCTTTACAGCCAAAGTGTAAAGCACAAAAGATTTGGACTAATTTACACTATTTTTCGGCATTTTTTAAATTTGAAAAAAATAAGAAATAAAAATTTTCAATTTTTTTACCATTTTCATAATTTTTTAAGGCATTTCCCAACACTTTACGCAAAAATTGTATTAGACTAAAACGTTTCTTTTACTACCATTGACCAATTTCCGAGGTTATTTTTTTATTTGAAAATAATGAGACATAAGGAATTTTTGCACCATTTTCATAATTTTTTAAGGCATTTCCCGACTCTTTACAGCCAAAGTGTAAAGCACAAAAGATTTGGACTAATTTAAACTATTTTTCGGCATTTTTTAAATTTGAAAAAAATAAGAAATAAAAAATTTCAATTTTTTTACCATTTTCATAATTTTTTTATGGCATTTCCCAACACTTTACGCAAAAATTGTATTAGACTAAAACGTTTCTTTTACTACCCTTAACCAATTTCCGAGGATATTTTTTGATAATAGTAAAAATTATGGAGCTCAGGTGGTCAATAAAAATAGACTCACTAATCACCCAATCAAACCCAATCAAACACATGCTAAGTCCAATTCAATAGGTCGCCCACGTGTGGACGGTCTCGATTTATTATCCTCTTTTATTATCACTCGAAAAAGGGGCTGAAAAAAGTCTGCATTAAAAAAATAAATATATATCACCCGCTTTTGGTCTGCCTAACATACTAATAAAAAAATATCCCACGTATACTCCACAAATCTTTACACAATAAATCTCAAACATCACACAGGTCTGTCGGCATCATAACATAATAGTCAGAGAACAATAATAGGTTGATAATAGTAAAAATTATGGAGCTCAGGTAGCTGGACAATAAAAATAGACTCACAAAAGAACACATGCTAAGGCCACCGCAAAGTAGAAGTTATGGTACTTCAGCGTAAATGTTCTCTATGGCACTTGGGCGTAAATTTCCGATCTAACCCGAGATGTGTTCGGTTTCTTTCGCAAAGCATCGAGGCCTTCCACACGTGGGCGACCTTATTATCCCGCTTTTTTGGAATTTTTAAGAAATATCCTCAGAAATGGGTTAAGGGTAGTAAAAGAATCGTTTTAGTCGTATTCAAGTTTTTCATAAAATGTCGGGAAATGCCTTAAAAAAATTATGAAAATGCTAAAAAAAATTGAAAATCTTTATTTCTTAGGTTTTCGAAATTTAAAAAATGCCAAAAAATAGTTCAAATTAATCAAAATCTTTTGTGCTTTCCACTTTTGCCGTAGATGGTCGGGAAATGCCTTAAAAAAATTGATGAAAATGGTGATAAAACAAAAATCTTTATTTTTCATTATTTTCAAATTTTACAAATGCTAAAAATACTTTAAATCAACCCGCTACACCACACCGGGGAGGGGGTGGGGGTGGGGCGGGTGGGGGGAACGTGGGCGACCTTATTATTCCCCTTTTTTGGCATTTTTAAGAAATAACCTCAGAAATGGGTTAAGGGTAGTAAAAGAATCGTTTTAGTCGTATTCAACTTTTTCATAAAATGTCGGGAAACGCCTTAAAAAATTATGAAAATGCTAAAAAAATTTAAAATCTTTATTTCTTAGTTTTTCGAAATTTAAAAAATGCCAAAAAATAGTTCAAATTAATAAAAATCTTTTGTGCTTTCCACTTTTGCCTAAATGGTCGGGAAATGCCTTAAAAAATTGATGAAAATGGTGAAAAATCAAAATTATTTAAATTATTTTTCATTATTTTCAAATTTTACAAATGCTAAAAATACTTTAAATCAACCCGCTACACTACACCGGGGAGGGGGTGGGGGTGGGGCGGGTGGGGGGTGGGGGGATCAGAGGTCTTTAAAAGCAGCTCGGCTCGACTGCTTACTTCATTACACTCGCTCATCTCATCATGGCATCATCAGATGACGGATACTCAAGCGATGCGTATGTACCTGCGAATCCGGATAATTGGGCAACAAGACGGAGGAATGTTTTCCCCGGCCGATCCGAACGGGTTTGTATGACCAAGAACCTGGTGTCGGTCGGTGACGATGACGACAACTGGTGTATGCTATGGAATGCTATGAAGGCTTTGAAGATAAGTCGGTTGGTGATCAATTCACCAGCTTTCATATCACGGTGGATTTCGGTAGTCGCACGCACATACCGAAATGCAAAGCTTGTGGGGTAGCTCTTGGTACTCTACAACATCAGAGTGCGTGCCTTATTTGTAATCGAGCCTGATTACAAATAAGATTTTATCCCCTGAAAAACGGTCCTTTTCAGGGCCACAGAATGTTTCATCGTAGTTTTAGTTACCTAATGCCATAGCACATGTGGTGTTAGATAGAAAATTATATAAGTCCAGTCGGATCGAGTATAATTTTCCTTGCAAAATCCATCCTTTTCAGGACCTCAGAATATTTTGATCTTGTATTTATCTAATGCCACGGCATTAGTTGCCGGTTGATGAGGTGCAGCCGGACTCCAGCACTGATTGGGCGCCACCACCGCCGCCGGAAGATCATGACGGTCCGGCCGATTCATCCACTTGGTGGATCACGGACCATCAGGATGAAGATGGTCCAGCTGATTCCACCAACTGATCCCGGAACCATGCCCTCCCTGACCTACCCCGACAAATCAGTCCTTTTCAGGACTACAAAATATTTGATCGTAGTTTGTAGTTGATTCATGTCACATCCCAAGTAACATGATATTTCTCAAGAATTAATTTCTTTTGGAAAATATTGTGTTACTCTGTAAAGACATGTACGTTAGACCTAGCTAAATTTCTAGTTAGTTCTCTACGAAAATGCTGAGAGTTTGGTCTATTATCTTACTTGTAGTAAAATTCACATTTTATTATAAATAAGATGCATGTTCTCAGGCATTGTAACGGGTAGCCTCTCTTCACAGACATAACACTTTATCGCATACTTATATATATATATATATATATATATATATATATATATATATATATATATATATATACATATATATATATATATATATATATATATATATATATATATATAATATATATATTTATATATATATATATATATATATATATATATAGGGTGTTATGAAATTCACTGCATATATTTGAATGAGTGACTCCTGGGGTAGTCTACAGACATACCCAATACTTTTTTTCCCTCAAATCGCACTTTTTTTTATTTTAAAAAATACCCTAAACCACCCCCGTATCCGACGCTTCTAAAGAGTCTGACATCATACCTTCAAATATTATGAAGAAAAAACAAATGTACCAGCCAGGGTGTTGCCAAACTTAAATATTATCGTGAAATCTCATTTTATCAATTGTAGTGAAAACCGAAAATAATCCAATTTTTAATTCCACAGATATATTTTACCAAAAATGTCTATTTTAATTTAACAGCAATTTACTTAATATGGGAAAATATGCACTCGTGAAATTAGGTTGATATTGTAAGCAGAATAAAATATTCAATGTTATACGGTAACACAAACAATTATGAATTACCTGTTACGTTAATAATGCGATAAGAATTATTCCTACTAGCTTAAACTGTAGAAATTAAAACGTATCCCACTAATTTTAACACATTTACAGACGGTAGTCGCAAATATGGTTTCACATAATTTACTATCACACTAATTGAACACAACTACACAGTATTATAAAATTTTAACCAAAATCTTTGATAACAGAAGGAAATTTGGTAAAAAAATATTTTATTTAAATACCTACATAATAATATTAGATATCTTTCGACGGTGAGATATTATGTAGCCGCCGAAGCCAGGCTGAAGGGTTGTTGACTCCATACCGCAGAGTAAGCGCCTCTCTGATTGCTAAATGCAGTGGCCGGCAGAAATCGATATCGTACGTCAGTTGCAGCTGTTTAATCCAAGCGAAAGATGTATTTTGAAGAGTTTAATAATATCGTGTGTACATTATTCTTGTGTTAAAGTTAAAGCTGTTAAATATTAACAAAAGTTAAAGCCATTTAATATTAACAAAATATCGTTCGCGCGTGTTTATTTTAAATTAGAAAAACACTAATTCCTTGGTAGTTAGTAGAAGTTATTTGTTGGTTTAAACAGCTGTTCTCTAGAGTGTTTTATTAAATTTGTGTTATAGGTAGTATTTTAACTTTGTGAAAGTGAGAATAATGTAGGAGAGTTAAGTACTAGGATTTCTTTATTTAAAGGTAATGTAATAAAAATATTAGTTCTTGAAACTTGTTACATAGAAATATTGGGTTCTAGAGCAATATACGACGAATTTCATAACATTTTTGGATTTGTTAAAAAGCTTACCTCAAAAGAAACACATTAAAGTAAAAAAATTGTCGGATAAACCATATTTTACCAAAAAAAATTGTTTATAGGTTGTAAAACTTCACTTAACTATGTTTATTTGCCCATGGGGTTTAATAACAACTATTTACCTCACAGTTTCTCATCAGATTACTATCAAATATAAAGTTTTTTTTTCCCAAAAATAAACTGCTGGCCAATTCAAGCGGGACAAACTAAATTTTTGATAAAATTTAGAGTGGAATATTTTCGAAACGAAAAAAGATTTTGATTTAACTTTTTCAGTATGTAATTGAATAGTTCTTCTAGTTTTTATACTTCAAGGCACTATTGCTAGCAGTCGCTGCAACTCTATTTTACAGGGTGTTAAGTGAAACCCTGACTTTTTTGAAAAGTTTTCCAGTTCCGAGAATCTAGGAAGAATTTTTTTTGAATTTTCTTTTCATACTAAAATGATCCATGGTCAAATACAAAAAAACAGTTTCTCCGGATTTTCTCTATTTTCATTTGTTTTCCGTATACAGGGGTTAGTCGAAATTATCGACTTCTTCTTACAAAGGAACCCCTAATTTGGCCGTTTATTCACAAAAAGCGAAAGACCAAGTAAATTTGTAGTTTGAAGTAGTCCAGCTAACAAAATTAATACAAATTTTTGTACAGGGTGTAGCACGTTTGGATCACGGGCTAGTAAATTATTATTTTTTAATTTCTACTACTTTTTCCTAAGTTAACTATTAATTATCACGTGCTACGTTAAAGGGTTAAAATTTGTTAGGTCCGATAACAGTACTGGTTAGAAAGATCCTTTTTGCCCAAACGGGTTTTTCATTTTTTGTCTAGTCCCATTTTTAGTGATTAAACGGCTCGCATTTTGAACCTAACTTTTTGCAATTGCATCCATGAACGATTGAAGTGAGAGTGCTTTTTTGGTGGTACATAATGAATGTTTTATCCAACCAAAAAACATGTAGTGGCCAAACAGCTAATGATGCTTATTCGAAGAATTTTTTAGCATTATACAGGGTTGCAAAAAATATACCACCTATACTTTATATGGAAGTCATGTGATTTTCAAATTAATTGAATATAGTCCCAATTTTCTTGGAACTTTTTGCCGAAACTGTTTTTGAATTTTTTTGTCTGGTCCCATTTTTAGTGATACAAATGGCTTGCGTTTAAAACTTAACTTTTTGCGATTGCATTCATGAACTATTGAAGTGGACATCGTTTATTGGTTTAACCAACCAATAAAAAAGTGTCGTGGCCATAGAGCTAAAGATGCTTATTCGCTGCTTTTGTCCGCGTTTGCCCAAAACATATCACCTACATTTTATATGAAAATCATGTGATTTTAGAGTCCTTTAGGTATTCATAAAGTTCCTTTTTGCTATATTAATAATTATTAAAGAAAATGTCCTACTTATTATTAATAAAATCTAGTAACGATACAGATAAAAAGAATAATATTCATTCGGAACTTTTTCACATTATACAGGATTGTGCAGAAGTTACTACTTATAATAGAAGCCACGTGTTTCTCGATATCTTTGGATTTTCGTAAACTTCGATTATTCATTATAAAAGAAAAATATTTTACCACTGCTCTAAAAAGTCAGTACATGGCATTGAGAAATTTTAATTAATAAGAAGTGTCTTAAATTAATAGTCACGGAGTACATTTTTCTCGTCAAAAATTGGAGATGGATAGTGAATTCAACTGAACAAGTTATAAAATTCTGTATAGCGTAGTTTTTAGAAGGTATAGAAATTTCAGAAGATTTAATTACTTTTGAAAGTACTCGAAAAGATACGTAATTTTCAAATTTAGTAGTTATTTTTCCCGGCATTACTTTAGGAGATCCAAAATGTAAATTTTGGTTGTTACTTTTATAGGTAAACAGAAAACGTTTTAAATTATAGAACATTTTTTTTACTTGAAGGTATTATAAAAACTTGCAACTAACGAAAACAAAACAAATCTTAATACCTAGTAGGACCTCCCCTTACATTTATTATCTCTTGGCATCTTCGAGGCATGCTTATTACCAAATTATTGACAAATTCTTGCTGAATATTTTCCCACTCCTGAACAATGGCGTCTGCAAGTTGTTCTAGAGTCTGAGGAGGATCTTCCCTAGAACTTACCAATAATTTCAATTTAGACCAGACGTGTTCGATAATATTCATGTCTGGTGATTTTGCAGGCCAGACCATCCTGGTAATATTATTAGCTTCCAAAAACTCTTGCACAATGCGTGCTCTATGAGGTCTGGCGTTATCGTCAATTAGCACAAAATCGTTCCCAAAATTGTTTGCAAATGGTAGAACGATATTGCTTAAAATTTCGTCCCTATATACCTGACCGTTAATGGGCTCCAATGTTAAAAAAAGTTCCGTTTTGCCATTAAACATTACACCACCCCAAACAGTAACGCCTCCACCACCAAAAGGTTCCTGAGGAGCCATATTCTCCTCCATATACCTTTCGCCACGTTCACGCCAAACTAATATTCTGCCGTCCGAGTGAATTAAATTAAATCTTGACTCGTCTACAAACATGCAGTTTTCCCAGTTATCTAATGGCCAATTGCGATGTTCATATGCCCACTGGAGACGTCTTCGCCTATGCTGTGGTAGAAGTCGCACACATTTAGCACGTCGCCGAGCTCTAAAATTAAAATTTTGGCTTAAAAATCTGTAGTACAGGTGTAGGGAATGAACCAATAAATAAGCCAACAGTAGCTTTTATTATACTAAAATGCAAAATTAGGTCAATTTTCATAACGTTAGTTCTAGGGAAGAACTAAGGAACATTACGCTGCAAGCACAAATAATGTGTTTAGGGTCGCCTATCAAAACTTTAATTTATGAACAACTTAGTTCAAGTTTACATTTATAATATCGGTGCGCAAAATCCAAGATTCACGCCTCAGCTGACGTCGATATTATAATAGCCGACTTACTAAAATGAAACACTAAAAATATTGGTACAAAAAATAAGATCTCATTTGAAGTAACTCACCTTAAGTTATTATTGTTTAAAGTTCTTCTAATGGTCCTATTGCTCACACGAATGTGTGTTCTTGCTCTGAACTCCTGGTTAATTTTCTCTGATGGAATTTTTCGCCTTCGACGAGCCTCTCTAACCAACCATCTTTCATCTGCAATGCCGACTTTCTTTTG